>OY744604.1:31439223-31879223 GCA_963556255.1 Allolobophora icterica
GAATAAGGAATAAGAATAAGGTATATTAAGGAGTAGTACAAATTCACGAGTGTATATTGCGGTAGAAGGTGCCGAATACGAGAAATTATACCAATATTTTTGACATCTTTTTAGATATGACATTATGTTCACTCCATGTTAAGTGCTCATCAATGTCAACACCCAAAAATTTAGTAGAAGATACCCTAGTTATGTTTTGGTTATCAATATTGATATTTAGATTGCAAGTTGGAACACATTTCCTTCGTGAATGAAACAATATGAAATTCGTTTTCATGAGATTTAACGACAGTTTGCTGGCTTTAAACCATTTTCCAACTAGTCTTAATTCGGCATTAATTTTATTAACCAGTACATCAATTGATTTATCTGACATAAACACATTAGTATCATCAGCAAACATAACGAAATGAAGCAATGAAGAGGCGTTTGAGATGTCATTCACATATATCAAAAACAGCAAATGGCCTAAAACAGAACCCTGTGGTACACCGCAGGTAACATCAGATACATAAGAAATATGTCCATTATATGAGACACATTGCCTTCTATTTCTTAAGTAGTCAGAAAGCCAGTTAAGACAAACTGCTCTAATGCCATAATGTTCAAGTTTCTTTATCAGAATGTCATGGTTCACAGTATCAAACGATTTAAATAAATCAAAAAAGACACCCATAGAGAAGTGGTTGTTGTCCATAGTTTCGGAGATTTTGTCGTGCATTTCTAGTAAAGCCATGTAAGTAGAATGACCTGAGCGAAAGCCATGCTGGCCTTTAAATAAGATATTCTTTGATGTTAAGTATGACGTCAGCCTTCCATGAACAATTTTTCAAAAAATTTAGAAAAGTATGTTACTGTAGACCTACTCTCTTGACCGTTTCGTTGTCAGACTTGCAATCGGCTTTCAGGGATCATTTGATTCATTCAGAAGAATCCTGTCCGAATATCACAATGCGTGTTTCTTGAGAGAATTTCTCTCTTAGATTTTAAATCTGCATCCTATAACAAAATTCGACTGTTCTTCCAATCAGTGACCATCACAAATCCATTTCCATCATGGACAAATGGATTAAGTGATTTATTTGTACGTTTGTCGATGCATATCTTCCATTGTATGACTTCTCAAGATTTCCATTTGCATCCGCTACACACATTCACGTGAATGAATAATCACTTACGAAAAATAGTGTAAGCTGAAAAACATCACTCAAGCAAAGAATGGATAGATAATAACCATTAGTCAGTTTTGTGGCATAACATGGAACCACTGGCGTAAACTTGTCCAAAATATTGAAGGGGCAATTGGTTATTCATTCTACACTTGTTTCACTGAGTGTACAGTCCATCTCAATTATTGAGGGCACGTGCCCCGGCCGCCTCCCCCTTAGAGTCCACTCCTATGCATGGAACGCAAAGTGAACCTGCGACTGAATCAAATATCCATCTGGCGAATATTCTTTTGATTTAATATTGTAATATTTAATTAGTCACTTCAAATCAAAAATTAAAATTTGTCCGTCTACGAAAATCTCCTTCTCCGAGTCATACTCGCAGTCAGCTACAAACAGTCGACCATTTGACTCATCCATAAGAATCTTTACTTGAACTCGTAATCCGTGTTCTTCCGAGAGAATTTCTCTCTTAAATTTCAAATCCGAATCCAATAACAAAACTCGATTGTTCCCTCGATCAGCGACAATCACGAATCCATTTCCATTAACATACAAATACAATGGACCATTCGTTTGTCCGATGGTCGGTCCACGTTTTCCACCAAATGACTTCAAAAGTTTTCCATCTGCATCCACTATACACACTCTATGCAGATCTTCAACCTCCAAGCCATGACTGACCACGAAATGGCCATTGGTCAGTTTTATGGCATGATATGGATGACGAAAACCTTCCTCTCGTGATAGATTTATTTCATGGATAAATAGTCCATCAGGCGAATATTCATTTAATTTGTTTTCAGCATGAGAAGACAAGATGACATTCGATTCATGTGTAACAGACAGTTCTCCTAAATCAAGTTTTGTTGACCATTTCTTTATTAGTTTTCCATTTGGATCAACTCTCAAGATTTCATTCGACGTAGGACTTTGAATTTCTTTGAAATGGGAGATGTAGAGACATTTATTTCTGTTGCAAGATACTATGTCGTATAGATTGATTAATTCCTTCAAATTCCATCGGCGACTGAAACTGAATTTAATCGAATCGTAAACTTCAACTTCCGAACTCTCTTTACTCACAACAAACAATTCGTTGTCTAAGATCGTCAATCCAAAGATCGGTTTGTTTCCTTCTTCTGAGGCTTTTGTTCGAATCGTCGCAATTAAACCTGGATGGATTTGAAATATAAAATATTTAAAATCAACACTTTTGTTAATTTTAAATGAAAGCGACAATAAATATTATAAGAAACATTTCTGATTTGATATCGAATAGAAGGACAATGATGGCGATGGTACTGAGTAGGTCTACTCCTAAACAGATTAATTAAGGTAGCTAAATTGAGTGAACGCAAATGATACAAACAGACAAACAGAGAAACCGAATCTGACTCAAAGTTCAAGATCCGACTAAAGAAAGAGATACCAGTATTCATCGAGAATGTCACGCACAGATTCGGACAGAACGACAGAGAGTGTGAACATGTGCATTTTCATGCCATGCACATGAAAGTATGGAGCGCCGATACTTTCAAAATGCTTCTTATTATTAGTATATTCGTTTATAAAGTCAACCTTGACTTGTTGACATAAATCAACAGGTTTGTTTCATATGCTACGCAGAGTTTTAGCTGATTATAAAGTCATGTAGGCCTATCCCCATACATCGAAATTACTTAAAAGGCATAGTACCCTTACAAATAAAAAGTGAGAAGTAGTAAAACACATGGAAAGAGCATGATACTTTAGTATTTGTCGTTGACCTCTTTCAAAATCATATTGAGTCTCAGTGGAGTGAGACTCAGTTGCGTTCACCTGGCGCCCAGTAGACGTACAGTAAACATAACATCAGCTATAGTGACGCTGCGATTTATTAATAACATTGTCAATGTGTTTTTGAGAGCAGTGACATTTCGTTGAGATGAGCGTCTGTATTGAGTGTATAATTGATATTCACGTTTGACTATTTTGGTTGACAGCAGTGTTGTGCTAATATATATATATATATATATATATATATATATATATATATATATATATATATATATATATATATATATATATATATTCATATATATATATATATATCCTAATGGGTGTGTATATATAATGCGTCTGTATTTGCGCCTGGCTCAACAGGTGTTGAGCTGTCGGCCTTGCATACCAAATTAGCTAGTTGTACCGGTGTTGTATACATGTATGTCGCACGAATTGGCGCGACACGAAATAAGCTGAGGCAGTCGATTGGAAATTTGAACAGTGTTGAGTGTACAGTTTAATATAGATTTGTGTTGGTTTTCTTATTTGTTGAACTGAAAGAAGAAATATTTGAAAGTGTTCAGACTATGTTCCAGTGCTGTCAGCTGAGCACTACCATTGTTAAATTTAGTCACCGACGCCGCCGCCATCGATAAGCCTTCAAGTCTAAACAGTCGCTAAGCTATCGAATGCTAGCGACTTCGTTCACGTTAATATTTTGCTTATTGTATTAATCGCGGTCTCAGAGTTTCGATTTTTGACAAAGACATCAGCACCAGGACAGGAACAACACCTGCTTATAAGGCACGAGTCACAGTGCAACAGACTAACGGTCTAACGACCAGTCGATGCAAGGTCACCAGTTCTTTACTTACTGCCTGCCTGAGTGGCGTCTGTTACTTTGCATGACGTCACGCAATCGTTTTTTTTTATCGAGAATAGCTTCTGTTCGTAAGCCAAACGTAGTGTTGAAAATACATTGGTTTCGACGTCAACGGCCAGTCGAAATAAGTCGTGAAGTCAGTCGCTAACTCATCAAGTCAGTAGGTAATTTCTTAGCCACTGACTCCGGGGACTAGTTAAATCACTTATAAGTAGAAGAAGAGTTAAGGAAAAGTATGGATTGAGTAGGTGAGAAGGAATTAGAAGTGAAGAAAACAGTGTAAAGAATTGACATTTGATTGGTGCTAGAGAGGGTGGGACAAAAAGCTACAACGCCAGCGAGGATGAGATAGGAAGTTACAAAGACGTCAAAGCTGTTGAAGGTATGAGGTTTCAGCCGGTGGTGAATTCAAGTTTTGCGTAGAACTGTGGTAGGCCTGGTGAATATACGACATCGAACTGTCTGGTCAGCGGACAGGTATAAACAAATGTCATTGTTTCAAACAAAGAAAAGAACAACGCGGTGGTCTATCGGTAACACTCTTGCTCACGGAGCATGCGGTTGCGGGTTTGACTAGGTGTAACGACCCTGGGCAAGTTGTTTGCGAACAATTTCCTCTGGTTCCAAGCAGTATAATTTGGTAGCAGCGCAAGCAAGGAAGTAAACGGCAAGTCCTGCGATATCACTGGCCCTGTGTCCAGGACCTTGGGATTCGTCTATTGCCGGATCAAGGGAGTACGTGAAGGAAATAAGAACCTTCCCTACGTTTCATTTGGGATATGGGAGCCTTACTTTACTTTAGACAATGCGTTTTCTAGCTTCAACGTGAGTCAAGTTGCTATTATCACTGATGACTCCGAAAGCTCGAACCGTTCTAAACAGATTGTCTTACGCTGATTTAGATGATTACGAAAAAGTCAAACAGCACTTATATGAAAGAATTTAAGTTGACGCCAAGTTAGAACAGGTCAAAGTTAGTTGATGCTAGGAAGACGGCAAATAAAACCTATACGAAGTTACCAGATAGACTGAAGAACTTGTTAAATAATTATGTGAGAAGTCGAAAGGTGAACAAAGGTTATGAGAAGTTATTTGATTTGTTAGTGGCGGATGTGAAAGAATCAATATATATCTTCGTTTTTTCATAAATTCCCACTGACAGAACGCAATGAGGCACAATTCACTTGGGTACTGATTATATGCCAATTAACACGTTTTTTAAAACGTCATGTAAGTCAAACTGATTACTATCAGTAACTGTTTTGATACGTCATCCGAGCCAGAAAGTTCCTATTGTCTTTGATAGGAAGGGCAAATGGATGCAATCTAGGTCTCAAAGTGTGCCCTGTGTCCTCTCTTTCAGTGCATAACGATCGCAAAACATGCTGCTTGTTAGATATTATGGCCCTAAACAGAGTTTCGTCTGCTGCGTCAGCCATTCAATCGAACTGGTTTTACATTTTCGAGTAACACAAGTTATGAATGGTGGGGAGGAAACGAAAACCAAAGTAGAAAGTTGACAAATAATAAAAAATACGTAGTCATTTCAGAGGTAATGAAGTCAAGGCTTTACCAATCAAGAAAAAAGGAGCGATGTTTGGTTATCAACTATATAATAAGACGCCATAGACGTTTGCAACTAGAGAAAACAATGCGTCGTTCATTTCGTATAAGAGAAAACAAGACTATGAACAACAAGAAGTGGTGGTTGTGAAGCACTGCCATCGTATCGTATCGTAATGTAGGCTATCGTATCTGAGAATTTTTAAAGCGCCGCTCACAGTATAGGATATTCAGAGGCGCTCTCAGCGTGACAGCCCCGATGGAATAAGGTGTTCAAGCAGCTGAAAGAAGAGTCTGAGGTCCCCACCAAAATCTTACTACGAATTGAAGGGGTAGGTCGTTCAATAAGGAAGGGACAAGGATGGCAAAAGCACGATGTTGAGCCATGGCAGTTCAAGCCAGGGGAACAAGGAGATCAAGCCGATCAGCAGACCGAAGAGGGGAAAGAGATAGCAGAGAGAGGTTTGCGCATTAAGTTGCAAAGATATTTAGGATCAAGTCCTTGTTGAGACCTAGAAACCAAAAGGAAAACTTATATTGAATGAGAGAGGCAACAGAGAGCCAGTGAAGGACATTGGTCATAACTGTGGTTCAGACAAACATTTAGTTAAACAATGTATATAGTAGACATCCGGAAAACACACGAGTGAATCCAATTCAAGTGGTTAATGATTCTTAGGGCAGGAAAACCAAGATATTCGGTTGGACAATGGGATACGGAGAAATAGTGGGAAAGTAGAGAGTCAAATATTGAAGAGCGTGTTGCTGCAGTACGTTGAGGTAGAGATTCACGGAATAGAAGGAAGGGAGCAAGTGAAAATGACAGCACTGATACATCGAGTAAGTAACGCACAGATTCGGAGAGACCGACGGAGAGTGCGAACAAATGCATTTTGGACCATGAATATGATAGTATGGAGCGCCGATACTTTTAAAATACATCAATACAGTACACTATAACAAACAACGCCTTATCTCCAATTGGATAATTCTACAAGTTTGCCTCTTATCGAAGTTACTTAATAGGCATTGTGATGTGCCGACAACACCCAACTATTTATCTCTGCTCGCCGAACAGTTTCTCTGAGTCCACAAATCATCATTGTTTTCGGGTGGTTACTCAGATCTCTTCCTATATAGATGCAGTGCCGTAGCTGGGGTGGTATAACGAGTGGTGCGGCCGCCCCGGGCGACACTGTTCAAGGGGAGGAAAAGGGCGCAAAGTTAAATTTTTGAGAATTTTTTATCGTATGCGCTCTAAATTTTAATTCTCTCTCTTTGTGCCGTCGGCTCTAGGAGCCCTAGCGATCGTCATGCCACACAGTCTCCGTTGCCGTCTTGCTACTTCTCCCAGTAGCCCTTGAGTCGCGCTTTGGCCTGGGAGTCCCACCTCAGCGCTCCGGCCTGGGAGTCCCTCCATCCGCGACCATCGGCGTGGTTTGGTGTGTGGCATGACGATTTTCTTGGCATGATTAACAGGGGTGGTTTGCCATTGCCTTCCCCTGGTTTTGCCTGCCGTGCCCGTTCGTTCCCCCTCCTAGGAAGAGTACTTCCTAGGAAGGGTACTAACGGTCCGCACCACGAGAAGGTGGGCACGGAGGACTTTGGTTCACCAGCCCAGGTCGGATCCGAGTCTACGCTCATCAGAGTCGTCGGTCAGGTCGCCTCCCTGCTTTACTCTGTACCAGAGTGACTGGTGAACCTTTGCGGACAATTTTAATTTTAATTACAATCATATAAAATACAATTCATATGTCGAAACAAGCCAAAGATATCGACGAGAAACATCATATTCGATACTTTTTATATCGTATCGTATCGTATCTAGTAATTTATAAGGCGCCTCTCGCAGTATAAACTATTCAGAGGCGCCCTCAGTGCATGAGCCCCGTGAAAAGAGAAACGTTTTGAGAAAGCGAGTAGATGCAGGGGAGATTCCCATCATGAGTTTAGTTCGAAGTCGAGATGGAAGACCATTCCGGGCAGAGGAACCTGTGACAGAAAAAGCTCGACGATGGGCCAGAGTGGCCCTAGTACGAGGGATAAAGAGATCAAGACGGTCAGTAGAGCGCAAAGGACGAGCAGAAGTCACAGAGAGAGGTTGCCGCATAAGGTCAGAGAGGTATTTAGGGGCAAGCCGTAGCTGGGACTTGGAAACCAGAAGGCGGATCGTATACTGGATACGCGAAGTAATCGGGAGCCAGTGTAAGACTTCAATCATATATGCGGAGATATGAGCAAATCGAGGAAGACATGCTATGAGTCTAAGACTGATTGGAGGGGGAGAGGCGTAGCATGGGGAGACCGAGGAGGAGCGAGTTACAGTAGTCGACCCCAGAGCAAATGAATGCATGCACAATGGAGGTAAAGACAGTAGGTACAGGGGATCGCCTGATAGCTCTCAGTCGTCTCAGTTGGAAGAAGCAGGAGCGAGTCAGAGTCGAGATATGTCCAGTAAAAGTGAGGGAGGAGTCAAGAGTGACACCCAGATCGTGTACACTAGAGGAGTACGTATAAGAAGGAAACTTGAGTGCCAGCAGTGAATAGTCAAGCTTATCTAGTTGTTGCTTAGTGCCAGTTGTTGCTTAGTGCCAATTGAGTCTTGGTGGAATTTAAACAAAGTCTATTTGATGACATCCAAAGGTGTAAGTCTTGGGTAAGTGCATCAACGGAGGAAACAATGGAAAGTTGATCAGCTGGTGGACCATGAACAAAAGCCTGTGCGTCATCAGCATAGAGGTGGCCCGTCGCAGCATGTTTGGTAAAGATCAGGGAAATGTTAGCCGTATAGAGGATATAGACTTATAGAGTATAGGTCCAAGTACAGAGCCCTGGGGTACGCCAAGTCTAGACCTGACCCATTGAGATCTAGAGTCACCAAAGACAACCATCTGGGAGCGATCAGAAAGATATGATTTAAACCAGAGTAGAGGAGTGTTAGAGATGCCACAGGATAGTTGCAAATGACGAAGAAGGATATCATGATCGACCATATCAAATGCCGAAGAGACGTAAAAAAGAGCTAGGAGCGAGAGATGGGATTGATCAATAGCCATATAGATGTCAGACAAGAGAGACAGGAGTGCAGTTTCAGTGGAATGACAACCCCGAAAACCCGACTGGACTGGAGGAAGAAGGCCTGCTTGTTCAAGATAAGGAATGAACTGAAGTGAAACAAGTCTCTGAAGAGTTTTAGAGAGGAAAGAGAGATGAGAGATAGGCCGGTAATTTTGACAAGTAGTTGGATCAAGGTCAGATTTCTTAAGGGAGGGGAATACAATGGATTGTTTTTGCGAGGCCGGAAAGTGGCCCACAGTAAGCGATCTGTGGAATAAGTAGACAAGAAACGGGGCTAAAACATCTAAAACGTTAGCTACAATGAAAGGGGGAAGTGGGTCGAGTTCGCATGATTTAAGATTAGATTATTTAATGACATGGCAGAGTTCAGTTACAGAGATCGGGCGGAACTCATCAAAGTTTGATTCCGTACGAGAATATTGAGGAGAAAGAGCATCAGCAGTTGATGTACGTAGCTTGTCAATCTTCTGCGTCATCATTTGAAGAAAGTCATCTGCAGAAAAGGCCGGAGCGCTTGGCGAGCGAGGAGCGTTCCCAGCAAACCAGAAATCGTATATACCGTTAGACAGTCTATTGAATTCCAAATCCAACAGTGACAATGGGTCTACAATTTGGCAAAAGTTTAAACCTCAAATTGAACACCACGAAAACAGATTTGCACGCCGCTCTGTATTCCTAGCATGGAATGAGTTGTAACGTGGATCGAACAAAGAAAAACTTATTGCTGATCATCTCCGGCAACAAATGCTCAAGCAGTTGAAAAGTGGAGATAAATTCTTAAACATGTAATATTGTAACCATTCCGAACCTTGCTTTGTGTGGCACGGTGGCCGACTGGTTCGAGCGGTTGACCTGTAACGCCGAGAGTACGGGTTCGACCCTCGTCCGGGGTGGTTTAACTGTGTAGGGACCTTAAGCAAGCTCCTCCTCGCACTATTGCTCTGCAATATAATTGCTTCTGCGCCGCCGAGGCGTGTGCACTTCTGAGCTTGGAGCCACCTTAGGAAGAAGGGCGATATCAAAGGCAGTTGTATTGTATTGCATTGTATTGTATTGTATTGTATTGTATTGTATTGCTGAACAAAATCCCAATCTTTTCTCATAATTACAAGTATTAGAGAGTTATCTTTCTTTATAATGGCGAATCTTTGCCAAAGGAGGTGGATATTCTAAATCTTGAACAGCTTAACGAACTTAAAACTAAACTTATCTTTCTGGCACATCATTATGTTTGACCGCTGGCCCAATTTTTTGACAGGCGCGGCTAATATTGTAGGCCTACAAAATTAATGTATACTACACGCAGCCAGAGGCGTCTACTCCATAGACACCTTGCAGCAAATGCTTCATCCAAAAAATAGGGGGAAGATCTGTCAGTGTGTATGTGCCATCATTATTGGGGGAAGGAAGGGGAAGGGGAAGAGGAGGGAGGGGAGGGGAAGTTGCTTAGGGGGGATAGACGACCCTGCACGCAGCTGGCTGTGAGGGGCAAGTATCACTAAAATGACTCGTTTTTGCGGTTTCCATGCTTGCTACAAACAACACACCTACTGCAAGGGCCTGCTATGGCTGCAGTTGCTAGGATAACACCCGGATAGCGCAGTCCAGTGAGTCTGAATGGGTCCGAAGCCTTGTGGTGCTTGAAGGCTATTTGGCTTCCTAGAAGAGACCGAATAACACGTTCTGAACCAAGTCTGGCGCCTAGTTCCTTCAAGCTGCTTGCACAGAAGATATGCATTTGCTATAGCCACTTCAGTCATCTTTAGGATCACCATTCTGTATCACTTCAATGACTTTCTAAGTAATAGTATGTAATAAGTAAGTTGGTCCATTCGGTCTAGCCCACACGCGTTCATAAGGGCCTATAGTCGTAATGGAGACCGACTGTTTCACAAACTGGTCACATCGGTTCCTTTTCGTACAAATCTTCACAATTTCCTGTACACCACGCCTTTTTCTTTTCAAGTAATTCTTTTCAATTTATTATTATTTACTGGAAAACGCTTACACCAAGATGGACGGATGGCTGACAAACCGGACATCAACAAAAGCGCGTCATTCGTTCCGTTTTTATTCATTAGACAGTGCCAGAAATAAACTTACATGCATTCGATAGGTGGTAGTACATGTCCACTATTACTAATAAGCGGCAGGAAATATTACTCGAACACCGAACTGACTATGATCGTCCGATACCCGAGGGACGTGTATAGTGTATGCACGTCCGTCGCGCCTGAGCTTACCAAATTTGGGACGTGTTAACTCGTCCCTCGCAGTCAACGTGTTCAAAGATTTCATCGATCATAGGAGCCATCTTTACCGCTGTTCATGCATATGTCATGTATATCTGTGACCTTCGCAGAATCCACCCTATGTTTAACTTCAAAACCGTATCGACTCTCTCTATATCCATATTCCATGCTAAACTAGTCTACTGTAATTAACTTTCCTGCATATTGACACTCTAATGATGTCCTGTTCCCTCACAGACCTTTCTTAAATATATATTTTTACGGGTCTGTGTACTGCTTTTAGGATGTCGTGGAAGGTTAGTTAAATACAGAACGATGTAATCTATTAGGCCTAATGGTGATTAATAGACCTGCATCTTAAGGGATAAAATATTAGAGTAGGTTTGGGGTTATTTGAAAATTTCGAGACTATGATAAATGAAGTGGAAGATCCTGATTGGACGTATTAAAAATCTAGCGACTTGAGGCAGAGATGTCTGCTGAGAACGAATACGAGGCTGCTGTGCATTAATGCATGAAGAAATGTTTAGTTAGGCGTAAGACATTGAAATGCTGCATTTAAGAACGATCGAGACGCAAACTCCTGATCTTATCGAAATAAGGAGACATTAATTTTCGAGAGATGATCAGTAAGAAGCGTACAGGGAATAACCGTAGAATTATACCCTGTTTGGCGAGTTAATAAAGACGTTGAATTTCGGTTAAGTGCATCAAACGAACGATTGAGGTGCGGCTGATCTGCCAAAGGATTCGCGTGAATTCGAACGTTTCAAGCTCGGTGATCTCAAGGTTATGGTTTGAGGTACCGCGACCTTGTCGGGATAGTCGCACAACGATTGCTCGACAAAACATTCCCGTTGGGAAAAAATACACGGTTTCGAATCGATTGGAAAGTCCTTCCTCAAAGAATTTGGTTGGAGAAGCTAGGAGGAATAATTGGCAAATCTGCACAAGCTGGACTCCAATGGGAATCAGCTTTGATCACGCATACATTATATCAAAGTCAAGAAAAGCAACCTTCGAAGAACTACAACTACGGGTGGTTAGAATAGGCAACATAAAAATGGATTATCATTTAGTACAGAGGCTTGTTAAGTGAGGTTCTGAAGACATTTTTAAGAATATAGACTGCATTACTAAGACAGATGATCTAACACTGATTGTTTGCATGTGATATCTGCTGAGCTATTAATGTTATAAAATCACATTTTTATACATTAAAAAACGTATCTTTAACGCTCTGTTAGGTTCGTGATGATGGCAAACGCAAACTGACCTTGGAGCTACGCTTGATTTTAGAAGTGATCGTGTTAAAACATCCAATACCAAACTCCTCTAAGCAGGAGGCGTCACATATTCCCCCGAATTTGAAAACCTTTAGCTAATCAAGAATGCTCTCGCTCGAGCTGTCATTAAAACTTCCAAAATTCACCACATCACTCCCGTCCTTAAATCACTCCACTGGCTAGGAACACCTAAGTGAATAGAATGCAAGGTCTTATCACTTCTCACTTACCCACAACACATTCCAGTCCTCTCAGCCCTCCTCACCTAGTCACAGTCCAACAACTGCGCTCAACCCGCATCTCTTCCTCGTGCAGTAACCCTACTCCGCCCTACCGGCGCCTCATCGCAAAAATTTGGAATAGGTTTCATAGTCGCAGCTGTTCCGCCCCTCTGGAATAAACTCCCGCCAGAATATAGACAATTTTCTCATCCATCCTACGAACTCACCAGGACTGCACTTCTTTCTATCTCTCTAACATGTCTTTTACTCAATACTAAAATCATTCCTATTCCACAAATCAAATCCTGATTCCTACTCTTTCTCTTAGCTTGCTCGTCGCTCCAATTCTAAACACCAACAAACGCAGCCGTCTAGCTGTCTGCCTAATTGACCCTTGAATCTTGATCTGGAACCAAATCTGAACATACCTAGCTATCGATTTTGTTTTTACTGAGCACCTATGAATAAGCTGGTTCCCGCAACTCGGCTTTTGGGCATTTTAGAAATCCTGAAATTACCGAAATGAACAAAGACTAAGTACAGAGCCACAGTTTTGAATGAGCGCTGCGTCATGTCAGAGGGTTTGTCCAAATATCCTTATTGAAGAAAAAAATCCGGTTGCTTGAAGCTCTTATAGAGAATTATAGGTTAGAGCGCTATTTTTCTTGTCCCGATAATAGGCGTGAACTCCCAAGCAAATGGGCTTAGCCTCCGTTCCCACTATAGGCCCTATTTTTGTGCTAGGCCTGACATGTTTAGAGCCACCAAAATATTTTCACTTAGTTTACACATGGGATCAGTGGCGTAAACTTGTCCAAAATATTGGAGTGGAATGGAGGTCTGGACCTCTTTGTCTCTTTGTGCCGTCGGCTCTAGGAGCCCTAGCGATCGTCATGCCACACAGTCTCCGTTGCCGTCTTGCTACTTCTCCCAGTAGCCCTTGAGTCGCGCTTTGGCCTGGGAGTCCCACCTCAGCGCTTCGGCCTGGGAGTCCCTCCATCCGCGACCATCGGCGTGGTTTGGTGTGTGGAATGACGATTTTCTTGGCATGATTAACAGGGGTGGTTTGCCATTGCCTTCCCCTGGTTTTGCCTGCCGTGCCCGTTCGTTCCCCCTCCTAGGAAGAGTACTTCCTAGGAAGGGTACTAACGGTCCGCACCACGAGAAGGTGGGCACGGAGGACTTTGGTTCACCAGCCCAGGTCGGATCCGAGTCTACGCTCATCAGAGTCGTCGGTCAGGTCGCCTCCCTGCTTTACTCTGTACCAGAGTGACTGGTGAACCTTTGCGGACTGGACCAGAGGTGCAAAAAAAACAACTTTTCTCAAGATAAAAAGTTGTTTTCGTTGTTGTTGGTTTTTGTTGTTGTTTAGTTGTTGTTTTTTTGTATTTTCTGTTTGTTTTTATGGTTTCTTGTTTTTTTGTTTTTTGTTTAAAGATTTTCGGATTTCAGATAATAAAAATCATGTAATTGGTATGAACAAAATCTCCAACTCAGTTTAATTTAGTTGGGATTTCCGAAAAGTAGAAATAATCAAATCAATGTCATTAAAATAACTTCTACAAATATAAGAAATTAATTTTTTTTTAAAACAAACTTTGTGGTATTTTTGTTTAAAACCAAAATCCGAATAAACTTTTTTCACCTCTGGTCTGCACAGTCAGCAGAGGTTTCCGGTGTTACATTAATGCGTATGAAATTGGGCGTTTTGTTTACACTTAAATTTGTTTCATATTGAAGATATTGAAGATAAAAATAAATCTTTGTGATAGTATTTCAGTTCTATGTCTCTGTTTGTCTGTATCTGAAGAAACTTGTCTGTATTGAAACATAATATTTTAATATTGGAAGAAATTCTCCTCTCGATTATTGAGAGGGGGATTGCCCCGGCTCCTCAATTATTGGGGGCATGTGCCCCGGGTGCCCCCCACCCCTCAGAATCATGCCTATGCATGAGATACTTTGAAGAACGTCGGATATTTAGATAATTCTGCAAATCGACAGGCCTAAGGTAAAATGCTACTAAGCAAACACGCAGACAAGACAGCTGGACGATGTTGAATAGACTTAGGAGAAATTTAGTTAATAATATAGCAATTGATTTGCTGAATTAATCGGTACCGAGTGATCTTTGCCGTTCTTCCTGTTCTCGTTTTAGTTCTATCTCCTGAAACTCTCGTTTGCTGACTTCTACGAAACAACAAAATACGAAAAATTACATGAGTTAATTTACACCGAAAGATGAGTAAAATTACTTTAAGACAACGAATTGGTAAAACAGCAATGCATAGACTACCAGCAATGATCACAACTCAGTATCTATAGGGCTAGTATGTTCGTTTCTGTTATTTCTGAAAAATAAACAATAAAATTTTAAGAACGAATTGAAAACTCCGTCAATTGAATATTAGGGGCCTATAAAGTGCAATTGTTTGCAGGAAATTAACTTTTACGAATATTTTATGCAATCCCAAAAATAGAAAACTCAAGTACATGTCTGAGGTCATCTTAAAATACGAAGCGCCTTTCGATTCAGAACTTCGTTTCAACGTTTTGTTTCCTTTAACGAAAATTGATTGATCTCCACGTCATATTATAGGCCTACGTTTGCAATATTATGAGACCAAAAGTATTGGTCTTGGTCTTGAGACTCAAACTCTTGGTCTTGGTCTTGAGGTTCAAAGTCTTGGTCTTGGTCTCGCAAGACCAAGACCAAGACCGGCTGTCAATATGAACAGTCATTTAACAAAACTCAAGAACATGAAAATGTATCAAGCCTGTTTGCTTCATAGCCTACGACAAATACCTACGGACGGATGCAGGTTTTGTTGGTGAGGGAAACCCATCGGCAGCAGGAACTAAGTTATGCTGTCACATTGCTGTGTCTAGAAACCCTGCGATACTTTTTCTGAAGCCAGATAAACCATAAGAGCATTTCATAAAGGCTCACGATTTGTACATTTACATCCAGTACTTGAAAAGCTGTTGTGTGTGCCAGCGACTTCAGCACCTGTAGAACATATTTTTTCACATGGCAGAATTTTTATGAGGCCCCACATAAAATTATGAGTGAATTGATTTTTATAAAATACAAAAAGTATTTTTTGATATAACATTTTGCATTAAGGAGTTTTCTAAATACAAATTCGGAATTCTCTGCAGTCTGCATTTAAAGTTAATTTTCCCGAATAAAACAAAAGACTCACGTTTTCATTAAAATAACGATTAGTCCGACTTGACAATTTTTTGTAAGGAATATAAGAAGTCTTGGGCTGAATGTGATTTTTGGGTCTTGGTCTCGGTCTCGGTCTTGAAGTTCAAAGTCTTGGTCTTGGTCTCGAGGTTCAAAGTCTTGGTCTTGGTCTTGGTCTCGAGGTTCGAAGTCTTGGTCTTGGTTTCGAGGTTCAAAGTCTTGGTCTTGGTCTTGAGGTTTAAGGTCTTGACAACAAGACTGCAATTTCTGAATAACTTTTAGCCCTGATTGGCCAAAGCTGCCTGATAAGTAAGCTTAAAAAGAGAAGGTGACTGCAAACCACAAAAGCACAAAAACTGCTACGGTTGTCTTAAAAGGCTGTAAAGCTACGCAATCAACCTTCTCGATCCTCCCGTATTATGACTTCTCCGTTCTCAAAATCGTGTCGACGCGTTTGATAACAAGCCTAACATTCGTAATCAAAGAATTGGTCTGGATGTGGAAAGCTTGCAGAATTCAGCGCGAATGTGCAAAGAACCAAATATTCAAGTCTGCTTGTCCCAGACATTTTGACAAATTTTTCAGTAGCATGGTTCTGTTTTAACTTTAACATATTGTGTTAAAGAGCCAACAAGGTATAAGCGAATGATAAATAACAACAATTTAACCCAAATTGTATAGACCCCTAATAGTTGGATACCTATGTTGTTCCGTGACATTTAGTTTTGTTTCTGATATTTTAATAATTTGTTTTATTTATGCAATTAAATAAGGCTTTCTTCTAAACACCCGCATTGTCCAATAGATTAATTGTTTCTTAAGGGCTCGATCATAGGCATGCCGACACACGCTTTAGGTCAGCGTAATAGGCTCAGGATGCACTTATAGTATTTCGAAGACAGCATTAAGGCTTTACTAGCTCGGAGTATTAATACCCAATGGTGGAATCGTGGGCCCAATAAGCTGACGCCATCGGTCAGTGAGTTAGCCTTGCAGTGTATTGTCAGCATGACTTAAGCAGTTCTTGCAATGACAAATGAAGAAAGAGGTCTACAAAAATGGGGTAACGCTTACGAAGTTACTGAGCAAACTGAATTCAGCCAGCTTGATTATATAATGAATACATAATGCGTCAACAAGACGAGGTGGGCGGAAACTGGGCTGGAGTCATCCCTCCGTCAAGTTGTGCATATATCGTGAACGCCACGATATTTTTAATTCAATGTATAAAATATAGTGGTAAGACGTAATGCAGACAGAAATGGATCAGATCGCTTCGTTGTACGTTGCTAGGTTTTCTCAGGCGTACGGTTTGAAACTGATTGGACCTGTTTGGTGTACGATACTCAGACGACAGTTGCGCATCAGCTTGCTAAGAAAATAGCAGGTGGGTTGTTACGGTACGTTATGCTGTCAGTTTCTCCGTAAAACGAGCAATTGTTGCAACAGGGTTTGCGTAATGCGTATCGAACCATGGAAACGCAAGTCGAGTGTGTGCAATGCAAGTGCAAAGTGTTACAGCAATCAAAACATGAAATGCCGGGCGTTAGACGAGTGTCGCGACGTGGAATGTAGGCCCCTAATCGTAATCGTGGAAATTTATTTTAAAAGTCTAGTCTAAGAGAAGCTTGTGTGACAAATTCAAAACAACGAAAACAGCCCTGTACTGTTCTTGATTCAAAGCATGGAAAATGTTGGAACGTGGATTCAATAAAGGTAAACTTATTGATGATCATCTCCAGCAAAAAAATGTTCAAGCATCTAAAAAGTGAAACTAAAATCTTGAACGTGTGATGCAACTATTCAGACCTTTGCTGAAAAAAATCTGGAAAATATGATTTTGCTGCAGTTGAACGTCTGCGAAATACCCCGACTGAGAGGCTGGCTATACACCATTATAATACAGCTCTAATTCTGAATATGTTTGGAAAGTTCGAATATTTCCTTTGGTGTTGTATTAGGCAAGTTTCTAGTGGATTTTATAAACCCACAATAACTGAACCTGTTAAAAAGAGAAGGGAACCAGTATAGGTGTAACAGCGTTATGTTGGCTTTTGATCTAATTTCTTCTTTTTTATCGGTCTTGCTTTTGGCTTAATATTCCTTTTTGGTTCTTTCTCACAGGATATCAGATCAGATCGATCCTATTTTATTTAATATAACCAAAACTGTCTCTAAATTATTCAGGTTAATTTTTAATCTGCCGCGAGATGCTCGTGCTCGTCTTTGTGTATAGGCGTCTTTCGGCTATTTAAAAAATCACAATGCCTACCATTGCCTCAACATTACTGTTGTTTCTATTAATCCATCTCTCAAAAACCCATCGGACCTTAACAACTCTCGTGTCCGAATTCTGCACTACCAACCGCCACTGTACAGTATTGTCACTTCAACGCCATTCCTTCCGCTTCTTTCATCATCACTCGCCGTCCCATAGTTCATCTTTCTGCCATAAACACCCAACAAATCCTGCTCACTCTTCTGCTTTCAGGTGACATCAAAACAAATCCTGGTCCGAGCAAACATTCTTCACTTCATAAATCTAGGTCTGCCAGCAAGAACTTTTTGCTTTATTCCCTCAATATTCGGTCTTTTCTCAACCCCCAAAACTCCATTACCTTAACTGATCTTGTCGCCTGCTCTAGACCACCCGATCTCATTGCCCTTTAAGAAACCTGGATCTCCACTTCGTCCTCTAACCCTCATCTCTCTAATTGCACTCCTCGTGGCTGCACCCTGCTGAGCCTTCCTGCCAACACCTCCGCCTTGAAACCTACACAAATCTCTGGTGATGGCACTGTTTTCTTGGTCCGTGAACCGACTGTTGTTTTAAATTCATGTCGCCATACCTTCCGCTCTTTTGAATGCTCCTCCATAACTCTTCGCCTTGCTAATGACCTGGCTCACAGTTTTCAATATCTACCGCCCTCGCACCTCGTCTGCTTACTCCTCCAAACCCTCTATCTTTCTTGATGAATTTGGCTCCATGCTCTCTCGCTGCCACTACCCCTAACGAGTTCTTACTAAACCGGAGACTTCAACATTCATGTAGACAATTCCTCTTACCCTCTTGCAACAGATTTTCTTCACCTTCTATCCTCTGTCAATCTCACCCAACATGTTGACTTCCCGACCCATGTCAAGAATCACACCCTTGATCTTCTCATCACCTACGCTATTTCTCTCTTATCTACCAAGCTATCACATTCTGTTCTCAACATTACTGATCATTATCTTATCATGGCTGACCTTGAAATGAAACCTTTTCCTCGGCGTCCTCCTTGTACTCATTCTTATCGTCTCACCGGGTTCATTGACCGTCAGGCCTTCATCCAAGATATTCTGGACTCACAACTGGTTCTTAACCCTCCCTCTAGCCTTGATGACCTCATTTCCTGTTACAATTCCACACTATCCAACCTCCTTGACGTTCATGCGCCACTCATCACCAAACCCAGTTCACACGCCAATAAATCCTTGGTTTACTTCCTATCTCCAAGCATTTAAAACTTTCCGCAGGCGCCTTGAGCACATCTACTAGCGCACTTTCGACCCCGAGGCTAAAGCAAAACCCCTCAATACCCTGAAATAAGCCACCAACAGATACCAAAAACTCATCGCTGCTGCCAAACAGAAATACTATACTTCACTTATCCATTCCAGTGCTTCAAACCCTACACATCTCTGGAAAGCTACAACACTCTCCTCCATCGCCAATCTCCCTCCCCACTGCCTAGCTCCATTCGCTCCTGCTCTACTGCTGATACCTTCTGTTTATTTTTTTCAGACAAAATCTCATCTTTTTGTTTCACATTACAATCACCTCTAGACATGCACTTCCCTCTTGGCTCCTGCAGCACTGATTCACCCCCTAAGCTCAAACCTACTCCTCCTGCCTCTCTGTCATCGCTCCCAATTCTCTCTCGTGCCACCGAAGCAGAAGTGTCACTCCTCCTAAACTCTCTTCCTAACAAGCAATGCGAACTTGATCCTATCCCCACCTCTCTTCTAAAAGACTGTGCCTCTGTCTCGTTCCTGTAATCACCAAAATACTCTCTCTCTCTCTCTCTCTCTCTCTCTCTCTCTCTCTCTCTCTCTCTCTCTCTCTCTCTCTCTCTCTCTCTCTCTCCTTCTCTCTCTCTCTCTCTCTCTCTCTCTCTCTCTCTCTCTCTCTCTCTCTCTCTCTCTCTCTCTCTCTATATATATATATATATATATATATATATATATATATATATATATATATAGTCATTAAAGAAGGATGCTGTGATCATTGGTGTCAAATGTGGCGGAAATATCGAGAAGACAGAGGCATGACACTTGTTGATGGCTGATGGCAGAAACCAGTTTAATGTATAGAGACACAGGGAGAGTTTCTGTGGAGTGGTGTTTAGTGAAACCAGATTGGTGGAGGTTAAGAAGTGAATTTGAAGAGAGATTGTGGTTAAGGACTATTCTTTCAGTTAATTTATATAGAAAGGTAAGATTGGAGATATATATATATATATATATATATATATATATATATATGCACTTAATGATTGCATAATGTTAACCGTTTACTGCAATTGCACTAATTTTGTTTGGGATTCCACAAAAGAGTTCTATTATTGTTTCTTTTACCTGTTGATCATATAACTTGATCGATGTTACCGTTCAAAGTATTGATTGTGCTGCCATTTACTTGTATTAAGATAAATGTTAACTAGGTGGCCCTGCTAAGCGGGATCAAGATCCCTTTTGGGTCTCCTCTTGTTGCCAAAGTTCAAACTTTATGTTGTATTTTCCATGTACTTGATATGGCTTCAATAAAAGGATTGATTGATTGATTGATTGATTGATTGATCTCTATCTCTTTCTCTAACGGCGACTTCCTAATGGCCTTTAAGCACTCCTTAGTCACTCCCCTTCTAAAAAAGCAAATCTTGATAAGGAAACACTATCTAATTACCGTCCCATCTCCAATCTTACCTTTCTATATAAATTAACTGAAAGAATAGTCCTTAACCACAATCTCTCTTCAAATTCACTTCTTAACCTCCATCAATCTGGTTTCACTAAACACCACTCCACAGAAACTCTCCCTGTGTCTCTATACATTAAACTGGTTTCTGCCATCAGCCATCAACAAGTGTCATGCCTCTGTCTTCTCGATATTTCCGCCACATTTGACACCAATGATCACAGCATCCTTCTTTAATGACTATCTTCTTGGTTTGGCGTCTCTGGCACTGCTCTACTCTGGTTACAGTCCTACTTGTCTTCCCTGGTGTATGGAAGGGTCCTTCTCTGTTAAAGCCTCCATCCACTGCTCGCAATTCCTCCCTCTCTCATGTGGTGTCCCTCAAGGCTCCGACCTGGGTCCACTCCTTTTCAGCCTTTATACCACACCTTTAAGGCATCTAATAAAATCCTCCTCTGCTGACCACCATCTTTACGCTGATGATACCCAACTATACATATCCTTTTCCCCAGGCTCTTTTTCCACCTCCATCAAACAACTACTCAAAGTCTCAACACGATTAACCTTATCTCACAGTGGATGTCATCCATTCTTCTCTACCTTAACCCTTTTAAAACTGAATTCATCATCATAGGCCTTCCTGATCCAATCAAGAAAATCCCTGACCCTTCCATACACCTATCTACTGACTCGACTTCTCCTACGTTCACCTCTGATTCCCCCATCCGCAATCTCGGTATTACTTTTGATCCACATCTCGACTTCTCTAACCACATCTCCAACCTCTCGTGCTCCTGCTTAATGCACATTCGTGACCTCCGACGCATCCGACCTATGCTTGACCTTAAAACTGCCTCCACCATTGCTACGTCCATTGTTCATTCAAAGCTTGACTATTGCAATTCTCTCTTCCTCAATCATGAATCCACTCAAATCAAGCCTCTGCAACTTACTCAAAACTCACTAGCCAGAGCTGTCACTAGAACGCCCAAACATCATCATATCACTCCCATCCTCAAATCACTCCATTTGTTAAAAATCCAAGAGCGAATCCACTTCAAAGTCCTATCACTAACCTACAACTACCTACAATATTCCCAGCCCACGCACCTTCGTGATCTCTTCACCATTCAGACAACCCGCTCCACCCGATCCTCCTCCTATCTTAGTCTTTCTCGACCCCCAGTCACTACTCACCTTAAGTTCTAAAACCGAGCCATATCCAACACAGTACCACGCTTCTGGAATGATATTCCCCTAAATTTTGCAGTTTTTTTAGTGCCTCCGTCATCACTGCAGCCCATCCTTCATCCTTCTCCTCATATTCCTCTATCTATCACCCCCGGGCGTACCCCTCAAAACTGAAGTCTCACCTTTTCAAGTACTCCTTTCCTCACTCATCTGATCCTCCACCTTCCAATTATTTTCGCCGTAAACTATACCAGTTTTGACAGCTGCTCTGCCTCTCCTGATCTGGTATCCTGGAAATTGGACCTCTTTTGGACCACTCTCTGGAAAACTGATTTGGCCTTCTGGAAACCGGACTCAGACTTTTTTTGACTAATCTCTGGAAACACCATCTGATTAGACGTACCCCGGTAGTGCTCGTGAATAGGCTGGTGCCCAGCGCTTGGCCTTCTAGTGGCGTTTTAGAAGTTTGGAGATTACGATTACGAACCTCTTTCTATTTCTAAGCAAGTCTTTCATTTAACCCATATGTGGCTAGCGTCAGTTTAAACTTACACGCAGAAAATGGCGGTTTTTAGGCAGTATCGTTACATTTTCAATTCTTACTTATTTTAGGTGAAACTCTAGTGCTTGTGTGAATATCTATGCAGATTTATTTCAGTTGATCTGTGTTTGCGTACGCGCCAAGAATATTTTGATCTCGGTCATCAGACAGTTTTGAATATGCATCGTTCAACAAAGAACATGTAAGAAACAATAAATGATATTTTACTAGTATGTTAATAAAAAAACTTCGCTACAAGCCTCCCATAGGTAGTGATGGTGATTATTTTAAAAAAGAATTTCTATATTGGAAAATATCCGAAATTTCGTCCCGTCAGTTTAAACTGACGCCAGGCACAGGAGGGTTGGGGTTTTTTCCAGCCATGGCGCTCTAGTCTTGGGTTTTCCAGCCACGTCTGTCTGAGGAGCATTAAAACGTGTTATATTTACATCGACGGTGAAGTTACATTGTGAAACATCGAAAGTAGGGCACAATATATTAATTATTTACTCTAACAGTAGCAGTTTTTGCTGTAGGTATAAGCTGCATGAAGTCCTTCAAATGTTGGAGAATTCGGGCGACGAAAGTTTTCTGGGTGCTGACATCTCAATACTTCCTCCTGCCAACACCGGAAACGAAACAGATGCGAATTCTGGCAACGAGTTTGTTGTTAGTGGAGACCCTAACAACCTCAACCGCAATCAACTTTTAGCAGTAACATGCGTTCAAGTGCAAAGTCCGGATGGATACGTTAGACTTCGTCTGGAGGAAGAATCGGATTGTAGTGATAGTGCTGAAGTCAATCCGCCTGCTGGACGTCTGTTTGAAAAGAAGTTAAAAAGGAATGTGAAAGGAATGTGAAAAGCCTTGAAGTTACCCGGATGAAGGCCAACATTACACTTCTCACAAGAAAACACAGATGTGCCTTTGCACCCAGGTGAAACGCCTCGTCGTTGCGAACCTTGAATGATCCAGTGACCAGTAGCGTCGGTGCGGACTTCGTGGTGGACATGACAATCAGCAGGAATTCGAGCAGGAGGAAAAGCTGTTCCATAGCCTTTTTGAGACGACAAGGTTTGCATGTAAACTTGAAAAATTTATCTGTGAAAGGAAAGCAAATCATGCTCCGGAACTCCAGAAATTTTCTCTTGCAGACGATACAGCTGGAAAGCATTCTGAACTGCCAAATCGACGCAAAAAACCTAAAGATGGGCCAATACTATTTTTTCGAGCGATGTTGTATCTTGCAGCAAGACGGGTTTTGATCGAGACGATCAACGCCACCCAAACCTTGGTTGTAGAGCTGGACTACTTTAGGTTGGGAATGCAAATTCTTTGCTTGTGTGTTTTGGAAAATCTCAGCCTTCTGGACTGGCTCAATTCCCGCTATGTTTAAGCAACCGTAACAACCTTGTTGTCAGTCCAACGAACCACCCAGAATGCCGCTTTGCGGTGTAATATCACATCGTAAGACCCACGCGGCTTTTTCTCATATCTTCAATGCTTTGCAAGGGAGCTCCTTCATTGTGGTTGGGGAGGTGAGTGCCAGTGATATTTTCGTTAACGAAAACTAAAATTAGAAGTAAAAATAATTGATTTCGTTAACGAAAACTAGAAGTAAAAGTAGGAATTATTTCAGCAGAAAGAACGAAATTAAGAATTGAATTAGGAATTATTTGCCGAACTAAAATTAAGAACGAAATTAGGAATTATTTTCAGAAGTGAAATCATTTTACTTCTTGTGGCGCTTAAGTTGAGACGAAGGCGAGTACCGGTAAAATTGCACGCTCTCCAAACAAAATCCATTGGAAAACTTGAGATGAAGACGCTGCGCATACCATTTCTATTATCTTTGGTCTTCGTTGTCTAATAATTGTCCCCACTTAATTGCGTACCAACGACCTCAGTTTCATACGCCATTTTATTTCGGGTTTGATCGTTAAATTGTAAAATTACGAGTTATCGAGAATGTTGACCGGAAGGAAGCGAGATAGATTGGGTTTATCATTTCGACGAAACTATATGTGCAGGCAGATCTACATGCCAAGTACTAAACGAGGAAAATGATTGGATTTGTGGAACAGCACTAGCTGGAAAAATACAAGCAATATAAGTCTTGGAAGGGGGATAGATGAATGGTAACACGCTGGCATAGCCTAAGAGCATTAGATCTTGACGACTGACTCGAATGAATTCCATCAGCGACTGTACAGCGTTTTGGATATGGTTGTCCACACAGTAGGGCCTACCCGGTTTCGCTGATACTAGATAATTCTTCGTTTCGTATTAATGATAACCACACGACTCAAATTCAAATTACCAGCATTGTTAGACTAAAGCTTCACCCCTTGTTTTACTTCAAACAGTTTTTTCTTTCTCGGGACAGGTTTGGTGTGCTTCTCTTTGAAAGCGTTGCATATGTAGGCTACTTTTACAGCACGGAAATTAATAATTATTTGGAAAACTAAAATAAGAAGTAAAATTATTTGAGAACTAAAATAGGAATTAGAAGTAAAATTATTTGTGAAGTAAAATTAGAATTAGAAGTAAAATTCAAGAGCTCAGAACTGAATTAGAACTGAATTAGGAATTATTTTCAGAAGTAAAATATCACTGGTGAGTGCCTGTTGCAGCCATGCCTTTATCTGCAAGTAAACGCAACAATCGGGGGCTGGTGAACAGGTTATCAAAGATAATGTGATATGAACCACCAGGAAGCATTGGTAGATCTTCTACTGAGCCACCGAGACCAAGGTCTTTGTCAGTAGTACCAGCACCTTGATATGGAAAGAACTTCACGACGTAGCCCAGACACGTAGCTAACACCCACATCTTGTAGCCACCCACATCTTGTAGCCAAACTTGAAGGGCTTGCCGTGTATGTACTTGCTTGGCACCATGGCGACCATAATAGGCCACCATGCTTTCATCAACACTAAGTGTCTGTTCCGGTTGAAAGTTGGCGAGGTATGCCTCATTGATGAGATCCAACAGAGGGCGGACTTTTGAAAATTTTCCTTTGGATCCAAGGCGTTGTTGTTGGCAAAGTGAATATTGCTCATGATGGAACTGAACCGGTTGCGAGACATTGCTCCAGATACCATCGTGTTGTGAACATCACCACTGGCTTCCCAATACATTGGGCAGCGGGATAAAGGAGCATATCCGCTGATTAGAAGTATGGATATAAATAGCTTGAGTGTTGGAACGTCTAAATCAAAGTTCACTTGGTCCTGTTGAGCAGCATACTCATTGCTTTCTTTGCAAATGTGATTCATTAGCTAAGGTGTGAAGAACAATTCAAATAATGTTGTTGGTGACAGGTCCATCGTCGACTTTGGAGGGGGGATTCTCCATGGAAATTTTACCTAAAGTTCCATCTGCCTCTTTTAAATCTCCTTTACTCCAGGTCGGTTTATAGGCAGCAGATTTACCCTTGAACAACGGACCATGAGGTGGATTCTCTTCACCATTGTCAACTGAGACGGAATCAGTGGTCTTAGTAGGGGTAGTAAGTTTGAGGTTAGATTTTCTGTTTGAACCCTTTGCAGCTGGTGGTCCAGTAGGTGGATTTTCTTGTGCATCCTCAGCTGAGATGGAATTGGCATTCTTAACAGAAGTTTGCCAGTAATTTTGTTCACTTACATAAACGATAAAACACAACTGAAGAAAATACTCTTCATTGTGTTTTATCGTTTATTGTCAATATGCTCATCAATAAGTTGTTGCACTAAAGATGCTAAGTAATATTAACTGAGCATGGTAGCAAATGGCATACATCATCTGATCTTATTCTGAAACTTTGTTGCATGGTTGCTAAAGCTGGAATCTAATCATTTAGTTTTAATTTGGACTATGTCATTGGTGTAGTAGGCACTTGCATATAACTGTCAGAACATTTATAATGCATAATATTATAGGCCTAATTAGCATTAACTCAGGCTTAGAGGCTGCTGCTCGCCTCATAGGGGGCATCATGAAGTTTGCCCACATCCCTTCTTACATCCGGGACTTCCTTCACTGGCTTCCCATTCACCAATGCATCCAATTTAAGGCCCTTTCCCCTTTCCCTCATGCGTAGCTGTCTTGTTGGCTCAGCGCTGCTGTATCTCAGGGCTTGCTGCACCCCGGTCTCCAGTTTGCCTGGTCGGGCCTTTCTCTGGTCATCTCTCCGTGGCCACTTGGTAGTTCATTGGATGCGCACTGCTACTGCCCAGTCTCGTAGTTTTGCGGTTGTGGGCCCTTCCAGCTGGAACAGCCTCTCCCAGGGCATTAGGCATGTCCTCCTCTCTCTCTCCTGTCCAGTTTCGCAAGCGCCTGAAAACAGTCCTTTCAGTGAAGACACTGACCTGCATCGGGAGCGCCTTTGATTTTTGAGTGGCGTTATATAAATTCTCGATTACAAATTACAAGTCAGTGTCAACATGTGACTAATACAAGCAATGTTAAAATGTAAACTGTTTTCATAACATTTCATAAAGTAATTTAATTGTTCAGAGTGAATAAAATGTGCTTCTATTTAGTAGTCAAGGTTTGTGTATGTACCCTGATGTGGCTAGCGTCAGTTTAAACTGACAGTCACTTTTTTGACTACAACTTCTAATGTGTGCCAAAAATTTTGAAAATCTTGGTGATTACAGTGGTTTTGGGTCTAGGCAAGCATAAATATGTGAAAGAAACCATTAATTTCTGTCATGGGTTGATATGGGTTAAAACTAACATCTTTAATATTAAACAAATTGTATTCTGATTCATACACTTCCTCTGACCCCCTCGTCGCTTTTATTCTAACCTCAGAAGCACCATTCATCGTAGTCGTCTAGCTGTCCTTTCTGACCTTTAGATCTTGATCTGAATCCGATTCTGTCCTTACCCATCCATCGATTTGGTTTTTACTGAACACCTATGAATGAACTTGTTCCCGCCACTACGCTGTCGGGTGCATTAGAAACTTGAAGATTACGATTATGACTAAAAGCTAAGTACAGGGCACGAGCTTCTGCATGAGCGCCGCTTCAAGTCAGAGGAGTTTTCCGAATTCACAAAGTGAATAAAATCGGTCCGGTTTCCGGAAGACTAGAGAGAGAATGAGGCATAGGAGCGGTTTCGATGGGTGGTGAAATTTATAGACGACGGTAACATTTCTTGATCAGGTGGGACTTTAGCTTTGAATGGAAGAACTAAAACATGAAAAGAAGACCTTGAGGCAGATGATGGCGATTGATTGGCTAGAGATACGGAGAATTTTCTGAATTCACACACACACACACACACACACACACACACACACACACACACACACACACACACACACACACACACACACACACACACACACACACACACACACACACACACACACACACACACACACACACACACACACACACACACACACACACACACACACACACACACACACACACACACACACACACACACACACGTTAGAGCCGAGGTTAAATGTGGTATGTGGATGGGTTAGAGGTAGAACTGTTCGCAAAAAACACAGGGAGCGTTACGGACAATTATTATAGGTCAGAGGGGTATATGCGCGTTAAATCCAAAGCAAATGAGCCTATGCTGCGCTGAGTCCGCTCCCATTATTTATGTGCTAGGCTTGAGATGTTTTGAGCCACCGAAATATTTTCATTAGTTTAAACATGAAGTAGTTTGAACAACGTCGGTTATTTACATTACTCTGCATTCGAAAAAGTTAAATGATAATAAGCACACAGGAAGACGGGACAGTTGGACGATGTTGAATAGATTTATAGAGGATATTTGGATAATTTTTTTTCATTTCAATATATTTTATGGGAAACACGGATCAAAGAAATACAATTAGAACTCATCGTGATGAAGCAGGTAACAAAGGAAGGCCCAGAAGACATAAAATCCCGCCAATAGGGACACCAATTTACTAGTTACCTTTTTGTTTTCATATCATAAGTCAAGTAGCTCGTCACTGTCAATCAACGCCTTAATAACATAGAACTTAGTTAGATATGGACCAATGCCATAGTCCTGTAGATAAATTAAGTAAGAAATACAGGAGGAATGAACAACGAATAAGAGAAACAAAACAAAACAAAACTTAACTACATGCCTAGCTCAAAGTATAAATACAGTCAGTTAAATATTGACTATTAAACCTAGTTATCATTAATGAAATTCATGCTTAGCATTCTTTAAAACTTGTGAAGATTGAGTGCCTGTTGATAGGGATATTATTCCAAACAGTAGAGCCCGTAAATGTAGTGGAAAATCTACGAGAGTTCGTATGGCATATATTGGTCGGAGGCATGTAGATTTCCTAGTATAGTAGGAAAGTAGCCTTAAATTTTAAATTCAGAAGATTATGAACAAACCGGTACATAAAGATGCCTATTTCAAATATTCTAATATGATAGAACTTGAGCAATTTAAATTCATTTAATATTGGGCTAGTAATAGTATATGAGTTCGGTGTAAATCTGGCTATAACATGTACTGCTCGTTTCTGGAGTATCACTAATTTATGGAGTCTCGTGTTATAAATTGACACCCAGACCATGTGTCAGTACGAGAGGCGAGGGTATACATACTATACAAGAGAGTAACATACATGTAAATGAGGGTGAATAGAGAAGGGAATTAAATAGGAAGTGCGGTGTAAAAAACATTTTTGTGGTTTTTCCTAATTGTCTTTTATATTATCGTTGATGTAGAGGTGGAAGAGCAGAGGGCCAAGATTAAAACCCTGTGGGACCTTATATTCGTGCTTTCTTATATCTTATATCAGAAAATGCACCGTTACAAGAAACACATTGAAGTCCATTATCTGGATAACTGGTAAAGCAATCTAGTTGGGTGCCTCTGATTCCAAAGTTGGATAATATTTGTAAAATTATACCATGATTCACGGTATCGAAGTCATGTGCCAGATTAAAAAAGATGCCAATAGAGTGTTCATTGTTTTCAGTAGCGCTTGAAATTTTGCAGCAGCAATGATATTACTGAAAACAGGCAAGACTAATGCCGACTTGCCACGTGCAGCCGGGCTCTCACAACCCGCCACAATAAAACAACCAGAATCGTTAATATCGAGTACGTAGCACAACCAAAGTGTTTTTGTGACTAGATCTGGCGCTGAGAAAGCCTTAATTACCCGATGGAAGGTCGACGAGTACTTTGACGTAGGTGACTGGAAAGAACCCGGTTTGACCGTTGATGGATCCCTTAAGCCAGTTGTCATCTATGCGGGCCAGCAGTTGAATGATGTCACCTTCCTTGAGGCCGAGCTCTTCCTCGTTTTCACCCTCAAAGTCATACAGCGCTTCACAACACGGACTCTTGGAGATGCCTGCAGCAAAAACAAGACTGCTTATAAAGTCTTTCATTTCTCATAGCACCAAGTGTCAGTAAGGTGTGCATACTTGTACAAGGTCCCTTAGAGGAGGCCCGTAGAGTAATGGATAACACACTTGCGCGAAGAGCTGAAGGTACCAAGATCGAACCCCGTATACTCCCGTAAGGTTTATTCTGCCTTCCACTCGCTAGGTGGCAGCGGTGGTCAAATGAATAGTTGGCCATGTTGGCGCCGTTTGGCTGCCGCTTAAATACAGTTATATTCGACTCATGTAAAACTGTTAACATGTGCTTTTTCTGTATACATGTATGTAAGGCGCCATGCGTGGCTGCCGTTTCTACTCTATGTATGTTCACTGTACAGCGCAGTGCGTTTGCAAGCGCTTAAATAAAGAACAGATTATTATTATTATTATTATTATTATTATTATTATTATTATTATTATTATAATTATTATTATTATTATTATTATTATTATTATTATTATTATTATTATTATATATAGTAGAAGAGAAAGGTCACTTCCTCACGATCTGGCGGACTGTGTCCACATTTGCATGTGACAATACGTTGCTCTGCGCGCTGTACTGAATATTCATGAACCGCTCGCCAAGGCGACCAATTGTTTCGGCTTAATTGTGACGTCGCTGGCCTTGGCAAGTTCATGTTTACATATTGAGACCTAATTCAAAGTCAGACGAACCGATTCGAAAAATCAGGAGAGGCAGAGCAGCGGTCAAGGCGGGTGTCGTTTACGGCGAGAATAATTGGAAGGCGGAGGATCAGATGAGTCAGGGTAGGAGTATTTGAAAAGGGGAGACTTCAGTTTTACATTTAATCGCAACACTTTCGAACGTCATCATGGATGACGATCGGACATGATCCTGTTGAAAAAAAACTTCGTCAAGCTAGAAAATGTAAGTAGAATATGTTTTTCGCAAAACATTGTTTATGATGACATTTTCACAAATTTTAAACTATGAAGGTCATAATAAATTACACGTCTTAGGACGGGCAAACATCTAGACTGAATTGTGACGTCACTGGCCCTGGCAGCTTCCAAAATAATAATCAATATTCAAGACCAACGACGATGTTTACAAAGTTCTAAAAAGCCTACATTGTATTGTATTGTATTGTATTGTATTGTATTGTATTGTATCTAAACATTTATAAAGCGCCTCTCACAGTATTCGCTAATCAGAGGCGCTCCCAGTGCGAAAAATCATTAGGCCACACATAGCAAGATTATGATTATTTTAATTGATCGACTTTCTATAGCCGTCTCAGTTTGTTCGTTAGTATAATATATAGGCCTATGCAATCCTCATAGAAAGAATTTCTTAATTTTTATTCCGCGTTTTACGATCGTCTAACTACACGGGGACTTTAAATGGCATGGCGCCTATTCAAACGGACAGTGGTGGTGACGGATCTCACCCGATCAAATCATTCAAAAATGAGCACGGTCGAGGCTATAAGGTGGCTATAGAAAATCGCGTAATCGTAAACGTAATCGTGATCTCCAAACTTCTAACGCGCCACTCAAAGGCCAAGCGCAGGGCACCAGCCTATTCACGAGCGCTACGTCAGATCAGAGGGGTTTCCAGAGAGTAATCCAAGAGAGGTCCGAGTCCAGTTTCCAGGAGTCCAAACCAAATCAAAGGGGGTTTCCAGAGAGTAGTCCAAAAGAGGTCCAAGTCCGATTTCCAGGGTTAGATCAGGAGAGGCAGAGCAGCTGTCAAGGCGGGTGTCGTTTACGGCGAGAATAATTGGAAGGCGGAGGATCAGGGTAGGAGTATTTGAAAAGGTGAGACTTCAGTTTTACATTTAATCGCAACACTTTCGAACGTCACCATGGATGACGATCGGACACGATCCTGTTGACAAAAAAATTCGTCAAGCTCTTAGAGAATGTAAATAGAATATGTTTTTCGCAAAACATTGTTTATGATGACATTTTCACAAATTGTTAAACTAGGAAGGTCATAATAAAATTCACGTCTTAGGACGGGCAAACATCTAGTTATTATTATTATTATTATTATTATTATTATTATTATTATTATTATTATTATTATTATTACTATTATTATGATTATTATTATTATTATTATTATTATTATTATTATTATTATTATTATTATTATTATTATTATTATTATTATCATTATTACTAGATGTTTTCCCGTCCTAAGACGTGAAATTCATTATGACCTTCACAGTTTAAAAATTTGTGAAAATGTCATCATAAACAATGTTTTGCGAAAAACATATTCTATTTACATTCTCTAAGAGCTTGACGAATTTTTTTTCAACAGGATCGTGTCCGATCGTCATCCATGGTGACGTTCGAAAGTGTTGCGATTAAATGTAAAACTGAAGTCTCCCCTTTTCAAATACTCCTACCCTGACTCATCTGATCCTCCGCCTTCCAATTATTCTCGCCGTAAACGACACCCGCCTTGACCGCTGCTCTGCCTCTCCTGATTTTTCGAATCGGTTCGTCTGACTTTGAATTAGGTCTCAATATGTAAACATGAACTTGCCAAGGCCAGCGACGTCACAATTAAGCCGAAACAATTGGTCGCCTTGGCGAGCGGTTCATGAATATTCAGTACAGCGCGCATAGCAACGTATTGTCACATGCAAATGTGGACACAGTCCGCCAGATCGTGAGGAAGTGACCTTTCTCTTCTATTATATATATAATTATTATTATTATTATTATTATTATTATTATTATTATTATTATTATTATTATTTTTTTTTTTTTTTTTTTTTTTTGCCCCGAGGTAAAAAAGATCCCTCAGGGACTTCAAGATTACTAAAACAGTTAAGAGTCTGGAACGGCTAGAACTCCTCGGGCTCAGGCAAAAGGTGAGCAAACGTCCCGCAAATTGCAACGGCATTATTATTATTATTATTATTATTATTATTATTATTATTATTATTATTATTATTATTATTATTATTATTATTATTATTAACAGTAACCGTCTCAGCGAAGGCTCGAAGTAACAAACTCTGCATCACTAGGCGACTGCTCAAACAATTAGCCACTGTCGCTATCAGTCACAAGTCAGCAATAAAAGCACGATACGCACAAAATGCAGCGATGGATACCCCCACAGATCCGTCCGACGAACGACTTAGTGGCAGCGTCAGACATTTTTTGTAACCAGAGCATAGCCAGGGCAGTCATACAGGTAACCAGTGCCGAGGGTGATTTATGGAGAGCACGGTAGGAGAGCTTAGATGTGACCATGTGAGATCGCGCTACCGCGCTTGCAATAAATCGCACCCAGCACTATCATATTTGTCTAGTCAGAAGGTCAGATGGGCGATGCACCCGGAAGCTGAACGATTTTTTACATTTGTAAAGCAAATTTTAACATTTCAGTGAATTAAGTGAATTTGTATCTCAGGATATAACAAATATGAGCGAACAAATTCTGGACAGGGACAAATTCTGGCAGGGCATGGACCAGGGCAAAGGCTTTTTTACCAGGACATTTGCCCTGGCGTAGCGTCGCTCCTGGAACGACTCGACCTGGTCGGCGAAGGGATCGTTTGAGACAATACTTGAACGAATAGAATGCTGGTCTTATCACTATTCACTACTCAATTACCCACGACACATTTCAATCCTCTCAGCCCTCCTATCTGAAAAATGTAATAGGTCTCTGCCTAGGGTGTGGTCATAAGGCCGCTAGCGTGAAAGGTTACGCGATGAAAGCATTAAATCGAGCTTCCTTAAGGAACAACTAATCTATTGGACAACGCAGATGTTTAGAAGAAGGACTTATTTAATCGCATCAATGTAATGAGTTATAAAAATATTGGAAACAAAACTGAAAGTAACGCAACAACTTAAGCATTCCAATATTTGGGGATTATACAACTTGGGTAAAATTATTATTTATCCTTTATTCATAGCCTTGTGGCAAGTCAACTACAAACTAATAAAGTTAATTTTAATGAACCAAAGCCCTGGAACTGTTACCAAAATTCCTGGAACAAGCAGACCTGAATATTTTTTTCTTGGCACATTCGCGCTGAAATCGGTAAGCTTTCCACATCCAAACCAATCCTTCGATTAGTTAGGCCTGTTATCAAGGGCGTCGACCTCACGGTTTTGAGAGTGGAGGAGCCACTGACTGGCGGATCAAACAGTGTTGCTGTGTCATGAGAAATTTTTTACAACATTTTTGCAAGATTTTTGTGGTTCACTAGCCTCTTTTTCTATACCCAGTAGCTTTTTTCTCCTTCCTACTTTACTTCATAGGCGCTTTTGGCCCAACAGGACAAAAAATTTGAGCAAAAAATGTGTGCCTTTTTCGAATGGACACTGACCTCAGGCTTTCTATTGACCGACGCCATTTATCACCAGTGAAACATGCGCCATTATTATGATCAATGTTTTAGTTTTCGGGAGGTTGAGGTTGAACCCTCTAGCTCTTCTTCTAGCCCGCTCAAATAAGTATCTGAAAAGACGTTGTGGGTTCCGGATACTAAAATATCTCATGAATCGTCAGTTGTTTCGCGTGCAACGTAAATATTATTACTAACATTACATTTCGACCTACGTTCATGTACTTTGATAAACTTTAAAAGTTAGAAATAGAGCTCTTTTTTGTCAACTACAACACTGTATAAGTATCTCACTTGTATACGCTGTATTCGTTACTGTTAGCATACTTACGTAGCTTGATAGAGTGGACTTGCGTCATATTTTTGGCGTGTAACTCGTTCGAAATCAATTTCCATTCAAACACTAAATAGTGTTAAGATTATAATTTGAATTTCGCTGACAGTATTTTCAAACTTTTTCAGTTTCAGCCGTTTATACCCATGACTTTTGTTGCACTCTTTAAATCTTTGTAGCACTTCTTTTAGATAGCATTTTCATAATTTTTTCCTTTTCCTCTGCCTTTTGGATTATTAATGTGCTTAATTTCCTGTAACAGACCGGTCACTGCAAATATCCTATGATTGCCTAACCTGCTTTTTACAGTGTTCGCCACCGGTCTCCCGGATATAATCGCATGCGACAGAGAAATTTCCCATATTTTGTCTTTATTGTTTTTACCAGTTTTTACTATTTAATTTTAAAAGATTACCTCTATTAACACCTTCTGCTTGTTTTTGGACTTATCACAAAAGAAATAAATTAAAGTAACTTCATTTTGAAACTGCTCAAGAATAATGAAGTTAGTTACTATACTAGTCTGTACAGTTTAATACATCTTAATTTCTCCATTTTCACCGTAACACTGAAAAAAGTATCTCTACAGCTTTCAATATAGTCCAGCCAATTTACAGTTAGACCTGGGCAAAATTGCTTCAGAAGCTTTTAAACGGTTTCCCACTCAGGAGCCATTACGATTACGATATTTTAAATCCGACAAAATCGGACCCTGGGAACACCACAAAAATGAATTTCAAAATGGCGAATTGGCTGTTTAATAAGAAATGCCAATAAGAATACTAATAATTTGCGGTTAGACCTGGGAAAATTGCTTCATAAGTTTTTTAACGTATTCCTGCTCCGGAAGCACTGCTGATAAACATATCCAAAATCCGACCAAATCGGACCACGGGAACACCCTCAAAAATGAATTTCAAAATGGCGGATTGTGTGTTTCATAAGAAAGACCAATAAAAACTAATTTACAATTTAATCCTGTACTTGGCCTGTGGACCCGTTTGGTGTTGAGAAAATATGTTACTTCCACTTAGTCAATGGGTCCTAGACATGAAAAATCACCCAGGTGCTTGCCGGTCACGTTGCCACGAATGACGCTATGGCCAAATCCAATATGGCCGCCGTCTATCATATTGGAAAATTCACGTTTTTTGCCATCAAGCAAACTTCCCATCATTCGGTAAATGTAAATTTTTATGAGACCGGTAGACCTCTAAGCTAAAGTTGGGCAGACCCCAGCCAAGGGCAGGTAGACCTCTAAGCTAAGGACAGGTAGACACCTAAGCTTAAGGTAGGCAGACCCAGAGCTTAATATGGTCAGACAGGAAGACCCCTAAGCTAAAGATGGGCAGACTCCAGCCAAGGACTGGGCCAAGGCCTGGGTTTAGCACCCCTGTAGCGGCATGGTCGCGTCACGGCGCTATAGAAATTGTCCGTGTTATTATTAAGGACAAGTAGACACATAGGCTAAAGATAGGCAGGCCCCAGCCAAGGACAGGTAGCATTTGGCATTGCGTGTGCCTCCTACCACAAATCAAAGTGTTGGGAGTTCATACATCCTGAGCTCTACCGGCGCTTCTGTTTGAGCCAGTGGTTTGATCAGGATCTCCCAAGATGGTTCTACGCTGTCGGATGTGACATGAAGGTCGAGAAGATCATCCAGCAAGTGTCGAAGGGTCTGGAGGTCAATGTGTGGTAGGAGCCACACGCAATGCCACTGCTACCTGTCCTTGACTGGGGTCTGCCCATCTTTAGCTTGGAGATCTACCTGTCCTTGGATGAGGTCTGCCCATCTTTAGCTTTGCGGTCTACCTGTCTTTGGCTAGGGTCTGCCTATCTTTAGCTTTCGGTCTACCTATCCTTTGCTGGGGTCTGCCTATTTTAGCCTAGGTGTCTACCTGTCCTTAGCTTAAGGGTATACATGTCCCTGGCTGGAATTTTTTCATCTTCAGCTTAGTGTCTACGTGTCCTTAGCTTAGAGGTCTACCTGTCCTTGGCACGAGTCTACCTATCTGTAGCTCATGGGTCTACCTGTCTCTGGCTAGGGTCTGCCCATTTGAAGCTTAGAGGTCTAATTGTCCTCGGTAGGTTCTGCCCAACTTTAGCTTAGAGGTCAACCTGTCACATAAAAATCTACATTTACTGAATGATGGAAAGTTTGCTTGATGGCATCATCGACGTAGCTAAATGACCTTGACCTTGACCATTCAAGGTGAAGATGACCCCGAATGGCGAAAACAAAATCAGAAATGAATTCTACATGTACATACCGAAATCAGTAACATTAGAGGTATTAAACGAGAATGTACATGTACTCTAAAAAAACAAAAAACCTGAATTTTCCAATACGGTCGACGGTGGCCATATTGGATTTAGTCATTCAGGGCAACGTGGCCGACAAGGACCTAGGTGATTTTTCATGTCTAGGGACCCATTGACTAAGCGGAAGTAAGATATTCTCCCAACACCAAACGGGTCCACAAGCCAAGTGCAGGATTAAAGCGTAAATTAGTTTTATTGTAGTTTCTTATGAAACACCCAATCCGCCATTTTGAAATTCATTTTTGGGGGTGCTCTCGTGGTCCGATTTTGTCGGATTTTGGATATGTTATTCAGCAAAGGCACCTGAGCAGGAAATCGTTTAAAAGGCTTCTGAAGCCATTTTTCATTATTGGTATTTCTTATTAAACAGCCAGTTTGAAATTCATTTTTGGGTGTTCCCGTGGTCCGAATTTTTGTCGAATTTTGGATATGTTATTTAGCAATGGTTTCTGAGCAGGAAACCGTTATAAAGCTTCTGAGGCAATTTTGTGCAGGCTGAAGGGCAGTTTGAGCTAGATTGCCTGGACTACTTGGTTGCAAGGATTAGGATCCTACTGAATTATCTCCACCATTGGATGTCTGCAAATAGGCTTAATCTATATCCTACAAAGATTAAATTGATCTGGTTTGGTACCAGGCAGCAGTTACAAAAGATTGATCTAAAATTGTTGTCCTCACTTTCTCTGATTTCACTTTTCCTCCAGTGTCCGTTACCTGGGTGTCTCACTAGACAGTGCCTTCCTTTCACTGAGCATGTCTCTTTTCTTACCCGTTCTTGTTATTACCAACTCAGGAGTCTTAGAATCATCAGGAGATCGCTATCCTCTGCGGTGTTTACGACAATGGTGCATGCCTTTGTATCTACGCGCATTGACTATTGCAATTCTCTTTTCATCGGGCTCCCTAATGTTCGGTTCTCCTGTGCAATCCGTCTTAAATGCTACAGCCAGACTTATTGCCCGCTTACCACGATACTTGCATGTCACCTACTATACTCGTATATGCAAAATAAACTTTACTGGCTCCCTGTCCCGTTTCGAATTAGATTCAACGTCCTTCTTCTAGTCACTAGATCCCAGTTAGGCTTAGCGCCTATATACCTTTCTGAACTGATGAGCAAATCAGTCTCTTCAAGATCCTCTCGCCCCTTCGTTCTATTGACCGATTGGATTTCTTTGTACCTCGGTCGCGAACCTAATTAAGTCAGCACCGGCCTTTGCTTTGGCTGTCCCTTCACTGTGGAATGAATTCCCTTCTTTGATCCTGAGCAAGATCCTCGGGGCGTTGTCACCAGCTTCACTTAAATGCTTACACAGTGCAAACAAATTTATTTTTTATTTTTCTCCTTCTCACCCTCCCAAGTTGTCAGGTTCATAGAAATAAAATTCTACAAAAAATTTCATTGAAATTGGATAATATTTAGAGGTGGCCCTCGAGGTTTAAAGTTTAGAAAATTAATGATACTTCGTACAATGGGAAATGTAATGTTGCATAATAATTAATCGTCAGTTGTAGTTCTAGTTAATCAATTTGTATTGTTTATGAAACAGAATTTCTACTTTCTGCGTGTATATTTACGTTAAAATTAATATCTAATGTCCAGAAACATACTCTCATTCCTTCCTGAATGAGGGTCATGCCTCACTCGGCCATGTCATTGACGACTGCCAACCCGTTGATGATGTGCAGAGCCTATGGAATATTTCGTTTCCTCTTCATCCTATTCAGACGGGCCCAGTGCAAGGAAAGTCTGAGTAAGGCCAAGCATGGAAAATAGTCGTTTTATGTTTATCATGCAGAACTGCTCCAGGGTCACGGTGCACTTTTGGTCGCTTTGGTGGATGATCCGGGGCTGGATCTTCCATGGTGGCTAACATCAGTCTCTTCATCTCCACAGACACTCTTGAATCAAAAAGAGTCAGTCCGACCAGCTCCTCAGAAAGGTACCATAGATGAAATCCAAGTTCTTTCCTTGTTGTGCTGGAAATGGCTTCATGTGAGTATTTTTAGAGTTCAACCATTAGTTGTAAGTCGCTCAGAGGTACTTCAACTCCGATTGGGGCAGTAATCCAGGCCTAGAGGTGAGTGATAACTGCAAAAGTTGCCAGATCACGAATTCCTCTCTTCTCTGAAACATTCATCTGGAACTGGTCATGAAAGAGGCAGATCTTAATCGCATGTCATAACCTTGACCATCCAATTTGCACAGTGCGTAGCGCCTGGTAAAGAACACCTCGTGCAGGAATTCCAGTTCGTGATATATAGTCATCTCGTGGTTGCTTTATTTCCAAGTTTACTTGAGCAAAGTTAAGAATATCATCTCGGGTTGATGCTCGCCTCTTTGGGGCTGTCCTGATGTAACCGGGCCATGTCCTGCACCAACTACTACCTCCAACCAAACCTACCTACTACCTCTGTCCCCGTGCCCATGACTGCATTATTCCCCCAGCCGACAGCCTGATATGTAAAAAATTTATTGTAAGGATGCTATATACTTTTTAACTGGGATGTCTGTACAACAAAGTGCGATTAGCAATTGGTTAATAAAGATTATACTTACTTACTTACTTACCAGGTTGACTTTATGTAATACAATGCTATGAATAAGGTAATTGATTGCAAAGTAAGCAATGGCTTTGTCCCTAATTCACAAATCATGCAGGTGGTGTAATTGAGTAATTTTCCACTTACTTGCCGCGAAAGTGCATTTATTACAAATTTTTTGAAACATTTAAAATTTTAATTTTAAAATTTGTTGCCTGCAACTTGTTTACAAATTGAACAGGAGCTAAGAGTCTGCTCCCCTGCTTCTATGGATTGAAATTGGCAAATTAATAAGGCAATCTGTCCTTCTTTTAACAATGAGAACTATATAGCATGGTTGTAACCAATAGGCTTAGCCTACAATGCTAAAACTTTGACATGAAAGGGCCACCTCTAAATATTATCCGATTTCCACCAAATTTGTTTTAAATTTTTGATCCATGAACCTAACAACTTGAAGGGGTGAGAGATTGAAATTTTCAACTTTCATTTTTAAGAGACACCCTAATATATATATATATATATATATATATTCATTCATTCATTCGAAGATTTATATAGCGCCTCTTCAGGGAACTACTCAGAGGCGCTCCCGACACCAGCACGTTCATATAAGACAGTTTTAAGTTTTGCAAGAAATATGCCAGGGGTGACACCAGGGCACATGCGGAGCTCTAAGGGAAGTCTATTCCAGACTACCGGGCCCACCACTGAAAAAGCTCGACTTTGCATAGTCGTGGAACGAGCAAATGGAACTAAAAGTACCCCTTTTCCCGCTGAGCGAAGGGAACGTCGGCCTTGGATACCTGAAACTGTGCAGCATAGCTCTCGAAGGTAAGCAGGGGCAGGGCCCTGACAACATCGCCATACTAAGGCAGCGATCCTATATTCTATGCGTAAGCGCATAGGAAGCCAGTGAAGGACCTCCAGCATATATCTAGAGACTTGGCCATGTTTAGGAATATGCCCAATGAGACGGGCTGCAGAGCGCAGAACTCGCTGTAAACACACTATGCGACTAGATGGAAGACCAAAATAAAGCGATGAGCAGTAATCAAGGCGCGCTGTGACGAAGGAGTGAACCAGTGTAGCAGTGGCACTGGGCGTTAGCGAACGAGTAACAGTGCGAAGCTGGCGCAGCTGGTAGTAGCAGTCCCTAGTAAGACGGTGTATTTGTGGAGCAAAAGTAAGCTCCTGGTCAAGTCAAACACCAAGGTCACGGACAAGAGTTGAGAAGGTATAGTTGGGGAATTCAATTGCAAGAGCAGTGAGGTCAAGTTTAGCGAGTTGCTGTCGCGTGCCTAGCCAAATAAATTTGCTTTTGGACGGGTTCAAGCGTAGTCGATTTGACGACATCCACGCTTCCATGGCATCTAAAGTCCCACTCATAACCCGGACTGTTGGAATGGCATTGGTAGAGAGGCAATGCATGTATGCTTGGACATCATCAGCATATTGCTGACTCAGAACTGCATGTGCAGCCAGAAGCGTCGAAAGACCAGAAGTGTAGATGATGTATAAAATAGGTCCTAGGACGGAGCCTTGGGGCAACCCGTACCGTGCAGGGACCCATGAGGACCTAGTGGTGCCATGGATCACACAGAGGGAACGTTCATAAAGGAATGAGTTTATCCATTCATAAAAGTCTCCAGAAAGGCCAAACGAAACACGCAACCGTTCTAACAAGATCTCATGGTCTACAGTGTCGAATGCAGCACTGACATCAAAGAGTGCTAGTAGTGTGAGTTGGGCCCTGTCAATCGCTCCGTAGATGTCTGAGAGAAGCCGAAGCAGGAGTGTCTCAGTTGAATGGAATCTCCTGAAACCCGATTGACTTGACGGCAGAAGATTATTCTTCTCTAAGTAAGCGACGAGCTGCATAGCGACGACTGTTTCGATGATTTTAGAGAGAAAGGTGACATTTGCTATCGGTCTGTAATTTGTATATATATACACAGAATTACGTCATTACATCATGTGGGCCATTGTGTGACGTAACCGCAAAAGAGTATGCTTCAGCTTCCAGGGTCGAAACTGATCGGACGACTGTTGCGCATCAGCTGCTATGAAAATAGCAGTCAAGTCAAGTTAGGTAAACTACGATCAACTCGACTTGTCAAAACATTTGATCGACTCGACTGGCATGTCGATCAAGTCGAAGATTTATCGACCAACTCGACTTGGTCGAGTTTCGACCAACTTGATCGACTGACTCGAGGGATCACGAGGTATACACTGGCGCAGGTAGACAGAAAGCCAGGGCCAGTGACCATTTGAAAAAAGGTACACAATTTTTGAATAACTTCTCCCCTGATTGGATAAAAACTGCCTGATAAGAAAACTTAAAAAGAGAAAAGAAAGTGAGTTTAGAAAAGGTGACTGGCAAACCACAAAAGCACAAAACTGCTACGGTTGTCTTAAAAGGCTGTAAAGCTACGCAACCAACCTTCTCGATCCTCCCGTATTATGACTTCTCCGTTCTCAAAATCGTGTCGACGCGTTTGATAACAAGCCTAACATTCGTAATCAAAGAATTGGTCTGGATGTGGAAAGCTTGCAGAATTCAGCGCGAATGTGCAAAGAACCAAATATTCAAGTCTGCTTGTCCCAGACATTTTGACAAATTTTTCAGTAGCATGGTTCTGTTTTAACTTTAACATATTGTGTTAGAGAGCCAACAAGGTATAAGCGAATGATAAATAACAACAATTTAACCCAAATTGTATAGACCCCTAATAGTTGGATACCTATGTTGTTCCGTGACATTTAGTTTTGTTTCTGATATTTTAATAATTTGTTTTATTTATGCAATTAAATAAGGCTTTCTTCTAAACACCCGCGTTGTCCAATAGATTAATTGTTTCTTAAGGGCTCGATCATAGGCATGCCGACACACGCTTTAGGTCAGCGTAATAGGCTCAGGATGCACTTATAGTATTTCGAAGACAGCATTAAGGCTTTACTAGCTCGGAGTATTAATACCCAATGGTGGAATCGTGGGCCCAATAAGATGACGCCGTCGGTCAGTGAGTTAGCCTTGCAGTGTATTGTCATCATGAGTTAAGCAGTTCTTGCAATGACAAATGAAGAAAGAGGTCTACAAAAATGGGGTAACGCTTACGAAGTTACTGAGCAAACTGAATTCAGCCAGCTTGATTATATAATGAATACATAATGCGTCAACAAGACGAGGTGGGCGGAAACTGGGCTGGAGTCATCCCTCCGTCAAGTTGTGCATATATCGTGAACGCCACGATATTTTTAATTCAATGTATAAAATACTAGCTGCATTTTCCCGTCATAATTATGACGTTGGCTAAAATGCTCTGATCGCCGTCGTCAAGACGACCGTCGTCAAGACGGCAGTATAGTGACGTCACAAACGGGTTCACAATAGAACAGATAGAGCGTTATACGACGGACAAATTTGCATATAAGGAAACTATATGTTTAGATAGTGGTAAGACGTAATGCAGACAGAAATGGATCAGATCGCTTCGTTGTAAGTTGCTAGGTTTTCTCAGGCGTACGGTTTGAAACTGATCGGACCTGTTTGGTGTACGATACTCAGACGACAGTTGCGCATCAGCTTGCTAAGAAAATAGCAGGTGGGTTGTTACAGTACGTTATGCTGTCAGTTTCTCCGTAAAACGAGCAATTGTTGCAACAGGGTTTGCGTATCGAACCATGGAAACGCAAGTCGAGTGTGTGCAATGCAAGTGCAAAGTGTTACAGCAATCAAAACATGAAATGCCGGGCGTTAGACGGGTGTCGCGACGTGGAATGTAGGCCCATAATCGTAATCGTGGAAATTTATTTTAAAAGTCTAGTCTAAGAGAAGCTTGTGTGACAAATTCAAAACAACGAAAACAGCCCTGCACTGTTCTTGATTCAAAGCATGGAAAATGTTGGAACGTGGATTCAATAAAGGTAAACTTATTGATGATCATCTCAAGCAAAAAATGTTCAAACATCTAAAAAGTGAAACTAAAATCTTGAACGTGTGATGCAACTATTCAGACCTTTACTCAAAAAAATCTGGAAAACATGATTTTGCTGCAGTTGAACGTCTGCGAGATACCCCGACTGAGAGGCTGGCTATACACCATTATAATACAGCTCTAATCAGTGATGGGCAAAATACTTTTCAAAAGTATTTTGAAAATACAAAATAAATACTTTTTAAAAGTATTTTGAAAATACTTTTAGAAAATACTTTTCAAAAGTATTTTGAAAATACAAAATAAAATAGTATTTTCAAAATACTTTTGAAAATAGTTTTTCAAACTACTTTTGAGAGATCAACATGTTGTACTTTTGTCGCTACTCGATAGCGTGTACGTGTATATTGCATTGCATTAGTGTACTTGAAAGTGATCTGTAGTTTCATATGACTTGTCTGAACATTCAGTTGTCCCAACTTCGCCTTCCGAAATTAATTAAAGGCATTGGAAAGTAGGAGTAAATTTAACAAAGAAAGATATTAGGGCTTACCCTTTATCCGTGACAGACAAGTAGCACCACCTACTATTCTTACCAGTTTTAGCAGTTTGTTTTAACTAGAACATGCTAGAATGCTGCTAACTTGCCAGCGCTAGGTAAATAAGTTGTAAACCGACTATACAGTAGGTTTTAAAATCTTAACAAAAGCACATTTTTCATTAAACCCTGATCGACTGAAATTGCCTCTACTGAAAACAGCTTTGGTAGTTCCAAACAACGATTTCTTGCCAGCAGGACAAGCAGGGCAGACAGCTTTAATAGCATTTACATCTTGGTCCACAGGTACGATTTGAAACAATGGTTATCCCACTGGTAGAGGCACTTTCAGTATCGCGTGTGTTGGCAGCAGCTGCTGCATGATAACTTTTATTGGTTGGTTTTCAACAGTAGCGAGGACGGATATTTTCCCGCTTTCCACTGAACTAGTGCTCGGCAATTCCATGACAGATGATAAATTCGTAAACTGCCCTGGTAATACTGTTGTCAATTAATCCTCAATTTCATAGCAAGAATTCATTTGAAATGTATTAGGGTTAAAGTTAAACACATATTAAATAATGAGACATATCGATCTGTCACCAGACAGTCAGACTTTGTTCCGCAGATGAAAACATTCTGAAGAAATTCAGTTGAGCTCCAAAATAAACCAGCTAGGCTATGCCTGCGAATAGACTGGCGTGTAGCCTAACAACGCGGCTGGGTTTGTGAATAGATGCGTTAAAAATTAGGAGCGTACCCAGTACTACCCAAACCATCAACTGAATGAACAAACCGCTCGCTCTAGTTGCCTTCTGTGACTAATCCGGGTGACTAGGTACAACCTGAATCTTGAATCCACCCAAATCAAGCATCTTAAACTTATTCAAAACTCACTATATATATCCAGAACTGTCATTAGAACGCCCAAACATCATCATATCACTCCCATTCTCAAATCAGTCCATTGGCTAAAAATCCAAGAGTCAAAGTCCTATCACCAACCTACAACTCCCTACAATATTCCCAGCCCAAATACATCCGTGATCTCTTCACCATATATACAGGCAACCTGCTCCAGATTATCATTCTCCTACTTCAGTCTTTCTCGACCCCCCCCCAGTCACTACTCATCTCAAGTTCTCCGAGTCTTTAGAACGATCTCCGTCTGAATTCCGAAAATTCTCGGTCCCCCCCCCGATCATCATTGCAACTCGACCTCCATCCTCCTCCTAATGTTCTTCTATCATTCCCGGCTTTCCACTCAAAACTGAAGTCTCATTTTTTCAAGAACTCCTACTCTGACTCTTCAGATCCTCCGCCTTCAAATTCTTCTCGGCCTAAACAACACTCTGCCGCCTTAACAGCTGCTCTGCCTTCTCTCTTGATCTGGCCCCGGAAACCAGTCTCGGATCTCCTTTGGACTACTGTTTGGAAAACTTTAGAAGTACGCTTATGATTGCAACAGATTTGCAATCCTGATAAAGAGTGAAGCATTGAATAAATATATATATCCCGATACACACAAGTATTTGGTGTGAGCAGAAGATTATAAATTTCTTTTGAAAATGACCTTAGAAAAGTATTTTGGGAAAAGTATTTTGTAAAAGTATTTTGAATTCTCCAAAAATACTTTTAAAAACTATTTTGAAAATACTTTTACAAAATACTTTTCAAAAGTATTTTGAAAATACAAAATAAAATAGTATTTTCTATTTTGAAAATAGAAAACTTTTCAAAATACTATAGTGCCCATCACTGGCTCTAATTCTGAATATAATTGAACAATTCGAATATTTTCTTTGTTGTTCTATTGGTCAGAAGTTGTCTCGTCAATTGATTGGAATCAGAAGTGTTTCCAGGCTAAGAAAACAACTTTTAATCAAACTTTGAATCATCTGGGAACTTTAATGGATCTAATTGAAAACTCGAAGAACGTCCTCTGGATGTTGATCTGGAATCGCTTCTGACCCGACCCATCTATCGATTTTGTCTTTACTGAGCACCTATCAACAAACTGGTTCCCGCCACTGAGCTTTTGGGTGTTTTAAAATCCGGAGATTAGGACTGCGATTACAAGCTAAGTACATGGCGCCAGCTCATTCACGGGCGCTGCGTCAAGTTAGAAGTGTTGTGTGAATATCTAAATTGAAGAACAAAATCCGGTTGTCAGAAGACCAGAGAGAGAATGAGACATTGGAACTGTTACGATGGGTTGTTTCCAGGTTGAGAAAAATGTGAAGGCGGGGAAGTGAATGGACGTAGGTAACATTTCTTGAACAGCTAAGACTGGTTTTGACTGAAGGGCCTAAGGAATGATAGAAGAGCTCAAGGCAAATGATGCTGAGTGAGCGACGATAAGGCTGGAGAATTTGAGGAATTCAGATGGGGGGATCGTTTCAGAGTCGAGGTGGGGAACACCAGGTTTGTCATTACTGGAGGTCTGACAAAAGTATAGGACTGAAGCAAGTAGAGCGGGGTGATTGAATGGTGAACTGTTCGCGACGAGACATGGACTGGGAGCTTTACAGAGAATAATTGTGCACGATAGATACTAGCTCTCAAAGGTGATCGGGCGATCAGGTAGAGCATTAATTTACCTTAATGGTGTCTTTATCCATTCATTCATTTTTTTGAGCATTTATATAGCGCCCCTTCAAGGGAGTTACTCAGAGGCGCTCCCGACTCCAGCACTGACGAACAAAGCAGTTTTTAACGTAGTATAGAAATATTCAGATTGGATTTTAGGGAGACGCAGCTCCAGAGGTAGGGCATTCCATACCACTGGGCCAACCACCAGAAAGGCTCGATTTTGCATATAGTAGCAGTACGAGCAAATGGCACCGCGAGTTCCCCCCCTCACTGCAGAACGAAGTAGTCGGCCGCTTTAAAGCAGATGACGAGACTTTGATGATTCTGAACCGAGACCTCTTGTTCAGTATCTGTCGCACGAGGTTGATCGTAGTATGAGTAGCCTGGCTGCGCTGTTTACACACCGGTACGTTTGATGAGGTGGAATGCCACGACTTAGTGACAACAAGAATGTCCAGGTCGTGAGCGATGATGTTGTTGGCAACGACGAGGAACTTGTTACCCAACGATCGAGCTTTCCATTTGGATAGTCGTACGTTGGTGAACTTCAAAGGTGGTATGACCATGGAATGGTTGGCTTAATCGAGCGTGCAGAGGTACGAACCGTCCTTTGATGAGCCGGGCACCAGAGATACGAGCTGAAGATTGTCTTTCGTGCACTTCGTGGCACAACGAAATCGTGACAATAATACGCCCGTAGCTATGAAGGTGTATGTATGTTCACAACGTGGGAACGTTTCGTGAAGTAACGCTATGGCCGGTAAACAAAACTTAAAAGTACCGAAATGTTCCCCAAATTCATGAATAGTGTCCAAAAAACGACCGAAGCAAGAAGTCATTTCAGAAATCATTTCAGAAACTGATTTAAAGTAATTTTTCAACCTCTATCCGATAAAACAGATATAAATTGGCAAAATCAACGCAGGTCGACATACACACGTCGTAGGATAAACAAAGATCCCGTGTTGCCAATGTTCACAATAACATTGAAACCCTTTGGACACTTAAACCAAAATTAGACTAAAACCATGATGGAAAAATTACGAATAAATTGAAACACATAAAAATGTATAGCTGATTGATTTAATTTGTTAAAATTAAGCTGCTAATATAGCTCACAAAGCTAGGTCGTCATACTCTCTGTAGAGGGGACAAAAATCCATATGAACAGAGACTTGCCTTCACTGCTGTCAATGCTATTCAACTGATCTATGATTTCCTTAAAATGAGGTCTGTTCCTTGTATCATGACCCCAACAGTCTAAAATATACCACAAGCAAGTTATTTAATATGAGGCCTACACAAGAAACATTATTTCAAAGTAGGAAATAGGAAAAAGAAAACAATTCCAATTGTCAATTGACTCGATTTGCACATTGATTTTGTTAGGAATTGGGTCGACTACCGAAATACATGTATGTGCATATTTTTAGGAATTTACATGGAAAGCCTACTGCTCTGTTGCTTTATGAAGAGCAGATAATCTGGTTAAAAGAGATAAGCTTGTTTTGGCAACTACCTATACACCTGTGCTGCCTTCTTAATTCTTGGTTGCAAACAATGTGAACTCACAATACCCTACAAACTCCGTCAATAATATGTGATAGCGCCTGATAAACACATTGTATTTGTGAAAACTGCGCGCAGACACCATATATATATATATAAATATATATATATATAAATATATATATATATATCAAAAAATCAAATCAAAAATTCTTTGTTGCAACAAAAAAAAACCAAAACGTAACAAGCTTTCCATTTATCAACGTAAACAACCATATGAAAAAATACATCTTTTCAATTATAAATACAGCATATAAATACTGGTTAAAGGTTGCAAAGGGTGGCCCCAAAGGGATATAAGCCCGCTAGGCGGGGTCACCCATACAACGTATTATAATTTCTAAATCCATGGCTGGCTTTTCTTAATTAAGTTCAAACTCGCTTAACTAAATTCTTAACTAAATGGCTCAACAGCCGGGCCCCGGTGCACGTACACGCCCACCAATTGGAGATGTCTCTCTGTCAATTAAGGCTTTATCATATCAAATTGGGGGGAGCTATACAATACATTACTTAGATGTTCTCTTAGTTGAATTTTAAATTCGAAGCGATTTTTAGAGTGCCGAATTTGAAGTGGAGTCTCATTCCAAAGTTGTGGCCCTGATGCTTTCATACTAAATTCTCTTACATTTGTACGAGCCCGTATTGGGCGATATGTAGCTGCACTTCTAGTGTTATATGCATGGATTTGTAATCCCATGGTAAAATATCCCCTGAACGAATTTGGGAGTAAGTTCCGTTCATACTCATATACGAATTCTACTATTTACATTCTTCTAATTTGATCGATTTTAATATATTTAAATTCTTGAATATTGGGTCAGAGTGTTCTCTTCGAGGGGACCCATTTATTATTCTCACGGCTTTTTTTCCAGTATCATTAGTTTATTAAGTCTGGACTCATAATTAGAAGCCCATATCATAGGCCTACTACAGTAGCTTAAATAGGCGTATATTAGTGAATAATATAGGTTCAGTCTGATGTCCTTGGGAAGCAAGTATGATACTCTAGATATTATCTCTATAATTTTGGCAATTTTCAATGTGATATAATTGATGTGGTCCTTCCAATTTAAGTGTTGATCAACGTATATACCAAGAAATTTAGTAGTTTTAACATGGGTAATGGTTACTCCATCAATTAGTAATTCTACATCAACTACTTTGATTTTTCTATGCGACTTAAATAATATAAAATTTGTCTTATCAATGTTAAGGGTGAGTTCATTTGCTGCAAACCATGTGTTTATAGTTGCTAGTTCCTTATTAACAATCTCAGTAAGGGACACCCAGGAGCTGTTTGAGTAAAAAATATTGATGCCATCTGCGAATATTATAAAATGCATGACTTTTGAGGTGTTTGCTAGGTCGTTTATATATAAAAGAAATAGAAGCAGTCCGGGGTTTGAGCCTTGTGCACGGAACTCCATGAGTGATATACCCAATATCCGATAATATACCATTACATGCCACCTTTTGGGTTCTATTTTGTAAATAACTTTGAAATCATTTTAACTGTGTCCCTCTTACTCCGTAGTTAAATAACTTTTTAACAAGATGTTATGGTCCACAGTGTCAAATGCTTTTGCTAGGTCGATGAATATTCCAACTGAATATTCATTATTGTCTATGGCCTTAGAAATTCTATCTTCCATTTCTAAAAGTGCCATAGAAGTAGAGTGCCCCTGTCTAAACCCATGCTGCGCCGGGTGTATTATATCCGCCGAATTTATATAATTGCTAATTCTATCATATACAATTTTTTCGAAATACTTAATAAAATTTGGGAGAACTGATATTGGCCTATTATTGGCCACATTTTCTTTATCTCCTTTTTAAAAAATTGGTGTTATTTTAGCTATTTTGAGTGAGTCCGAGACCACACCGGTTAGAAGAGAACAGTTAATTATTTCCACCAAAGGATAAACAATCATAGATAAATTGGGGGTAGCGATATATGGGTCAATGTCGTCCACTCCTGCTGCATGGTTTTTTTAGCATCTTTCCTATTTTCATAATCTCCTCCTGGGAAGTTAGGGTCAGTCCCATTGAATTACATCGTGAAGGGGGCATATAATCCTCGAAGGAACAAACTGAGTTTTTAATTTTACTCGCTAAATCGGTCGCTATACTGGTGAAATATTTATTAAACATGTTTGCTATTTGCTCTGGGTCATTTATTTTATCTCCGTTTACTGTTAATGAGTCCATTTTTACCTTTTTGTCTTCTATGTGCATCGCTGCTCTGATAACTTTCCATGTCATCTTCATATCATTATGATGTTTATAAAATTCCTCTGCATAGTAGTTCTTTTCGGCATTAATTCGAACTGTTTAAAATTTATTCCTATACTGTATAAATTTTGATTTATTTTGCTGGTTTGGATATTTCAGGTATTTTATGTATAAGAGATTTTTCTTTTTTCAGGATTTCAATAGTCCTACCGTCATCCAGGGCTGGTTCTATTTCACCTTATGTTTAGTCACTTCCCTATATGGAAAGGTTTAATTATAGGCGCGACTATATTTCTCGAAAAAAATTTCATAGGCTTCGTTTGCGTTTCTTATATCACAGAGACATAACTATAGCGTCATCCCAATTCATCTCTGCCAGGGTTCTTTTAAACTGATCCTTTCCTGCCTCAGTTATTAGGCCTACTCTTCGAGTCTCATCATAGCACTTTCTCTTATATACATTCTCCAAGGAAAAACTTGCGTAAATCGGCAAACGGTCGGATATATATCGGAGATGACTATGTAGGAGTTTTGCAACTTAGACCATGAGCTACAATATATATTGTATATTAAAGTACGTGTGGAGGAGGTAATTCTAGTTGGTTTAGTTATGGTTGGCATGTAGTGATGTGCTATTAAAGAGTTATAGAATATGTTGGAATCTTTGTGTTCATTTAGTTTGAGTAAGTCTATATTAAAATCTCCCATTATTATTATTTGCTTAGAGCTATCCCGAATTCCAGTTACCAATTCATCAAATTCTTCATTGAAATCGTGTAATTGCAGACCGCGTGGTCTATAAATTACTCCTATTACTGGGGTCGAAATTTTTAGAAGCAGTCTCATAAAAAGACTTTCATACGTTTTATGGTTTTTGTAGCCTTCTTTAGGTTCATACAGCATTTTATTTTAAAGTATCTTTAACCAAGAGTCCTACTCCACCACCTCTTTCTCCCAACCTAGCCTTCCCTATGAAGTCATAACCAGGGATTTGGATAGTTTCTTCCAGGCTACCATCAAACCATGTTTCAGATAATGCAACGATTGAAATTTGGAGTCCCTCTACTAATTCCCTTTTTTCAGTTAATTTATGCAGTACACTTCTGCAGTTTGTGTGGAGGAGTGTTAAGTTAGTTCCTTCGTGCTCGCTCTCTTCCTTAATCTTTTCAGCGAGCATAGTTGGTGATATGTAATCACTTGACCAGTTCACATTCTTAAAGTAATTAATGTCAGGATCTGTATTCATGCTGCTCAAGGTTTCTCCTTCGTCTTCATTAAAAATTACCTCTAATTCTTCCTCCCCTTCTATCTCTCCTATTACAATTAACTCCCTTTCTAATCTGAGTTCCTCATTGAGTTCCTCATTCGTATTTCCATCACTATCCTCTGATAAATTTAGCCGGGTTCCATTACATATAGCACAGGTTCTTGAGAGTCGAGCGTTATAGCTTCCACTTGTATTATCTAACCCACCATAATTAACATCGCCTGCAGTGTCTTTACTCCCTTCCCTGTATGTATCTACTAATTGACTACCATTTGTATTACCTGGTTGCCATCGAGTACAGTGTCTGTACTACCCTCCCCGTGCGTATCTACTAATTGGCTGCACGTGCACCATCGGCCCGGCCCGCGAGTATCTGTCGCCAGATGAATTAGTTCCAGCGTATGGTCATACCTGCTTTTGACTATTTTTGTCCCTAGCATTTCAGTTCTAGTATATATAGTCCTGTATATATGGGTCTATATATATCATATTAAATAATCCAATGCCTAAAGTTCAATACAATCAGTCTAATAATCAGCCTGCATTCAGGCCATGAGATCTGAATCATTACATATGTATTAAATCGGCCCAAAAATCCACCCAAGAGAACAGTGTTCGTGACAGTAGAATTACTGCAGCCTTTAAGCAGTAGCAGTTAATTAATTCCATAACAAATGCCATGGTTTCAATCTACTGTATCATTCTAGTTTATCTCCTAACTTTCGTTCTGGTTACCAGGCACCATTTGAAGCCGAGAGGGTATTTACCACTAAAATCAACTAAATTTTTCATCATGTTAACGATTGTAGCTAGCCTCTCTTTCAGCACCTCTACATGTATCTATCATCATACCGATAACAGGCATTCTTGCAAACAAACAAGCTATTATACAAGCAAAGAAAGGTTTTTACAATTGTGACAAATCGGGTCAAATAATCGATTACGCAAAGAAGTACTAGTAATGTAGTGCAATGCAAATAACTCCTATGTAGCTTATACTATGGTAATTATCAAACCCCTTGGTGGGTCTCTAAAGATGTATGTTCATCTATTCTCCCCAGAGTTTTCATCGATCACACAAGGAAGTACTAGTAATGTAATGCAATGTAATGCAATATATATATATATAATGGGAGATTTTATATATATATATAATGGGATTTTATATATATATATAATGGGAGATTTTAATATATATATATAAATATATATATATATATATATATATATATATATATATAGGCATAGAGTGGGCAACAACCAGTTCTTTACATATAGGGGAGTCATATTCGTTGTGTAAGTTATAACACCAATACCTCACATATACGAGTCATATTAAGTATTATTTTTTCCTCATGGTCTGAATTTAAATTTAATTTAACGTCCTCTGGGTGCCCTAATTTGTTATTGTCATTAATAATTTCTGTGGCAGCAATTTATTGTATTGCATTCGGACATTTATAAAACGTGTCAATCGGGAGGGCCATTGAGAAGCGCTCTCAGTGCGAGAGATCCCGAGAGAATAAACATGTCTAAAGAAAGGCAAAAGAAGAAAGACGTTACCAGAGAGAATAGAGGAACGAACAGACGGAGAAAAGTCATTCCAAAGAGCAGGGCCAATGGAATACAAAAGACCTGGGTTGAGTCATGAAAGTACTGACACGGGGAACCAGAAGGTCCAGATGGTCTGAAGAGCGAAGAGGACGGAGAGAATCAGCAGAGTGACGGCGATGAATTAAATCACATAAATATTTCCGAGCAATGACCAAGTTGAGCCTTAAAGACAAGAATGAGGACTTTGAACTGGATGCGGGTAGACAGCGGGAGCCAATAGAGTTCTTCAGCCATAAAGATGGTGATATGAGAGAATCGAGGAAGACGGGCATCCAGTCTAGCAGCGGCATTGAGTACAGATTGAAGTGTAGCCAGACGGACCTTGGGAAGACCAATGAGGAGATAACTGTGTTACGCCTGACCCCTTTGCACGGGCTTGCTATCTGAAACTCCCTAGTTGAGGAAGATTATCCTTACGAGGATCAACACCTTCAGACCCGTAGAACCTCAAGGCTTTCTGCCTTAAACGTTCACTACGGCGCAGAGGTGGCAGCTGTAGTCATGTATCCTGAAAATTACTTTCCCAATCTCTAATTGGACTAACCAGGTGACCTCGAGTGGTGTCCGTGGCCCTCTGGGGAAGGCAGCAGGGAGCCCACGTGACTCCTTACCAGGATTCGGGGTGGAGTCCCCGACAGACTTGAAAACTATTTCCTCATCAGAATCTGCTAGGTCAAAATTGGTAGGAGGTGACATGTCTTCCTCAGAGGTTTGAACTCAGGAAACCCTTTCTCCCTCATTAATGAGCATACCTCGTTTCACAACCTCTACTCGAAGGCGCTCTGAAAGTTCTCCAATAATCTCAGCTATCAAGGGATTTTCCATAACTAATCTCGACAATTTCTCATATTGATCATCCATGTTTAATTATTATCAACAACTCCCAAATTAAAGTTAATAATACAAGTTTCCAGAATTACACAATTTAAAATAACTGAGTGTTCTCTTTTCAATAATAGAAGGTCAGACCGTTTCAATCCTACATCTTATTTATCAAAGCAATCTCAGCATTAAACACGGGCATCTAAATCTTTCACACTAGATACTAAATCAATCACTTGAATTCACTTAATCAGGAGTTAAGATCTACTGCACATTATCTCGTGGCACCATTCAAACTCAATTTAGACAATAAAAATCAGTTTTAAATACTTCCTGATGCAAACCAGATAACCAGACTCAAACACCAAAAAAATGCTGGCAGGATCGAATCTCCTAGAAACGACGAAAGAACCAAGCGCACTTCTACGAGAGACAACTCGGGTGTCAGAACAAATGGTTCACGGACAAATGGTTCACCGACAAAAGGTTCACGGACAAATGGTTCACGATCTTCCAGCTTCTAGTTTGTGCTATATTTTCATCGATCTTCCAGCTTCTAGTTTGAGCTATATTTTCATCATCGCTCATTCCAGCTTCTAATTTGAAATATATTTTCATCGCTCATCCAGCTTCTAGTTTGATTAAAATTAAGCTAACATGCTTTGTAGTAGTCCAAGTTTTAAAAAGCAGAAACTAGAAGCTGGTTGAGTGGTTAAAATATAGCTCAAATTATAAACTGGATGAGCCATGATGAAAATATAGCTCAAAATGGAAGCTGGAAGATCGTGAACCATTTGTCCGTGAACCTTTTGTCGGTGAACCTTTTGTCGTGAACCTTTTGTCGTGGAACTGACAACTTCACCCTTCACTCCCTGTGCCGTGATTCTTAACCTCTTTAATTTATATCGTGAATATCGAAATTCAGATATCTATGCTCCGTTTTCGAAATTGTTGGCCTACAATCAAGCACAATAAAATGGCTGCCTCCTTGCCCTACACCACGAACATTCTCGAATCATCCGGGCAATTCGGTCACATGACCACAGAGAACCTCTACAAGCCCATAGGGATTCCACTACAAATTTTTATAGCGGAAGTCAGTAAGTAAACTTAATTAATAAATTGTGGCGTGACACCCAAGGGTCGTCACAATTGCAGTAGTCGAGTCGGGAGCGGACAACTGCATGAACAATTAAAGTGAAAATTGAAGATGAGACAAAGCGACGGATAGCCAAAAGGCACCTAAGGTGAACGTAATGTGAAGAATTCCTCTTTTCACCCTACCTGGGTTACTGGATCCTAATCCATCCTGGGTAGAATGCAGGCACGGGCCTTCCTGCCAAGAGGCCGATGGCATCCGCATCCCTAGGTCAAGAGGGGTCTAATGGCTAGTGAGACCAGGTTCGAGCCGAAGGAGTCCCTGTCCTGCCCTGCAATCCTCTCCTGTGGCCCAATAGGGGAAGAATCCCGGCTCGAGTGAGGGAACATCTGGCAAAAACTATGCCTATATTTATTTAACCAGTTGTTAAAAAGAAAGAAATGAAAGATGTAACAATTCAATATGTATTACTGTATTATAGTATTATTACTTACACTTCTAATAAGGCTGTACACTAGGGTGTTTTTATGATGCACATGATTTTTTTAACTCAAAGATCTTTTTACGGCCAGGTCGAATTATCATGCCAATTAGCGTATAAACGCCATATCCGAAACTATATCGCGATAGCTGAACATTTAGGACTGGCGCAAGGCGACCGAAATTAGGAACCCGGTGACCTGTCTCGGTTTGGCCAAAATTTTAGACGTTACGATGTCTGTTCTTCGTGCTTTCGATCTTCAACATAATTATAGTAATTAATTAAGCTATTGTGGTTTTCTAGAGGAGACATCTGGTGCTACATCAATAGCATGGTATTTAACGCGAGTGGCTGTCTCCCTTGGTAAGAGTATGTGTTTGATCCCCGAATGAGTTTGTGCCAATCAGATAATGTCGTGGTTTCCGATCGGAGCAATCTGTCTACAACAATAATTCCCTCGCCCATGACGATATCGTGCAAGCATGGCGGTAGCGACGGAGGTTTCTCTGTTGGCAACATCATCTGAGGAAGAGGCGTCATCAAATAGCTCAGAAAGAGAATCAGAACCTTCAACGTCAACTGGACCACCAAAGCGGCGAAAGGGAACAATCTCTGTAGTTAACCGTGATGTTGCAGCAGCTCTAGATCGTACCAAAACCAGCAGCAGGAATGCCTCTCACATTTTCTCTGCTCTCGCTGCATCCAATCTATATACAGCACCAGCTGGTGAGCTGATCATCAGTCCTTCTGCTATACATCGAGCAAGGAAGGACAACCGTGCAGCCCTAGCAGCTGAGATTCGTGAATCTTTCGATCCGAAGGTTCCCCTTACTATCCACTGGGACGGCAAGATCATGCCAGATTTTACAGAAACTGGACGAGTGTGCGTCGATCGTTCTCCGTAAATGGTATCTGGTAAGGATGTGACCAAACTATTGGCCATCCCCAAACTCCAATCCGGGACTGCTGCCTTCATGGCAGATGCATGCTTGGTGTTTGGGGATTGGAAGACAGAATCATGGCCATGTGTTTCGACACAACGGCGAGTGACACGGGTTGCAAGGGCGGCGGAAAAGCTGGAAAAGGGAATTAGGAAAAGACCTCTTGAACCTTGCCTGTCGACATCATGTTTCTGAAACTGTTCTGGAAAAGGTAGTTTCACTGCATGATTCTGTATGGTCTCCAAAATTGGAACTCTTCAGTTATTTCCGTGACTGGCCGCAAATCGATCAGACCAAGTATCGCACAGCAATGGAGGATAAAGACGCAGCACAAAGAGTCGACGAAATTCGAGAGAATGTCATCACCTTCGCACTTCGTCAACTGAATGCTGAATACCACAGAGACGACTATGAAGAGCTACTAGAATTAACAGTCATTTTCCTAAGAGGAATTCCACAGAAAGGAATAAAGTTCAGGTACCCAGAGGCATTAAACCGCGCGCGTTGGATGGCACGTGCGGTTTATGCAATCAAGATGTGGCTTTTCAGAGAGCAGTTTCCCATTCAACAACACCAGAGGGCATCTCGACAATCTTACTCTCAAAAGATGTGGAATCATCTACTTCGAGTTTCACTTTTTGTGACCACAACCTACGTGGAGTACTGGTTCACCTGTACATCACCCAATGAAGCCCCAAGGAACGATCTTCAATTCTTGAAGGCAATCCATACTTACCCAGACAAGGAAGTCTCACAGGTCGCCCTAACAGCATTTTCCCGACACCTTTGGTATTTGTCGGAGACCTTGATTGGCTTCAGCCTTTTTGACGATTCAGTCACCTTCGACGAAAAACAGCGCATGGTCTATAACGAACCTCCAAAGAGGCTTCCTCCCATACATGATCCATTTACAAAAGCGCTATCCGATTTTTTTACCACTTCTACCATCAAACTTTTCCAGCTCCTCAAATTCGATTACGCTTTTCTTGATCGAGATCCACAACAATGGGAGTCAGAGCATTCGTTCAATGAGGCGAAAAACATCATATCCGCCCTAAGAGTGACGAACGATTTAGCGGAGAGAGGAGTGGCTCTAATGCAGTCCTTCAATGAAGCCCTGGTTCGAAATGAGGAAGAGAAACAATTTGTTCTTCAAATGGTTGAATACCATCGTAATAGATTCCCAAATGCACTAAAGGAACTAAGTAATGACAAATAACTGAAGGTTCTTGATTTGCTTTTGCCTTATTTTTTATGTTTAGGTGTTGAAATTGTTTGGATCTTCGAGAATTACAATGTATGACATTGTTTCTAAGTAGTAATTTTTCTCGGGCTTTGCGCCAGTTCTAAATCTCTTTTGATTTTCATCTAATTTGGCAAATGTTAATGTTTCTCAAGGTGGAACACAAAAACAACCTGGCCGATATTAATTTTGAAACTTCAAATTATAGACACACCCTACTGTACACAACTAATCATAAAATGTCACACACTAGTTCTATAGAGTCTTACTGAAGTCACAACAGGTCTTCCCGCCACTTCAAACGACTCTGAGGTAATTTCTGTACCTCAGGTCAAACATAGTGGGCCAATCCTCTATATCTAGGCACCCTGTGCCCTAAATATCCCAATATATTATAGGGCATAGTGACCAGAAAGGATTATGTTTGGCGTATCTTAATTTTGTGCTCCTGTTCATAGGATAGTGTCTGGTATAGAAATTGTTTCTGGTGTGCTGCTTAAATTGGCCGCCATGGCTCTGAAGTTATTCCAATATACCGCATTATGCGACTATTGAGCTATAGTTCAGGCAATTTACAGTTGGACCTGGGGAAATTGCTTCAGAAGCTTTTAAAACAGTTTTCTGCTCAGAAACCGTTGCTGAATAACATAGAGAAAATCAGACAAAATTGGACAACGGGAACACTCCTAAAAATGAATTTCAAAATGGCGGATTGGCAGTTTCCTAAGAAATACCAATAATAATACCAATAATTTGCAGTTAGACCAGGGCGAAAGAACTTCAGAAGCTTTTAAAAAGGTTTCCTGCTCAGAAGTCATTGCTCAATAACATATCCAAAATCAGACAAAATCGGTCCAGGGGAACACCCCCAAAAATAAATTTCAAAATGCTGGATTTGAAGTTTCCGCAGAAATACTAGTAATAATAGAGGCCTAACAATAATTTGCAGTTAGACCTGGGCGAAAGTGCTTCAGAAGCGTTTTAAACGGTTTCCTGCTCAGAATTCATTGCTCAATAAAACATCAAAAATCGGACAAACTCGGTCCAGGGGAACACCCCCAAAAATAAATTTCAAAATGGTGGATTTGAAGTTTCCGCAGAAATACTAGTAATAATAGGGGACAAACAATAATTTGCAGTTAGACATAATTATGCAAAAGTGCTTCAGAAGCTTTTTAAACGGTTTCCTGCTCAGAGACCATTGCTGAATAACATAGCCAAAATCGGACAAAATCGGACCACGGGAGCACTCCCAAAAATGAATTTCAAAATGCGGATTGGCGGTTTCCTAAGAAATACGTATAATCAAATCAAATCAAATCAAATCAAATCAAATAGCTTTATTAGAATAACACATTCACATTCAGTAATATTCAGTAATGACAGAACAATCAGGTTATGCTGTTAATTAAGTTAAAGCATAAATTAAAGTTTGTCACAAATAAAAAAATTAAAGGAGATAAATAATTAGTGCAATTCTAATGGGATGCCACTAAGGGCGTTAGCCCGCTTAGCTGTGGCACCCCAGTGTCACCGGCCGAGCAGCAAGATAAATGATCATAAGATTTAGTGAATATGTTCACATTAAATGGATCAATCTTAACTAACTTAACTAACTTAACTTGACCGGGCCTGGGTCGGGAGCGCCACTGAGTAGATTTCTTGAAGGGGCGCTATAGAAGTTCATTATAGATAGATAGATAGATAGATAGATAGATAGATAGATAGATAGATAGATAGATAGATAGATAGATAGATAGATAGATAACTGTTTAATTGATATCTGAATCAGCTATGGTTTCAATTATTCAGCGCATTAGGTACCCAGCACATTTGGTCTTCACAATAGGTATTTACCTCACTGTGCCAACAACTACAACAGACGTAATCAACCCGCCTGCTCCAAATAACCGCATGACACAAACCCCGAGAACGACAAACCAGACAAAGCAAGAATATGAACCTTCCAAAGACCTAGCCAGTAAGACTAAGCAACACCAAGTAGTTTATATACCGTAAATGGGACATTGTGGATTTCTATGTTTGGACGATAAGATGTGACTTGAGCAGCCTTTTAAATATATGTAGTTGCGTTATTAATTTTAGTTCCATGGGAAGGGCATTCCATAGCTTGGGTCCTATGCATTTAATAGAGAAACTCTTTGGATTTATACGTACGAATTGTGGTCAATAATCTTTGGCCTTACGCGTATGGTGGGAGTGAAAGGTGGAGCCAGTTACAAAGTAGGTTGCCATAGAGGGTGGAAGACAACTATTATGAAACCTATGCATAAATAAAATACACTGGTAATGATTTACTTGTGACGGGGTTAGAATTTTATGCAGAAGAAATTTATATTTCGTACTGTCTCTCCAGGGAAGTCTGAAAATTACCCGAATGGCAGATTTTTGAAGTTTGATTAGGGGGAGTAAAGTAGATCTGTAGTTGGTACCCCAGGAGATATTGCAATAAGTGATATATGGGTACACAAGCGTATAGGCTAGACTAAGTTAAGTAGTAACTTGGTTGATAGGCAATGACTAATTCTTCTCAGAATACCAATATTTTTAGCTACTTTATTTGATATCATATTAATCTGTGGGATCCAGGTAAATTGGGAGTCAATCATAACGCCCAAGAACTTTGTGGTTGTCACCTGTTCAATTGGATTACTGTTTATAGATATGGTTAAAGTAGGTGGAGGGGGAGTTTTCTTTTTAGTGTGAAATATTATATAATTAGTTTTATTTAGATTTAATGTTAATTTATTTGCCCAGAACCAGTTTGCGATTACGTTTAATTCAGAATTTACTCTGCGGAATAAGTTAGTAATAGATTTGTCACTTAAAAACACATTCGTGTCATCCGGAAAGAGAATAAATTTAAATACTGAGGAGACTTTAGCTAGGTCATTTATATAAAGTAAAAAGAGGAGTGGGCGTAGAATCGATCCCTGGGGTACCCCACAGGTTATTGGTAAAGGTCATGAAAGCGCTGTGTGGATTTGAACCTGTTGGGTTCCATCTGACAAATAGCTGTTTATCCACGCAAGTGTAATACCCCTTAATCCGAACGACTGCAATTTGCTTAGTAGAATGGGTGATCCACCGTATCGAATGCTTTGGCTAGATCTAGGAATAGGCCGATAGAATAATTACCTTGGTTCATGGCTTCTGTGATATTATCCTGGATGTCAAGTAGAGCCATGTAAGTGGAGTGGTTGGCTTTGAAACCAAATTGAGAGGGGGTTAGTAAGTTGAGTTTCTCCAGGTAAGAAGTGTAACGTCCCCTTAGGCCTGGGGCTGGATCTTGCCCCCGTTACTTGTAATCAATCCCATTTCGATCACATGCAATGTATGAGTCATTCTCGTTTTAGTCATACAATATATATTCAAATCATTTGATTCGTTTGAGAGAGTTTTAATATAAATACTCTATATCAAGTTTATGCTATGCATACTCTCAAATGGTAATATTCAACACACAGCCTGAATCACAAAATTATGTAGCTTTATCTAACCCTACTTAGACCAGCATCTATAAGGCTATATTAGTTCTAAGTTTTTTTATGACTAAAGCTACCTCCCTCAACTTGAAGATTTTTCCGATGAGTTGAACTTGATTCGCGTCCTTAATTCGGCCACACTTCAGAAGTCCATGACAGCCCCCATCTTACGAAGTTCCGTTTCAATGTTCACCATTGCTGATCCAGTGGCGTAACTTCATATTCTGGGCCCCCCTGCAAGATTTTCAAAATGGGCCCCCCTCCATACAGCCGATGACAATCTGATAGACAATTTTATGTTTCAAATTATCGACTCACTTTTGAGGCATACATTTTAATGATTTTAATTTATGATATTTTATTTTATTATTAATTTGTAATCTTATGCCACAACTAAAAATTGTTTTCGATTTGCATTAAAATTGATTAAATGTTATAAATGAAATGTTACTGAATATTGTTTTATTCAATGTTACGAAATCATAAATCAAGAACAGTTTTGTATCTATCTGTAGTTCACTGACTTCACTGCCTCTGGTATCCTCCTGAGGCTCCTGCTCATTTTCTTCATTACGTACATTTGCAACAGATTGTGTTTCTTCCTTTTTAGTCTGTGCCGGTAACAAGAATGAGTCAATTTTACATCGTTTTTTAAGTTCGTTTTGTAAATCCTTCTTTTTCCGTCGTTTAGCTGCTCCACTTAGAGGCTTGCTAGCCATCATTAGTACAATTTTTTCTTTTTAAATCTTAAATTTTGTATTGTAAATTGTAATCCGATCTAATCTATTTAAACAAACTTTTTAAATAAATATCAACAACGATGGCCGACGGAAACTTGGCAATGAGACTAATGACGTCAGCATAAATCAAAGACGAAAAGTGAAACTAATTGAGTGAATTAACTGCAAATTTCAGCGTCATCTGGCGATTATAGTTTGCCTTCGAGTCACTGTTCACTAGCTTAAATCAAAGCCTAGAAAAATATGCGCCGACCGCGCATCAATAGTAATATTCCACATCATCTGCCTGCCTGCATGATTTATTGATTTTACAAGGCTAAGGAGTTTACAAGGAGTTTCGGTTTCCGGCTTTCTGCTGTGCATTTATTAATTAAAATAGTTCATTTTTTCAGGTTTGAAAATGGGCCCCTTTTACCTGGGCCCCCCCGCAGTTGCGGGCACTTCGGGCCCATAGTTACGCTACTGTGCTGATCGTTCTATTTTCAATATGTTCTAGGCAATTGACGTATAGAACCCGTTTCCTTCCAGTAGGAAAGTTCGTGTAACGTTCGATACACTATCACTTCAAACTCGCAAGGATCGTCTTACGAGAAGTTATCAATCGACTCGAATAATAATTATCGCAGTCCGTCTTTGAATCACCACACGACCGTAGTCCAAACGTCACGCTTCAGTTCGATTATCCTCTCGCTCGAACAACGTTACTATTCACTTCAATGAAACTGAGGTCAATTACCCCCTACAGTTCACGACAACAACTGATTGTAATCATCGGTAATTTTTAACAACTTTGCCCGATCAATCAGGAGTTTGGAGCCGATTCTGTCAAACATAGAACTCCTTCGTTCACGACAGCTAGCCTCCAACTGACACGTCTTCAGATTCTCTGATTCTCTTGCACACGGCCCTTTCACGGTTGAAATTTAATTAGCCAATCAGCGTCTTTCACATCGTTTCTGTCTTAACCAGGGACCGTGAAATATCCCCGAACTATATATATATATATATATATATATATATATATATATATATATATATATATATATATATATAGGGCCTATATAAACCGTGAAAGGGCCGTGTGCAAGAGAATCTGAAGAGTATATTTATTACCGAGAATCTGAAGACGTGTCAGTTGGAGACTATATATACATACATATATATATATATATATACATATATATATATATATTAGGGTGCCACTCAAAAATAAAGTTTGCAATTTTCATCCTCCCACCCTCCAAATGTGTTCCTAATGTTAACAAAGTAAAGCTCACAAAGTTTGGATTCATTCTAATAATATTTACTGGTAGCTCAACATCGATGAAATTCTACAATATGTGGCATTTTCTGATATTATCATAATTTTAACACAAGAAGTCAGAAGACTCAAAATATTGTAAAATGCTCAAAAGGAGAGCAATGGCTGTAGCTAATTACTGCAGAATTTTAAAAGTTACTAATACTGTAGTGTGCATTGTGTGTGACTGTGTGTAATAATTAACATATAATACTCAGTTTCACACAAACAGTGACAAAAAATGTCAGAAATGTTAATCATTTCTGCGGATTCTGATATTGCTGCTGCACTAGCTGTAGTAAATGTGGACTTGTTTGGATTTGGAAAGTCATGTCGGTGTTTCTCTACGACTTGCAGCAAGAACTGTTTCTGTTCCTCCTGATTTTTTAGGACTCCGTTGAAACTCTGAATCAAAGCCACTCCGCTCCGGCTGCATCATTGACAACTTTCAGACTTCTCACTCTCTGTTGGGAAACAATGTAGTCGTTGTCAGTTTCATGTATCAGGATTGTTGGCTAGGAAATGTTGTGGTATATCCAATGCTGTGAATAGTTGCCTGGTGTGTTGCGACACAAAGTCAGATAGCTGCTTCTGATGTAGCGCTGTAGGGAAGGCAATGCGTCGAGGATGATCTGTTGATTTGACGTCTAGCGCTGCGACCATGGCAGACTTCATCTCAGCAGAAACTTCAGAGTCAAAGAAGGCGAGACCGACCAGAATTTTACTCACATACCGTAAGTGACCAGCAAATGACTTTATGGCAGCTTCAGCAACAGCATCGTGTGTCTTCTTGTAGCTGTCTAACTCACAGAGTAACTGAAGATCATTCCTTGGAGCAGACGAAGCACATGCACATTTAAACCAAACCTTCTGATAGACCTTCAGTGCGAATGTGTTGAAGTGACCGAAAGCTGACAGTTCACATGCAGTAAGCCGGAATTGGGAGCGAAAAAGGAAACTCTTCAAACTGTATATCATCATCGCCATCCACCTAGCTCGGTGGAAGGATCCGCGTGACTGAATGTGTACACTCGCACTGCCTGACTCGCACTCTGCTCCGAGAAATAGAAGCGACAATCATCCTTTGGCTGAAACTCTGTTAGTTGCTGCTGATCAATGAACTGTATGAGGTCATCCCGAACTGGATTTAAAGCCGATGCGATTGAATCTACCTTGAATCCACTTTCCTACACTGATCGGTCAAGCGAACCCCAATACTCGCCAAATATCTCGAACAACTTGAGGTTTGGTCCACTAGATTGTCCCATTAATGTATCAAACACCTTGGCTACCATGATTTCATTATATTTCATTTTGATAATTTATATAGTGCCTCTTCAAGATCCCTACTCAGAGGTGATGCATGCAAGATAAGCTGACCAGGTCCTTGCCCAGCTTTTCTTCCAAAAGTACGCAGGTGCCGGCATGAATTCCTGTGTTACTGGCTGTTGTATCAAATGACATGATCTTAATACGATCAGTGATATTCCATTCCTGAATAAGATTAAATACGGCCATCGCCTGTGCCTGTCCAGTTCAATTTGGCAATTTTGGCACTCCATGCAGCTTCATTGTTCTATCTTCAGACACCAGAACTGCAAGACGATCAACTAACTCCTTTGACATTAAAGCAGGCAACAGGAGTCTGAGGTGGAATAGAATCAATATTAGGATCGCTACTGATTTCAGACTCATGTCCACTGCTGCTGCTCAACTCAACAGTCATTGCTGTTTGTTTCATCCGGTCAGCCTCCTTTGCCCTGCATCTCTCTTCAATGTTAATTGCCGTTTTCGATGCCTCTCTTCTTTCCAAGCCAGCACCATGTCAACTGGACCCATGCTGCCACGTCCCCCGTTCTCTTTCTCTCAGTCTGCAGCTCAGTTATGAGTATATAGGAAAAAAGAATTTCAAGAGCACTGTCACTCAGGAATTCATTTACTCTGGTGAAGAAAAATTTGAATTAAAAAATACATTTTATGACGACAAACGTGCATAATATTAAAAATGCAAGCACACTGAGCTACCAGTAAATATTAATGTATCTCAACGAAACTTAGCACCTTTACTATGCACCGTAAACAGAACAGAATGAGAGGGTGGGACCTGGAATACGCTCAACGTTTATTTTTTTACATTACACTGAGTGGCACCCTAATATATATATAATGTCCCTAAGATGCTGATCAAGATGCTGGTAATTAACAATAACCACTAATTAATCATGAATCAAATTAACTGTTTGTGTTTACATGACTTAATATAACATAGCAATTCAATGTCAAACGTCTAATCATAAGATGATGTTGTGTGACCGTATGGACATCGTTACAAGAAGTAAGACGGGTTTGCATCAGTTTTTCTAAGATTTTGGAGAAGGAAGGTACCGGTAATATAGATATAGGACGATAATTACTGATACAATTTTTACACCTGTTTTATAGATTGGGATGACCTTAGCTTGTTTTAGTCCAAGTGGAACTATACCGCTACGAAATGATGCATTACAGATAGATGTGAGTATATTTATTACCGGGTTGATGGCCTGCTTCATAATTATTGGGCTAATCTCGTCCAGTCCACTTGTATTGGAATCTTTAAGGTTTAAAACAATTGTTTTTATTTCCTCAGGCATTACTGGAAGGATGTCACATGAACATGATGGGGGATTAGGCATGTATTGTCGGAAGTTAGGTTCACCATGGGGCATCTGAGAGGCCAAACTCGCTCCAATGGTCGAGAAATAGACATTAAAGGCTTCTGCAATCAGTTTATGATCAGTTGTTACTAGATTCCCTATTTGAAAGGCTTCAGGTAGGGCCGATTTATCATTCGGATTTATGATTTGTTTCATTACTGCCCAAGTTTTATGGAGGTTGTTTTCACATAATGAAAATCTTTCTTCATAGTATGCCTTTTCGCAATTCTATCTGGTCTTTTTAAAAACGTTACGATATTTAGTAAACCTTAGTTTATTAGCTGGAGTGGGATTCCTGATATATTTCTTGTATAGTGCAGATTTTTTATTGCAGGAGATTAATAGAGCTTTCGTCATCCATGGTTGTTTTATTTCCCAGGTACGGTGGGGATTGGAGTTTACCAATGGAAATGTGTCGTCATAGTGCTTTTTATACACATTCAGGAAGCCATTATATGCTTCATTAGGCCTATTCAAGGCACATAGTTCTTCAATAGGCACCCAGTCAATGTTTTCGAGATTATTAATAAATGTGGCCTTAGATTCTATAGCATAGTGTCTTTTCGATTGCGTAAGGGAAGTTTTTACTCTGGCGATATGAAGGTCAATATATAGTAGTATCGGATAGTGATCGGAGATATCTGATATACAGATGCAGGATTCTTGCTTGGGCGCGAGCAGGTTAACAAAGAAGTTATCAATTAAAGTTGCACTGAATTCAGTAACTCTAGTCAGTCTCAAAATAGTAGGAAGTAACTTGTGAGAGGACATCATATTATAAAAATTAGAGGTCGGCTGAAGATCTCCACAACGGAGTAGGTTGATATTAAAGTCACCTGCCAGTACCAGTCTATTTTTCTTTCTAGTCAGTAAATCAAGGACGATTCTTAGGTCTTCATTAAATTCAGGGATGGGCGTACTAGGAGGCCTATATATTCAGCCAATGAAAATGTCACTACCCTTATGTTGATGGATTTTAATAAATATTGATTCAAAAGTTTTGGACTGTGATCCCAAATCCCTATTTTCTATCAAGTCAAATTTGTATTCTGTTTTGATCAAAAATCCCACTCCGCCCCCTTTTCCCTCATTTCTAGCCTTGTGAACAAAGTGATAACCTGGAATGTTAATTAGATCTTCTTGCTCTTGCATTAACCACGTTTAAGTTAGAGCCACTATGTCTAATTTCGCCTGGTATATAAATAGTTGGAGGTCATGTTGTTTATTTATTAAACTGCGACAATTTAAATGAGCCATCTCCAATGTTTTGGAAAAATTTAATCCTTCTACAAAAGGTGCCAGTAGACTGGTTTCTATATATTTGGACAAATGTATTGGGTGCTCATTATGGAAATTAGTATCTGGGTTAATATCTATGTCATAGAGGAGTGGGTTATCCTTCACTTCCCCATGGGCATAAGGATCAAATACGAGTTCAGGTATGAGGCCTTAAACTTAGTGAGTCAGTGGCTTGGACCTCCCCTCCAGAGGTTGGGCAGCTCCAATCAGAACTATTTGCCTCTGGTTTGTCAGCTAAATGGAAGGAGTACGGGAGCTGGGTGAGCAGGCAGCAATTACACGACGAAATTCAATCAGTACCCAATGAGAGACAAGTTGCATGAAACCACCTATTGCAGGCTGGGCAATGAGTTAAATGGAGATCCCATACAAATTTCTGATTACAGATATCACAATTATACATATATATTGAACTCTTAACTAGTTAACTACAATAGGAAAAAACCGAGCTATGCGGTTGTATAGCTCTAACAAACTATATTTGTACCTATGCTAGGCACTGACATCCCCTGGGATGCGGATATATAGAAAATTAACAAGAATAGCCATGTATAGCAACTTATATCACATTAATTTGAACAACCAATGCACAATCAACTCTACTTCGTAGGGTGAGACGAAGTTCCTCCTTAAAATTAGCATTACAGTTGTTGTAACCGGTACACAGCCATACCCATGACAAGTTTAAGTGACAACAAAATACAGGGCCACACTCATCTTCAATTAACAGTTGAACTCTGAAATATATTTCCTGCCAACAGTTATCTGCAGTGCACTATCAGCTGAAAGACCTTGATCCATGACCAACACAGATAGACTATAATGTATATAGGAAATTAACAAGATAGCCATGTATAGCAACTTGACATCGCATTAATTTGAACTACCAGTGCAATCAACTCTACTTCGTAGGGTGAGACGAAGTTCCTCCTTAAAATTAGCATTACACTTGTTGTAACCGGTACACAGCCATACCCATGACAGATTTAAGTGACAACAAATACAGAGGCCACAACTCAACTTCAAAATTTTAACAGTTGAACTCATAAATAATATTTCCTGCCAACAGAACTTTATCTGCAGTGCACGTTCAGCTGAAAGACCTTAATCCATGACCAACACAGATAGACTATGTATAAGAAATATGTAGGTGTAGACGAGGAATTTAGACGAACGGAGACCAACGTGGCCACCGAACCCGATGCCATCGTGAAGAGAGAGACTGACTGCAGAGTTTTCCTTTGAACCATTGGAAATACAGACGAAACATGTTCTCGAAGCCTTTGATGCGAAGAAAATTGGAGACTGGGTAAATGCAGACCAGCCAGCGACAATGAGTAAAACCAGTTGGGATGCAGTTGGAAGATCAGGTAAGTGGTAACAACTTCGATCAAATATTACTTTCGAGTTGGATGAACACTGTGGTTGGTTGAGCATTCGTACGGGTAGGATGGAACCACGGTGTGTTAGTTGTGTCTCCGCAGTTGACAGAAGAAAAACAATCCAATTTCCCTGACTTGTGTGCCAAATTTTCCTGGTAGGTATTGGCGCCGATCGTATAGCAACTGTTTATGACATCTGTGCTGGCATGTCCGATTTCCCAAGAATGGTCATCCTCATCAACGCCAAATGAGTGATTAGGTAGCGTGTGTTGAAGATAGACAATATATATGGGTACGGGGTGAGGTTAGAAGCGGTGCGCCTTGTTCTTGTTGAGTTAGTGTATGAAGAGTCTCAAGAGATGTAATCCTCACTGGTCGGCCCTCCGAGTTGTCCACATGGCGAACATATACCCAACCGTCTCGAGTCCAGGTAGAGGCCAGGCTCTTTAATTTTACCATTTTCCTTGCCTCTGCATACAAGTGAGAGTTCAGCTTCGTTAAGTGTTCGTTAATGTAGGTTCTAGATTGAGCAGGCCGGTCAACGTTTCGTTCCTTGAGAGATTTCCGCTGCCTTAGAACTTGGTCCCGTGTTCTACGGTTGGTGAAGCGTACCAGAATAGGCTTAGGGATACCTTTATTACTTCCATATCGGATGGTTGAACAATCAGTCCGAGCGAATCGTTGATGAACTCCAATACCGGCTGAGTGAGATCTGGACCAAAGTGCGAGTTATTTACCTGTAGACCACTGATGACAATGTTTTCACGCCGCATGTACATCCCTGTATGATCGGCCTGTGTCCTTAGGGTGTGATTTTCCTTTTGTAAGGCAACTAGTTTTGCGTCCTTCTCCTGGAGTTGGTTATCCACGCGTGCATCCACATCCAAGGAAAATTTATGTAGGCATTCTTCTATTCTTCACTTGTTATGCTTATCTTGTTCCTCTTTGTATGAGTGAAACAGATTCTGGATAGTTTTTGTGGTAGCCTCACTTAGTTCTCTGGTAAACTGGTCTAGTCTAAGTTCTGTTGTAGTGATTATTTTGTTAGATAAGTCACAGTTATTTACCTTGGTCATCGCTTCAGTCTTTGCGAGGATGTCTTTTTCGATTTTAGTCGAGAGTTGTTTGATTATTTTATCAACCATAGCGTTCAGACTTTTTTCCATAAGTCCTGTCAAAAATGTCGCAATTCGTTCATCTTGAAAGCTCTCAAGTAGTTCTTCTGGCTTTACTCCTCTTTTTGCCATGTTAGCCAATAACTTGCAGTTAGACCTGGGCGAAAGTACTTCAGAAGCTTTTTAAACGGTTTCCTGCTCAGAAACCATTGCTCAATAACATATATGAAATCGGACAAAATCGGTCCAGGGGAACACCCCCAAAATGAATTTCAAAATGGTGGATTGGGGTTTCCTAAGAAATACCAAAAATAAGAGGGGTCTGCCAATAATTTGCAGTTAAACATGGGCAAACTCACCAACCAAACTCACCAAACTCACAAACCAAACTCCCCGACCTAACCAAAATCACCAACCAAACTCACCAAAGTCATCAAAGTCACCAAAATCACTAAAGTCATCAAACTCACCAACCAAACTCGCCAAACGCAACAAACTCACCAAACTCACCAACCAAATTCACCAAATTCGCCAACCAAACTCAACATTGTCGACTTTCGTGCACACTAGAAACAACCCAAGAAAGGAGGCACTAACTTAACGCCTTTTTCAATAAGGTATTTGCCGTGGTTTTCACCCGCGAAAGTAGAGGAAACTTCAATTGCTCGGCGGCAAAGTTAGATGCAATAAATTTGATGCAATCTTTCTTCCACACTTATGTTTTAGGACTGGAGCAACCTTTCTGGTTGTGTCAAAGTTCATTTTAAACCAAAACCTATTTCTTGCTATGCCTATTAGTTATTACTACTAAACTATCTTCAACTAATCTGTTTCACCCTTGATGCAGGCACCGGTCGGATTCTTCTCTTTTCTTCCTCTCTCCCACGATCGTCTTACACTCTGCTCTTCATCTGTTCACCACTTTCCTTAACAGTCAGCCACACACAGAGAACGAACTCACCTGTCTTCCGCCTACCTCTTCCCTCGGTCATCTCTGCCTGACCCTTGGCTTGCCCCACTGGCCAATCAGATCTTCCCTCAAACCCACTGGTCAACCAACCTGCTGGCCTAAGACCGGCTTCAGCCAACCGATGCAAGCTGCTCAGCCTTGAAACTACCCAGAAACCGTTTAAACTAGTTTAATGCTGTCTGCTCCCTAGGGTGCACAGGGTCTATCAACAATGTCCAGCTACATGTAAATGACGAATCTAGTTCCCCACAGTAAGTAGTGCGGGTGAGTTTGGAAATAATATTATGTTCATTAAACGCAAGAGAGGCGTCAAGGGTCAATCCTAGACGAGAAAGTGAAGAGCGGAACCCTTTGAGAAAGCAGAGCAAAGTCAAGTTTTCGAAGTTGCTAAGGAATGCCAAACCAAATTAATTGGACTTTGGACGAAGTGAGGGAGAGGCGATTGGAAGACATCCAGGAATGGAGGTCATGAGAGGTCAATGCGCTCAACAACAAGAAGTTCAGAGGACAAACGTCAGCAACGAGATGACCTGTAGCCCATGGATGGGAAAAAAGAAGATATCAGCCGTGTGTAAAATTTAAAGGGAGGGCCAAGAATAAAGCGCTGCGGAACGTCAAATTTAACAGGGACACACTGAGTTCTAGATTCGCCAGATATAATCATTTGAATGCCAACAGATAGGTATGACCGAAACCACAGAAGGGGGCCGTTGAGGCTGCACGATGTCTCAAGCACTCTAACGATTAGCATGGTCAACCATGTCGAAGGCTGAAGAGACATCGCATAGCGCCAACAGAGTGAGTTGAGACCAGGGCTGTAGTGGTAAAATTAGAGGTGAGTACAAGCTACCGTTTAGTTTTCTGAAACAAATTACAGGTGAGTATACGCTAACGGTTAATTTTCCGAAACAAATTAGATTTGAGTAGGCCTACAAATTTTTTGTGAGGTGAGTATACGGTCTCTAGAGGTGTGTACACGCTGCATACCCGTGAATACCATCGACTAGGCTTACAGCCCTGGTTGAGACTTATATATATATGTATATATATCAATATTTTTATTATATATCAATATTTTTTTATTGCAACCAAATTCACACAAAAGTAACAAAGGTGAAACCTAAGTAAAAAATCATGGCAACGAAGGGAGGCCCAGAAGGGAGGAAGATCCCGCTAATTAGGGTCCCCATAATAACAATTCTCCAAAATAATTTTCCAAGATGGCCACGCAGAGAAAGAATGTAACCAGGTGACAAGATAACAAATTGACTGAATTCAAAATACAAAACAGAAAGCACTATAAGATGCACTTGATGTAAACAAAAACAAGTGACCAAGCAGTCTTAACTACAACCTTAACTAGTCTTAAATACGTGCGATAATATGCTCATAACACTAACTCTATATGATTAGGTTGATGCAAGCAGGAAAGCGCGTAATCTTCTTGTTTGGTCGCTCGGAGACCATCGCAGCGCGTGTTCTTGGTTTTCAAGTATGGAATGAAATAGGCTTTCGTCTGCCTAGGCGGCATGTTGCCAACATGCGTTTTTTTCTTTAAAAATTCTATGCGTTTATGCCTATCTTTCTTTGATTAGCTATTCTACATCCACCATACGCTTTTTTTTCTTAAAAGTTTAAATTTTATATTAGTTTATGTCCATCTTTCTTTGATTAGCTACGTCCACTATGCGCTTCTTTATAATAGAAGTTTAAATTACGTCCACCATGCGCTTCCTTATCATAGAAGTTTAAATTTTCTATAAGTTTCTTCCCAGCTTTCTTTGATTAGCTATTCTACGATATTTTTGATGTTGAAATATCACAGCCTCGTCATTTATTTTTTCACAACAAATAATCATATGCTACAAGTTACTACATAGTATTATAAATATAAAACCAACAATGGATAATGGTTGAAAAAACAACCACTTAAAAGAAAGCCTCTCAATGCAACCGATAGCACTGAACCCACCGAGACTGACAGTCCAGACGCCAGAGTAAACACCTGCGAGGACGATGGCACTCGTAAGCAGCGTCAGAATTTTAGACGGTATACTACGATATTGTAAATCTGTGCTTGTCGAACAAGCCCACAGCTCGCATTAACACTTTCTAATAGTGATTTTATATTTCCTTTTCCTGATATGACTACATTCTTAAAATAATATAGCAATTTGTCCACCTACGGTCCTACGCTAATTGCAAAAGGACTTCACGCTCGCCTGTTGTTTTTTTTACCTGACCTTTGGTGGTGGTATGCCAACATTCGATTTTATACCTGGTGGTAGAATAAAAATACAGTTTGAAAACCGCTGTGCGATCTTTACCGAACTGATCAACACTTCCGGTCCAGTCGAGTGCAGTATCACACCAAGTTTTGATTCTATCTTACTTTGTAAGAGGTTCTTTTTTCAGTATTGGTCAAATAAATGTCCTCGGTCATATCACCGTAACTGTCATCATTATATGTGTCAGAAAGAAACATGGCTCCTCATATAGGCCTAAGAGTTAGCATGCGCAAAAAGCCAGTGTCCCTGAGTTTTAGTGTAAGCTTACCCTGAAGAAGTTTCTTATACAATGTAGGAATAGATTCAGGCGTAAGGAGCGCAAGCTGTCCAGATTTTGCTTTCTCCATTAATGGTCCCACTCCTTGATCTTTATGTGGAACATCACTTGTCAAAATCTCCCAAATCACTACACCATAACTAAAACAAGACATATGCACATGAATAATTCACTTGGCAGAGTGTATACTTTACAGTGTGAAACATCATTATATCTGTCCCCAATAACAATTCGATTACATTCCTCATATTGCACAAAATTTTAAAGAATATGTGCTATGAATAAGAACAGCTTTATACACTGTACTTTCTTAGCAGGTAGAACAATGCACATCATCGCATGTCTGTAATCTATAATTTGGTTGTTGTTCGCCTTCGTCAGATTTACATTTCACTGCCCTCAGAGACTTTGCGTGAATTAAAAGTGTTTGTAATAATAATAATAACTAATAAAATTATTACAATTACTACTACCACCATTACTACTAGTACTACCGCCACCACCACCACTGCCGCCGCCGCCGCCGTCACTACTACTACTACTAATAATAATAATAAAAATGTCATTTTCTCATCCTACCATCAACAAATGACGCTGTTGTATGAGGAATTATTTTCATCAAGTTTTTGCCCAACAGATATACATTACTGCAAGGCACAATAATTGCCTAACTATTATGCATTCCACATGGATGATTAAGCACATACATACACTTTATAATATTCAGAATTTATAAACTACAGGTAAATCAATCTACATTATGTCATTTCAGCATTTGTATTAAAAATGTACTCATTGGAAACTTTAAAAGCATTTCATATCATCCAAAATAATCTTTCTTTTAAATTTCTATTAAGAAATCTGTTCTAGTAAATTAATTAAACAGGCCTTGGGTTGTTAAACAAGATTTCTTAACAAGCTCTGTGGCGGGACAATGATAAACCTTCGTATTCACCTCCAAACATCACTGGCCTTGGAAAACCTTTCAGTCATCAGAATTTCTGGTGCCATGTAGCCGTATGTTCCTCTGAAAGACATTGTGGTTGTGTGGTCATGCTCTTTTACTTCATCAAAGTCTGTTATCTTGAGTGTTACATCCTTATGGGCATCCAAAGAACGAAAACGGTCCATCAACAAAACTAGACAAAGGACAAAAGTTTATCAGAATATTATGAAATCGCTGATATGATTAATCACCTTTTTATGAAATCAATAGCAAGCTAGCATTATTTCCCCTACCTTCTTCTTACTTATGACTATTCCTTTTATTTAATAATTCAGATTTTTATTAATGGTCAGTGTTTCACATTTGAGGTGTCAAAAGTCAATGGTTATAAAAATTATTACACATTTTCTACCTAGATTCGCATTGAGAACTTGAATTCTGCAAATAGTTCTGTCTTCTACCATTTAAATGAACATTTCCGAGTTATTCTATTGTAACGATGGTCTAACACTCGCTACTGTTTAATTATCAAGCGCCAGTTTGCATTGTCTTGTGTGTCCATTGATATTACGGTTTAATTTTCTAACGCCAGGCAATACTGCCGTTTCAATTAGCTCGCGTCTCTTATTCGATCGGATTTGCTTATGTCACACAATTGGTTGCTAAGGGTGAACCGCTGGACGGCCGTGTATTCGAGTTCAAAGCGCCACCGCGACACAGACCTAGCGATACAGAGACGACGAGTCGACGGGTATGCGCACATACAAGCAAGTTCAAAGAGAATTTCGATCTCCCGGCGTAGTGAGAGCTAGAAGGGCATTGACACGGACAACCGCACGACGAAATAGGACAGGCAGACGGTCGAGACAGATCAAACGATTACGACCTACCCGTGTTTGGGCCTCGACGCTCAGAATGGTAGGGGAGTTAGGCTTCAAAGGCCGAGCGCAGTTCATTTGGGTCCATTTTGGTGCGCGGCTTGATTGAAGTGGATTTGGAGAAACTAAAAATAACTCGGTGACATCTGACAGCTTTGCCTGGGGGTTGAGGCGCTTAGCAACGGCCGTACTATATAAGATTTCGCGTGAAATTTCTCAAAAACACTCTTATTTCGGCTGCCTCGAGGAAGGACGTTGGTTTGATGGTGAGTATGGGCACACGAAAATTCTTGATATTCGGCGTTTGTACGCCTGGTAGAAGCGTGTATGGCACGCTAGTTTTTGCCGATTTGTCGGCCGCTGTCTGAAATATCAATGGGAATATCTTTATCAAATTGGGCGAATTTGAGGTGCGCATTTTCGAAAGTTGGATACATCGTGATTTCAATTCATTTCTGAGTGGAAATTCTGGAATGTATTGCATCTTCTCTGTGGAGATATATATATATATATATATATATATATATATATATATATATATATATATATATATATATATATATTCGATAATTCGGCGTTTTGCGGTAATACATGATTTACATGTATTGGCAACGGAGATAAGTTCTCACATAATGGAGATATCTGGATTATAACTAATCTTATCGATCCACGGAGATAAATTCTTACATATTGGAGATGTCTGGATTATAAAAAATCTTATCGATCAGAACCAAATATCCTGAGAGGGAATGATGCACCGATTTAGGTAAACAGACAAAGAAGAGAAGTATTCACGTGACCCAAAAATCAGTTTCAGCAATTTAAACCTACTACAACGTGTAATGTAACGTAATTGCAAAATATACACATAGCGTTGCAGGTAGTGAGCTAATTCTAAGGTGCTTTACAAAGTAAGTTGAAAGTGCAAGTGCTAAGTAAGTTCGGAATTAGACAACACATAGAGCAGGGATCGGCAAACCACTTTGCACTGGGTGTCACTTTTTGCATGATACAGTTTATTGAACCTTTGCGCAATCCACTTATACAGTTTATACCTATGTATACTGCATAGTCATCTTGGAAGACGAATTGCTTACCTATATCGTTTTTGTTGCAATTTTACAGCTAAAACAATTACAAAATTAAACATGGGAGCTCATTCTGTTCTTTTATGTATGCTTCAGAACACCAACTAACTAGCTATGGTAAAGCAGTGCATGTCTCTTCTTTCTGATGGTTTTCGTCGTTAAATTGGCATGCACCGCTGTGACAAAGACGTTCAGTATATGTTGTTAAAAGTAGAGCCAAGTCAACTAAACCAAAGCAAGTACTAGATGTATCGCGTTATCAAGCTTATCTAGCAATAAGAATACCGTAACCTCTATTGGAACGTTATAACCAATAAGTCAAATTTTCTGAATACTTCTCTTCTTTGTCTGTTTACCTAAATCGGTGCATCATTCCCTCTCAGCATATTTGGTTCCGCTACCCTGTAATTTGAAATTTCTTGGTATGCTACATAGTCGCACACGTGCTCTAAAGCCAATGCCGAACATAGAGTTTCAGTTGTTCCTTTGACAATGCTAGCATTCTCAGCCTTCTGAATAGATGTCACAGGCTGTTCCAAATTCGCGGCCAACGACAGTAAAGGCTCTAGCTATCACCCGTCATTTTCTTAGTTGGTTAGCATGAAAGCATCGGCAGGACACAATAGTCACCAAAAACTTCAATAAGCACAACAAAGACAATCCGTGAAATTAATAAAAAAAATTGTAGAAAATCTTGAAAAAGTAAATTTTTCAGAAAGGAAGGAAGGATGATATAAAAAGTTGGGTGTGGTCAGCAAATTAAAAGACTTTATTTAAGTCCTTGGAAGATGTGATGACTAAAAATATATAATGTGTTTCTATTGTGGTGTAGTTGCCACACCTATTCTCAACTTTTCGATCCGCAACTAGGATGCTGTGCACATGGCATATTAGCTTTGAGCTAAAGCGAAATGTCGGCCAAAACTGAAGTTAACAGAAAGATATTGTCTATTCAAGTTTCAAAAGACAGCATAACTTAGTCCATGGCCGGATGTTACAAAAGATGCCGGTATATCAGCCAGTTAACGACTTTATCCTCATACATTTCACGAACCCATGATTTGCATATAGCAGAATAACTACACTGTAGGCCTAATTACACAAGTCAACATGCAATGCCTGTACAGAATATGTCACAAAACCTTGCCTTAACTGGGAGAATCATAATATAAATATGTAAAATCTTACTATTTCTCTAAGGTAGAGACAAGTAGACATACACATACTGTTGCCAGATTTCAAGTCCCTATGAACGACATCCTTTTCATGTAGGTACAGCATACCTTCCGCTATCTGTCTAGCCCAATTTGAAACAGGTATTTGGCGATGAATATTAGAACCATCTAACAGACGTCTTAATGAACCACCAGTTGCATATTCCATTACTATGTATATTGCCTTTGACTGCAAAACGATATTGTGGATTTCAAGCAAGTTTTTGTGCTTCAATGACGTCCAGATATTTCTTTTTGCCTCAACGTTTATTTTCAAGCCATCGCCAGATCTACTCCCACTGATCCAGATTCTCTTAAAAACACACTTTCTACTGTTCCACGTGAAAGGTCCATATACTTCACCACATGCCCCTCTGTCTATGAATTTGGTGGTAGTAGCTATCCTGTCAAAGTCAAACTTCTCAAAGTTCACATGACTCGAACTACCAACACCCATGACCAGTTTGCAGCACCTATGTGAAACCAATGAAAAACAGAAATTAGTACACAAAATTAATGACGAAACCAGTAGAAGATTTGGCCTAATGATCAACGCAGAGAAAACTAAAATAATGGTGATTGAAAAGACCAAAGAGACACAAATAACTATCACAATCCAAGGAGAGGCTATTGAGCAAGTAGAACAATTCGTCTATCTAGTAGGACTAATCAACGCAGATGGCAGCAACGAAAAAGATATACAAAGAAGAATTGGACGCGCTTCACAAGCATTTGGAATAATGAACAGGATTTGGAGGAGCAAAGAATTTCAAACAAAGAAAACCAAGATAAATATATACGAGACAATGATACAACCCATTTTCCTATATGGATCGGAATGTTGGACAATGCGTAAACAAGACGAGAAAAGAATTCTTACAGCAGAAATGAGCTGGCAGAGGAAGATCGCAGGGATTTCAAGACTGCAGAAAATAAGAAACGAAGACATAAGACAATCCTTAGGCATCAAGACAACTCTGCTAGACAAAGTCGTTCAACGAAGACTCCGATGGTTTGGTCATGTAGAGAGAATGCCAGTTGACCGAATCCCACACAGTGCACTACATGCAAGATTCGAAAGGAAAAGACACAAAGGCAGACCAAGACTACGCTGGATAGATAATATAACTGAGGACATAGCATCACTTGGACTAACATTAAGGGGGGCAATAGACTTGACAAATGACCGAGGACAATGGAGATCTTTTGTTCGTACCCATCGCCGCCAAATGGTTGGCCTCAGGAACTGATGATGATGATGATGATGATGATGATGATGATGATGATGATGATGATGATGATGATGATGATGATGCTGATGATGATGATGATGATGATGATGATGATGATGATGATGATGATGATGATGATGATGATGATAACGATGATGATGATGATGACATCCATTGTCCACTCCTTGAATGATTACTGCAATTCCCTTTTCCACAGCCTCGAATCCACCCAAATTAACCCATTTACCGCCGCTATTAGAAATAGCCACCGGATTATACTGTAACTGATACCAGGTCATCAATATGATGCCAATAAACTTCTGACAGTGCATTTTTATTGGAACTATATGTAGTGTCCTAGTTATAGGACGTTGCGTTTTCGCAACATCGGCGGGAAAGATGTATTTGTTAACTATAATGATGTTCTATTAGTTACCGGTATCGATTGTGTTCGCGGTCATTTCAATAAAAATGTTTGTGCATGCTGTAAACTGATTCAAGTTCAATGTCACTTGTTTCCATGGTATTGAGCAAGGCACTTGACGTGCATGCGATACACGTGTAGTACGTGGTTCTGTGGCACAATCGACAACGCAGTCGACGACCATCTTCGTTCTTGGCAATGATGTGCAATGCTGTGCATCATAGGCGTAGACTCTGGGAGGGAGCCGGGGTTTGTGCCCAAAATAATTGGGGTGGACTGTACATTCAATGCAACAAGTGTAGAATGAAGAACCAAATACCCCCCCCCCCTATTTTGGACAAGTGTACGCCAGTGCTGTGCATAGGCCTACAGTGTATACACTCTGTGTTATCAGGCTAAACACCTCGTCATCCCAAAATTCTTAAAAGACTCGCTCTTGCTTATCACCTGTTTGATCAACTGCCACATCTTTATCCTCTCCTTCTTGACAGGGCTCAATGTAAATTTCGGTTCTTGGCATTGCCAATCCTCTTTCGTTGGCTTAGAAGACTTAGGCGGCTTTGAAGGTAGTCGTTGCTTCTTGGCCGGCAAGGGCGTTGAATCCACTGACTGTTCCATCGGCGTATGAGTATCGGACACGAGATCAGTCTGCCGCCTGGAAGACTTTGAAGATATTCTGGAGCTGTGTCCTTCGAATAAACATGCTGCAGTGGTTCGTCTGACCTTTCCGCAAGCTGCTGCCTGGAAGACTTGTACCTTTCTGACACCCGTGGCTTTCTTCTTGACTTCGATTGCGTTTCACGCGAGGTATGCCTAGTGGGCGGTGACCGTTGGTTTGACATTGATGCATCAGTGCAGTGGACTTCCACATGCCCGGCAACGTCTTCTGGCATCACATCGGTAGTCATGAGCTAATTTTCGTCAAAATGTTCGCTATCGCTTTGCTAATCAACTTAGGATGGGGGTGGTGATATCATCTTCTTCAAATATCATTGGGACAGCCTCCCTCAAGCAATAGAACTTCTTCCTCAGCCTCCTCTGAAAAATTCAATGTCCATCTTTCAAAAGTATGCCCAGTGAAGAGTGGCAGCACTGAGCACGCCATCATTTATGAATCACTAAACTTAAATTGTTGTAAGTAATCGTAAACTGACATAAGTTTATCTGAATCACTAGGTGTCAAATTGTGCATGTCGTTTTCCGCCGAAGTTGCGAAACGCAACAATGTGTATATATCGCATTCCGCCGAAGTTGCGAAAATGCAACATCAAAATTTCGGACATTGGGGTATCGGCACATAATGAGACATACTATTAATAAACAAATAATATTAAATACTCACCTAAGTACTTCAAAAGAGACAGGATCGCTTCTGGGAAATATAACTCTTATGGCAGAAGAAAATTCTTGAACAAAACCACTTGTTAGACGTCAAAAACCACGTATTTTGCGCAACTCAAAAAAATTGCAGACAGCAGCAAAGAATATATTTTTCATACCAGCCGACGTAGAGAACACCCAGGAAGTAAGACAAAAAGAATTTGCGTGAATTTCTCGAGTCTTGATTTTTTTTCAAATTTCCAAACAGTGCGTTGCGTTTTCGCAACGTTGGCGGCAAATGGGCGTCTACAACTCATTCTACATCCATTCGCCCGAGCTGTTACCAGGATACCCAAGAATCACCCTATCACTCTCATCCTTAAATCACTCCATTAGCTAAAAATCACTGAGCGCATCCCCCTCAAAGTTCGCTCGCTAACCTGCAACTCCCAGAGCCGTTTTAAGGAGTTTGGGGGCCCTAGGCACAACCCGCACAAGCCCTAAATAACCTTAAACGTAATCCGATTTCCGCCTCAATATCTCAGTCTCAGATACAGAGTATTGCATTAGTGCATTGTATGTGCATATGCGTCATTTTGTTAAATTTATTAATATAGTAGGTCTATACTGTTATTAAACTCATAATAACACAGCTAACACATCAATCTTTGTACTACAAGTGTAAAATAAAAGTTTAGTTTAACATACTTTACAGTTTCCATTGTTTATTTGTTATACAAACTGAAAGTGTGATTATAATGAGTACATGTTTGCTATACATGGATTGTGACTTTGTAACGACAGTTTCTTACAAACAGCGCTTTCGTGTTTTGCTCTGAGCAGTCTCTTATAATATCATCGAAATTCAAAGACTCCAACACATCTGATTCTATGCTCATGACAGACAGGCAGTTCAAACGTTCTTGCATCATACGGCTGCGAAGCTCGTTCTTGATTAATTTAAGTTTTGAGAAAGAACGTTCACCCGTACAGTTTGTCACCATCATTGAAAGAAACACTCTTATTGCAATGTCAACGTTTGGAAACGTTGATTCCAGATTGTCATTCTTTATCATGGCATAGATTGTTGACATAGATGGCACTGTGGTTTTTGCAACTGACATATAGTATTTGAGGTGTTCACATTCTGAAATTAGTTCGTGTTGGTCAAGATCTTGAGGATAGAACTTTGCAAGCTTTTCACTGTATTCTGCTATTTGTTCAGCATTCAAGTGTACCAGTTTGATTAAGAATGTAAATCTGCTGCTGATTTCTTCATAAGCTTCCCCACGTCTGTTTAGTTCAGTGATCAATGAGTCGATGATTGACTTTGAAAAAAAGAAGATACTTTTGGATGTTTGGTCGACATTTCCATTTCAGTTGCTTCCTTTTTTCTCTTCGCGGCACCACTCATATAATTTCTACGCATTTTTGATGGGTTGTCTGATATTTCGTTTAATAGATCGTAGTGATAATTGGCCAAAAATTGCAAATTGGTTTACAGCGTCAGTTTTCTCAAGAAGTCTGCTGTTGACGTAGTGCTTGCAAAGCCTTGCAGTTTTTAGAGTCAAAGGCGGCCGACAAAACAACGATATGTATGTCTCAGCTCACAGGTGAGCTGGTCACTATTGCCACTACGATGGATCGACTCTCTTACCTTGGAAACGTTACAATTGACACTTCATTTGTAGCTTACCTAGGAGCTCAGATTATAATTTTTTTCTCCATCTTGGAAAATAGTGTTCCCACACTATCGCCTCTACAATATATCGATTCCTTGACCTTGGAAATGTTACAATTGACACTTCATTTGTAATTGTAGCTTATGTACCAGCGGAGACATACATATTTTGTCTTGGCGGCCATATTGGCCGTCATCTTGGAAAGTAGTATTCCCACACTATCGCTACAACGATAAATCGATTCCTCGACCTTGGAAATGTTACAATTGACATTTCATTTGTCATTGTAGCTTACCTGTGAGCTGAGATATTACATTATGTTTTGGGGGCAAAAATTTACTCCACTCCGTCCTCCATGTATCGTAAGAGGGCTTCGTCCTACGAAGGTTAAACACTATTATGGTTTCGAAAGAGAAAGGACTTACCAATATTATTGCGCTTGACTATGATGATTATGCAGCTCTATGGATGCAGTGGTTACACGTCAGCTGCATATTACAGAAGAGATGCATTGTTCCTTCGTAGCCAACAAAAGCGTTGCCGTCTCTAATATAATCTATTCAAATGTAATGTATTCTAATGTATTTCCAATGTAATACGTAGTCAAAGAATTTATAGCGGTACATGTAATACGCTTTCGAAAGAGAAAGGACACCTCTGTTGCGCATAGCCTATCTACAATGGTTATATAGCCTACGTGTATGTCTGCAGTTGTTGTACGGCCTATGTGTATGCCTGCAGTAGTTATAGCCTACGTGTAATTCTGCATTAGGGTGGTCCAACAAAATAAATTTCAAGCTAGAAACCAGGACACCGTCTCAGTTGTTTAGACCTGTCAATAGTATTATTGAGGTAAAATTTCAGCTTTCTATTCCAGCTGGAAGATGGTGCTCAATGATATATAAATATTACCATATAGTAGTATTTGCTGTAAATCTTGATGCTGTATAACTTGGTCAACATTTGTCATGGAGATGAGCTTGAAATAGTTTCTGTTGTGTTATCATACTTATTTACTTACAGGTACTTGGAACAAAAAAGTGTACAGTTCTTGTTGAAGGTCATGGTGCCCACGTCCTGTGTTTTTGGCTGACATGTTTTCAGAAGTGAATTTTTACATTACAATTGCTGCAGCGCTTGGCTGTGATCCTTCTGCCCTGCCACTTTGAACCATCCCCAGAGTGCGTAAGAAAGCCAGGTTACAGCATACTGAAGCTGTAAGATCTGAATTTGTGACAGATTAGCTACTGGTACTACAGTGGGTTGGGAAAACCCTGCCTAAGATCTTTGGAGCAGGAAATGTCGACCGCCTGCCAGTGCTGGTTTCAGGTGGTGGTGTGGATAGCTCCTTTTTGTGCCCAAATTAGCCTTTGGGACAGGATACAATGAATTCATGGTCGTTCATATTCTTCCGATGTTGTGAAAACTCACAGTTGACAAGGTTCAAGCCTTGAATTTTGATACAATGTTTGTCAACACTGGGCATTTCAACGGATTGTGTGTTCTGCTGGAAGACAAATAAGCTGAGAGCTCTTGTGGTTGGCCTGTCGTCATCATGTAATGGAACTGATTTTAGCCAAAGTATTCACCTTGTGCTGCAGTCCATCTGTTCACCATAAATATCAATCTTCAAGAGATTTAAAGGTGCTGGGAAGGTGTGACACGTGTCAACTTTCGCGGACTGGAAGTCATATCCGACACTGAAGACCTCCATGAAACAGCATCAGTTTTCTCAAGGAGTTTGCTGAAAGAAAGTCAGATTCAGAGATCAGAGACAACTACCAAGAGCTCATTGAGCTGACAGTGGTTGTCCTTGGAAGTCAGCCTTCAATAATTCACTGGAGAGCCCCTGGGTCAATTCACCATGCACATTGAATGGCCAAGTTACTGTATGCAATCAAAATCTCCTTTTTTCGCGATCAACTTGATGTATTCAAGAAGAAACTAAGATTCATTGATTTTTGAAGTTTGGTGCCCTGTTTACGCAAAGGCATGGAAAAAGACCCCTTGCTGCTGAAGCTCCAGAACAAGATCTGTCACTTTGGATTGGTCTATAGGACAATATGAGTCTGTTGACTGTGAGATTAGCATTGCTGCCAGGAAGATCCTAGAAAACCACTTGTGGTACCTTTCAGATGAGGCTGTAGGTCTGGCACTGTTCTCAGACCAACTTCCTATAACAGAAAAAGTGAAGACTGGCGACAGAATGACTGCAAGACCAACTTCCTGTAACAGATAAAATGAAGATTGTCGACAGAATGACTGTAAAGCCTGGAAAAAGGAGGTGAGAGCTGATGCTACGGTACTGAAGGAGGGGTTTTGGGTGAATTTATAACTCAGTGAGCATTGACACTACTGTCATACCTGAAGATGAGTGATTCCTTTGTTACACTTCCACCAGAGAAATGGATCCAGAATGAGGATTACAAGCAAGGTAGAGAGATAATTCAGCAGTTGAGAGTGGCAAATGACGCGGATGAGAGGGTGTGAAGTTGTTCGAGGAATTCTACCGACTCATCACCAATGATGAAGAAGAAAAGCAGTTTCTTCTCCAAGTGGTCGAGGCTAATAGGAAAGCTGTTCTCACTCACACAACAAAGAAGTCTGCTGTTGACGTAGTGCTTGCAAAGCCTTGCAGTTTTTAGAGTCAAAGGCGGTAACAGGTGTTGAAATTATAAAACAAGAACAATCGAAATTCGATATTCGTGGATTGGACGATGTTTTTTGACATTTTTGGACATTTCCAATTCATTAAACCTATTGAAATTTAACAGTTCCATCTGGCTAACTGTTCTTGTATCACACATGTTGTCAAATTACAGTAATATTTTATCTATCTTGAAATAAAATGCATTTGTATGCTCGACACATTCATTTCTGCAATTAATGTCTATTTATCGGTATATGACAAAGTAACACAGTCCGTGAGCATCGTCTTCCAGTTTAAATAAGAAGCTGAAATTTTGTCTCAATAATACTATTGATAGGTCTAACAAAATGGTTTCTAGCGTGAACTTTATTTTTTTTTACCATGTAGGCCTATCTGTGAACCACCCTATTCTGCAGTGGTTATATTAGGGTGGAGTGAAAAACATGAAAATTCTAGAAAATGATCGGAATAGTGATGAATAGTTGCCTTTGGGTATAGTTAGTTACTGTGCTAAATATTTTTTTAAATTCGTTCAGGAAGATGTGCCCCAACGAGCTTTAAAATTTCAAAAGTTTTGAAAAAATGTCAAATTTAGGAAAATTTCAAAATTTTTAAAGAATTTCACACGCTAATTTTAATAGTGTGTAGACATTTAATTATGACTTATATAATGACCATGAAAGAGAAAAATTTTAAATCTGCCTTCTAAGATGTGCCAAAACGAGTTTTAAAATTTGACATTTTTCACAATTTTGTCAAATTCTGTAACAATTGTATAAACTTTAAAAAAAATAAAACGCTAACTGTATAATGTTTAAGCATTTAATTATGATATACTTAATGACCGTGCAAAATAAGATTAATAAATGATTGTATGTTTGCAATATTAAATAAACATTAAACAATAAATAATCCCAACAGGCAATACTCGTTAATCACTGAAAAGTGAGTTGATTTAACTTTATTGAAATTCTGCTTTTGTATTAAAACAAGGCATTAGTTCCCGTGGTTCCAATCTGGCAAGGATAAAACCGTGTTTAGATGTTTGCCCAAGCACAGCAGCAGATGCCTCAATATATTTTAGACTAGGCTTGGAATCTCAAAATGACATTGTTAGAAGCAAATCATGTAACAATTTGCTAACCGGCGTTTCTAGACTAATTTGACCCTGCTGAAAACGAAAATCGCGGTTAGCAAGCTGGATTTTTAGCGGTTGCATGGGAAAACAAGATGGCGGCCAAAATGGCGGCCACTATCTTCATATGGCTATAACTAAAGTCATGTACGTGATGGAAACATTATTTTAGAGTCTAAGTTAACGTTTTCGAGGTCAAGGAATGCGATTGAACTAAAGACAAGTATGTAGCAATGCCAGAAAACAAAATGGCGGACAAAATGGCGGACAATTATCTTCAAATGGTCATAAAACAAAATGGCGGACAAAATGGCGGTTAGTCTGGAGTAGTGTTTTCTTGGTCAAAGCATACAAAGAAAGTTACATTCTATATTATTCACTGATGTTATTACAGTTTAACCATCATTATTTACAGGTCTACTTAGGAATTTGAACATTAATTGGATTTAAATTATTTTTTTCTTTTCCTTTTATTTAGGTTGCTTGTGCCTGTGTTTGATATGTTCAGTTTCTTATACTTGTATTAATCCGTTTGTTAGCCCCAGTGCGTTAGCAGGCGGAGCATTAAAGTCCATTAATTACTTACTTACATGACATGTTTAGTAGCCTGTGATTGCTGTTTGACCATTTTATACATTAGGTACACAATATTCGTGTTTCATGACTGGACTAAAGCTATTTCAAGCATTGTTGCAGTCAGTGCAATTGCACATAAGTGTACATGGCAAGTTCACATTTCGACAGCAGCAGAGCTTGGTGTTACATTCGTATTCGTATTCGTAATCTCCAAACTTCTAAAGCGCCACTCGAAGGCCAAGCGCAGGACACTAGCCTATTCACGAGCGCTACGTCACATCAGAGGGGTTTCCAGAAACTAGTCCAAAAGAGGTCCAAGTCCGATTTCCAGAAGGCCAAACCAAATCAAAGGGGTTTCCAGAGAGTAGTCCAAAAGAGGTCCAAGTCCGATTTCCAGGGTACCAGATCAGGAGAGGCAGAGCAGCTGTCAAGGTGGGTGTCGTTTACGGCGAGAAGAATTGGAAGGCGGAGGATCAGATGAGTCAGGGTAGGAGTATTTGAAAAGGTGAGACCAGTTTTGAGTGGAAAGCCCGGGGGTGATAGATAGAGGAGGCTGAGGATGAAGGACAGGTTGCAATGATGATGGAGGCACTGAGAAACTGCGGAATTCAGGGGGAGATCATTCCAGAGGCGTGGTGCTGTGTTGGATATGGCTCGGTTGGAGAACTTGAGGTGAGTAGTGACTGGGGGTCGAGAAAGACTGAGATAGGACGATGCTCGGGTGGAGCGGGTTGTCTGAATGGTAAAGAGATCACGGAGGTACTTGGGCTGGGAATATTGTAGGGAGTTGTAGGTTAGTGATAGAACTTTGAAGTGGATTCGCTCTGGGATTTTTAACCAATGGAGTGATTTGAGGACGGGAGCGATATGATGATGTTTTGGCGTTCTAGTGACAGCTCTGGCTAGTGAGTTTTGGATAAGCTGTAGGCGCTTGATTTGAGTGGATTCAAATATCAACTTTGCGTGATTTACAGTAGACAAACTCTAGACACGACTGGGGCACCGGACCAATTGTGGACCACACTGGTACGAGAACAGCTTCTTCATCCACACTCCATCCTGATGAGGCTGGTGTCGGAGCATCAATGTGTGGAAGATAGGACTTTTCCCAAATGACAGTTTGGTAATGAGCACATCTAATATGCTGCCTTATTATGTCACTGCATGGTGCAGAGAATCAGTCTTTTAGTTTCCCCGAACATAACATATAGTGCCTCATTGCATGTCTTGACGTTGTCATTTGTTTTACAACAATCTTACCACAAATTCCTCTGCATTTGCTCTAGCTTTTCTGATAGGGGAATGTTCCCCAATGTCGAAAGTAAACGAGAACTTTCCAAGTAGGTTTTCCAAGCATTTTCTTTGCCGATCCCTGCTAAATATGATGTCACATTACATCCGGTTTTCAATGAAAAGCCAATATATTCGTCCCTAGTTGGTCCTTCATACATAGAGCAATTGTGTGAATTGGAATGAACTTCCGCTTTGTTGACGTTCCTGCCATCACCCACATCTCATCATATTTAATGCATTGAAAGCTGAATGGATAGCAAGAAAATTCTGCCAATTTTCCGCCAACGGAACACTTCCGCACTCTATACAGCGGATTGGTCGTGATGTCTTGCACCGCTTCTGTCTGGTTCTACTTTTTACTGACAATGCACAGTATCGATCGAAGACAATATCGACCCTCTTGTAGCCAATCGAAAGTTCCATCACAAGTGTAACCACTGTATCTGCCAGGTCACCAAATGTCTTTGCTCTCGGAGGTTCCCTATTACTTGAACCATTGCTTGTCCATCAATAATTAAAAGTGTTCTCATTTCTTGCTATGCCTGAAAACAAGGCTGATCTGACTGCATTAATATCCATTCAGCTTTAAAAGGCCATATTATGGCGATCTAGATGTAATTGTTGCTGGTGGTTTCTTGGGAGAAGATAAGGCATTCTCTACTGCCGGTTCTGATGCGTCTACCTTAGCAGCAACACACGAAGAAGCTGATACCAGAATAATTGTACATGCTACGCAGGGAAGCCTAAAAACCGTGGTCGTTTCTGCAAAGGATACAGACGTTATTCTGCTGTTGCTGCATCACTATCAACGCTTTAAATGTGATGAGGTGTGGGTGATGGCAGTAACATCAACAAAGCGGAAGTTCATTCCAATTCACACAATTGCTCTATGTATGAAGGACCAACTAGGGACGAATATATTGGCTTTTCATTGAAAACCCGATGTAATGTGACATCATATTTAGCAGGGATCGGCAAAGAAAATGCTTGGAAAACCTACTTGGAAAGTTCTCGTTTACTTTCGACATTGGGGAACATTCCCCTATCAGAAAAGCTAGAGCAAATGCAGAGGAATTTGTGGTAAGATTGTGTAAAACAAATGACAACGTCAAGACATGCAATGAGGCACGATATGTGAACTTGCCATGTACACTTATGTGCAATTGCATTGACTGCAACAATGCTTGAAATAGCTTTAGTCCAGTCATGAAACACGAATATTGTGTACCTAATGTATAAAATGGCCAAACAGCAATCACAGGCTACTAAAAATGTCATGCAAATAATGATGGTTAAACTGTAATAACATCAGTGAATGATATAGAATGTTACTTCCTTTGTATGCTTTGACCAAGAAAACTACTCCAGACTGACCTCCATTTTGTCCGCCATTTTGTTTTACAACCATTTGAAGATAATTGTCCGCCATTTGTCCGCCATTTTGTTTTCTGGCATTGCTACATACTTGTCTTTAGTTCAATCGCATTCCTTGACCTCGAAAACGTTAACTTAGACTCTAAAATAATGTTTCCATCACATACATGGCTTTACTTATAGCCATTTGAAGATATTTGTCCGCCATTTTGTTCGCCATTTTGTTTTCTGGCAGTGCTACATATTTGTCTTTAGTTCCATCGCAGTCCTTGACCCCGAAAATGTTAACTTAGACTCAAAAATCATGTTTCCATCACATACATGGCTTTACTTGTAGCCATTTGAAGATATTTTGCCGCCATTTTGTCCGCCATTTTGTTTCTGGCAGTGCTACATATTTGTCTTTAGTTCCATCGCATTCCTTGACCCCGAAAATGTTAATTTACACTCTAAGATCATGTTTCCATCTCATATATGACTACTTACAGCCATATGAAGATAGTGGCCGCCATTTTGGCCGCCATCTTGTTTTCCCATGCAACCGCTAAAAATCCAGCTTGCTAACCGCGATTTTCGTTTTCAGCAGGGTCAAATTAGTCTAGAAACGCCGGTTAGCAAATTGTTACATGATTTGCTTCTAAGAGTGATTTCTAGAGCCCTTTTTGAATTCCAAGCCTAGACTATTTAGCATAGGTTTATTAATTATCAAACGTCTAGTTTCCGTTACACGGTTATTTCTAGTACATATATTTTACACGGTTACTTGTAGTATATTCAGTATAGTTTCTGCTATTAAACTACTATCAAACAACTAATATTTTAAATTGTCTAGTCCTGCGCGCTTTTGTCGGCGCGATTTTGTCGGCGCGCTTTTGTCGACGCGCTTTTGTACCACGCACTTTTGTTGGGTTACCATAAGATTTATAGTATAAGGTGTGTATAATCTATAGCCTAGTATATAATAGATATATCGTTGGTAACGAATGTAGGGATCGTAGGTCTGTAAATATGTAGCCAATACAGCGATGGTCGACGATAGCCGTGGGGTCCAAAGGGATGGGCTAGGTAAAGGTACATCGTCGATAGAAGTGAGTCATTTTGGCTCGGACTGTCGACACAGAAGGTCGAACCGAGAGTCAACAAGAAAGTGTCGATGAGATTGAGGAGCGTCAGACGAATCCAGTCAACGGAGCTGCAGGTCGTGGGCGTATTCTCCAACGGTGACGACGGAACGGGGTTCGGAATGTGTACTACAGACGGACGTATGGTCGCAGACGTTTTCTCGAGGACGTGATGACGGAACGGATCTCATGCGTTTTCTACGGACGAAGGTATGGTCGAAGTGGAACCGAGGTCGACATTGACAGCGCCAACGGGTGCTGTTGGACTTCCGCCAGAGAAGTCTGGTTTTCTTCGACGTTCTGGTGAAGGAACGGAGTCTTGGGCGACAACCGATAAGGCAGTCGGGAAACTACGCAACGGATGGACGAGGAACGACGGAAGCGCGTTGGGTCGATATACGAATTGAACTCAACCGGTCGCTGAAGAGAATTCTTCTCTTGCAACGTCGCAATTCACGGACAAGCCGGAAACGGCCGTCACTTCGACATGTGGGTTATCGTGAGTCATTTGCACAGTTTTGGGGGGCCTGTGGGTGGGAACGGCCATCGCTGTAGTGTATTAAAGATAGTTTAAAGGCATGTTAAGTAGATAGGAAGTCACAGTTTAGGGCCACCCCCCGCAAAGGCCTCCCCAGACCTACGGACACCTATACCAGATTGCTTTCAAATCGATTTTCGGTTTAGGGTCACCCCACCACAAAGGCCTCCCGAGACCTACGGACTCCTGTAGCAGATTGCTTTCAAATCGATTTTCGGTTTGAAAAAATAGGGTGTCCGTGGATCCCACGGACGAACGGACGCACGAACCCCTTGATCTCAGATCAATTTTCGGTTTGGGGTCTAACAGCAAAATCGATTTTGAGGGACTCCAGAGCAACTTTCAAAAACGAATATAATCGCCTGACCGTATTGACTATCAGGTATAAATAAAAAATAATAAAAATTCAAAAGTTTTTTAAAAGTATTAGTATAAATAAAATAAAAGTCTGACTATAGCATTGACATTTGCATATTACTATCCACTGCTTTGACTAACCATTTGATATACCAATTAGAGAAAGTTTCTGCTCGGCATATATAATTATCTATGAAAATGAAGGGAAAAAATCATTGTGCGTGGTTAGTAATTGGCACGAAAAACAGCTGTGGTAATAGCTGCCTAGGGGTTTATTGCAAACTTCACTTATTAAGACTGAGAAAGGGTGGTGGTACAAAGCCTTGCATGGGTTGTGAAAAGGCGGTGAAAAATGTATTAGGTCTCTGCCTAGGGTGTGGCTACAAGGCTGCTAGACTGAAAAAGTTGCGTGATGAAAGCATCTTTGAAGACGAATGTAGGCGCCTGGCTGCAATTGAACATCAAGTATAAATAAATAATTAAAATTAATTTTTAAAATGTATTAGTAGTAATAACTTATGACTAAAGTATTAGTAGTAATAACTTCTGACTATCGTATTGGCAATGAATGTAGGCGCCTGGCCGTAATTGAATATCATGTTTAAATAATTAATTAAAATTCTCAATTTTTTTAAAGTATTAGTATAAACAACTTCTGACTAAAGTATTAGTAGTAATAACTTCTGAATAAAAAATATGGCAGAGTTTGGTAGAGGTGAACTACCCCAGTTTGTGCTCCAAAAAGAGTTTGCTAACTTTCTGAGAGATTTCAGAGCTGTTGCACCAGGTGGACAGATCTCGAAAGATCCGCTAGCTTTCTTGAGTGGAATGTCCCCAAGTATTATTACACAAATCGAAAAAGAGTTAAGTAGTAGGCGTGGGCTAAAAGTTACTCTAGTATTAACGATTGAGCTTGAAAAAATTAATTTTGACACGGGCGACATAATTACCACAACCTCCTACTTCAGAAGTACCGCTGCACCAATCCTTAATAAAGCTGATATCCGGGGAGTTGTGCATGAGGCCAAGGATGAAATCCTAGAGCGTATCGAAGAGTTCACCAACGAGGGATCTGGATGGAGGGTGAAACGAGTTTTGACTTTAGATTTAGGCACAGCAAAATATCAACCATTTCGAGCGAGGAGCTATTTTCCCACACCAAAGTATATACCCCCGCGCACGGTTATTAATGTAAAGAATAAAGATAACCGATGCTTCGAGTGGGCCATATTAAGCGCCATGTATCCAGTAGACCATGGACAACATCCAGATCGCCCAACTAGGTATCAGGCACACTTGCAGGAGCTAAACTTCAACGGTATAGAATTTCCAGTGAAGGTCACAGATATCGGTAAGTTCGAACGTCAGAACCCTATGGTGTCCGTTTTGGTCTTCGGATGGAATGAAGGGCTGTATCCAATCCATGTCTCAACCGAGACTAGAGTTCACAATATTGATCTTCTACTATTGGCTGAAGGCGTAAATGAAAATGTTCATTTACAGAATAACCACTACGTCTGGATAAAAGACCTTGGCCGAATTCTTCATCAAAATAGCAAAGACAACAACAGGAAACACCCATGTCGCCGCTGCCTACACATATTCTGCAGGCAAGACTTGCTGGATGCCCATATCAAAGATTGTCAGGGCATTAGTCAGAAGCCTCAGCGGATTGAGATGCCAAAAGAGGATGAAAATATCCTCAAATTCCAGAACCATCGTAAACAGATGCGAGTCCCGTATATCGTTTATGCAGACTTCGAGGCTCTAAACATACCAATCGTAAATGGAGAAATTCCATTTACGGGTGCAGTCATAAATGGAGGTGCTCCATTTATGAACCCTAACGAGAGCAATACAAGACAGATAGCTGAGCAGAAACCATGTAGTTTTTGTTATATAGTAGTTCGATGCGACGGTCGCTCGAAGAAACCAGTTTTATACCGGGGAGAGAACGCCGTGCAAGAGTTCCTGCAACGACTACAAGGCGAGCTGGCCTCTATCAAACAAAGACTGGCCACAGCAGCTAAGATGGTTATGTCAGCAGTTGATCGCCAATCATTCAGCGAGGCTACTGAATGTCATATCTGCGGAGAAGCGCTCGAGGAGGATAGAGTTCGCGACCACTGTCACATTACTCGTAAGTACCGAGGTGCCGCTCACAACGCATGCAACCTTAAACTTCGAATATATGCCGATAAGTGCAAGGTACCAGTGGTCTTCCACAATCTACGAGGCTATGACAGTCATCTCATCATGCAAGCGATAGGTAGCTGTGAGGCCGCACAGGATGAGGAAACTGAAATTAACTGCATCCCAAACAATATGGAGAAATACATGACATTTAACATTGGACAACTACAGTTCATTGATAGTCTCCAGTTTCTAAACAGCTCTTTGGATAAATTATCAGGAAACCTATCACTGGAAGATATGAAAGTCACAACGGCGTATATAAACGAAAAAAATCATAACGAAAGGTTTAAATTAGATCTGTTGAGACGAAAGGGTGTATATTGTTACGAGTACATTGACAATTACAACCGCTTCGAAGAAGAAATAACTTCCACCTAAAGAGGCGTTCTACAGCAAGCTCACACGAGAGAACATTTCTGATGAGGATTATCAACACGCCCTACGAGTGTGGAACGAATTCGAATGTAAGAATCTGGGCGACTATCATGACTTGTATCTCCGTACGGATGTACTCCTACTAGCCGATGTATTCGAGACCTTCAGATCCACATCGATGAAGCACTACAGTCTGGACCCGGCAAACTACTTCTCCTTACCAGGAATGGCCTGGGACGCTTTGTTGAAAAAGACAAAAATCGAGCTCGAACTTCTTACCGATATAGACATGCATTTATTTGTAGAGAAAGGTCTCCGAGGTGGAATCTCGATGGTATCTAAGCGCTTCGCAAAAGCCAACAACCCGCAATGCCCAGATCATGATACCGCGAAGCCAGAAAACTGGATCATGTATCTCGACGCTAATAACCTCTACGGCTGGGCGATGCAACAGTCATTGCCAGTTGGAGGATTTAGCTGGGAAAGTCCAACTCTCGACGAAGTGTTGGAAACTCCAGACGACGCGCCTGAAGGCTTCCTGCTCGAAGTAGATCTCGGGTACCCGGAACACCTCCACGATGCACATAGCGACTATCCCCTAGCACCGGAGACCGTAACAGTCCAGGAGGAGTGGTTGAGTGACTATCAGAATATGCTTATGAACAAGTTGGGAAGCAAGTTCACAAAGCATGTGAAGTTAGTGCCAATCCTACGACCTAAGGAGCGGTATGTAGTCCATTATCGAAATCTCAAACTATACCACTCGTTGGGCCTACGTGTTTCTAAAATCCATCGTACCATTAAGTTTAGACAGGAGGCGTGGATGGCTCCATACATCGAGATGAACACGAAATTGAGAGCGAAGGCAACGTCAGAATTTGAAAAGGACTTCTTCAAACTGACTAATAATGCGGTCTATGGCAAGTCCATGGAAAATCTTAGAAAAAGAATCAGAGTTGGCCTGGTTCCGACTTCAAAAGTTGACAAACTTCGTAAACTACTTGCCGACCCGGCCTACATATCACACAAAATCTTCAACGACCAACTCGCCGCGATTCACAGTTTGAAGAACAAGCTCAAGTTAAACAGACCTGTATATGTTGGTCAGGCTATCCTGGACCTCAGCAAGCATCTCATGTACGACTTCTGGTACAACAATGTGAAAAACGAGTACGGAGAAAAAGCCCAGTTGCTATATACAGACACTGACAGCCTGTTATTTCAGGTGGAAACTCCGAACGCCTATGCCGATATGTGGAATAAAAAACACCTATATGACCTCTCAGAGTTTCCAAGAGACAGCCCATACTACGACGTCGAGAACAAGAAAGTTGTGGGCAAGTTCAAAGATGAATGTTGCGGCGTTGCCATAGCCCAATTCCTGGCATTACGCCCTAAGATGTACTCGATCTTAAAATCGGGCGGTTCAGAGATCAGGAAAGCAAAAGGCGTCCAGAGAGCAGTTGTGAAGAAGGATCTACACCACGAGCTATACAAAAAAATGCCTGTTCGAACGAGAAGAGATGCGGCACACACAAGTCGTGATTCGAAGCCACGACCACCAGATCGGTGTGTACGAGCAAAATAAGATCAGCCTCTCTCCATTAGACACAAAAAAGTGGATACAGGCTGATGGGATAACAACGCTGGCTTACGGGCATTATAAAATTAACGACGGTTGAGTATTCTGTCGGGAGGTAATTCAGTGCCCATAGGAACTAAAAGCAGCTCTTCACGTACAAACCCGCGGGCAGGACCAGTCACCAGATGGTACAAAGCCGGCTGATCGGCCCGTCGAACAACATTCGAAATAGCGTGGATGGTGAGCGACCAGTTAGGATCGGTAGCGCGTTTACTACCACCCTCGAGCTCACCGGGAGCATACAAATACCGAACGAGATCATCGTGTCCGAGAATTGGCTCATCCAGGCCCCACAAACGAGTTTTCATTTGTGAATGAGAGGGCTTCTGTGTCACTTTAGCAGCTTTAATCGCGTCAGCCGGCTTCAAGTCGAGCAAACGCGTTGGCTCATCATTTAGTGCAGCTACAACTTCAGGCAACCGGCGAACCCATTCTACTGACCGTTTGGATGACCCCCTTGCGGCTAGAAGCAACTCCTGGGCGTATTGAGCACCGAAGAGTCGTTCGGCCAGTGTCCGATTAAAACGTTCAACAATGCCCTGTTGGCGATGGTTACCGGCCTGTCCGCGTCTCACAAGAACATCGTGTTTTGCCATCAACGGTGTAAAAGCACCCATAAATTCCCGTCCAGGGTCGACCTGAAGGAGTCGAGGCCAAGTGAGCGGGCCCCGCTTGTAGATCCGGCTTAAAGCGGCGGCGACTTCAGCCGCACTTTTATCAATCAACGGTTCAGCTTGTTTAAATCTTGAAGCAACATCGACCACAGTGAGAGCATATTTAAAAGTCTTGCGGCCTACTTTATCGTGTGGTAAAAATAAGAGATCGGCTTGGTGTACGGCGTTTGGTCGTTTTTCCTCAAACTGTGGACGTGGTATGCGGTGCGGAACGGGTAGATAAACCTGCCACACAGCTTGCTTCTTAAGCCAATCGCGAGTTTCCGCTTCTGAAACTTTGGCGGCTGAGGCTAGTTTTTTAACCGCCGCCTTTCCACGCCAGTAACCTCTAGGGCTGTAATAAATAGTTGAAAGGTGCTTTGACATTTTCACTAAAAACTATATATTTCAAACAGGTAAACACAAGCATAAATGATTTTTCATTTGCGTTTTCGCCAGCCCTTCGTTCCAACGCCCATCCCCAGCCTGGACTTCGCTGACATAATGGCCGATACGAGCCGGGCGTCCTTCTTTTCATAATCTGGAGTTTCGTCGGTGAGTGCGATCTTGGACGCGGCTGCAGCGAGAATATCATCCGCGTGGTTACGTCCCGGGGTGTCTTTATGCAATGCATAAGCCACATCGTGGTCAAGACACGCGCGATCAAGCTGATGAATACCGTGATAGCGCTGTGACAGCCGTTTATCGAGTTTTGTGAATGGGCCACAGTAAGAGTATTTTCCTGTATTCTGAAAAGAACCTTCCGGATTATCTTCCGAAGGCATACCGGATGGAAGGCTCATATGCATCTCAGGAAGAGGTAGAGAGTTGAGGGCGCTATTCAAAAGCGAGCCTCCATAAGTCTCACGAGACTTATGCTCTTGAGTCTTGCGCTTATGCTGCCGCGCTTTCGATGGCAAAATTTGGCTCTTCTTTGCACCACAGACGGCGCAAGTGCCCTTCTTCGCTGGTCGCCCGTTTCGTAGCTCAACGATTGTTTCATTTGAAGTCTCAGTTTGTTTCTTATATCGCAAGCAATACATTGTTTTCGTTGAATACAATCATAACTCGTTGTCTCTATATGGAAATAAAAAATTTTGACCTCGAAACTGACGATGGGAAAAACCACCACCATTGGTTGTTACCATCTAGCATACGGTGTATAATCTGTGGGCCTTGCGGATGTGGGAAAACAAACCTACTGCTTAACCTTCTATTGAATAAGGAATACCTACGTTATGACAGGCTGTACCTATACTCGAAATCTCTGGGACAGGAAAAATATCAGTTTCTCCGGGACTGGGCTACAGAACTCGAAAAATTTGCCGGAAAACAAGTAGCTTCCTTTCACTCTTGTTCAGATGACATAGTAGCAGTGGAATCTCTATCTAAAGGCGTCAGCAGCCTTTTAGTCTTCGACGACGTAATGTTAGAAAAACAGTCGCCGATCGAAAGATACTTTTGTATGGGGAGGCATGGTGGAGCTAGCGTCATATATTTAACACAAAACTTCTTTCATATATTTAAACAAGCCATTCGTGACAATGCAAATTTTTTTATTCTATTCAACCAAGACACTAAGAATTTACGAGCAATTCATGATACTTTCGTGGGAGGTGACATGAGTTTTGATGAATTTCGTAAGTTCTTTAGTCAGTGTGTTTCAGAACCATATGGTTTTGCTGTCATAGATCTGACGTCCAAAGTTTTTGATGGTAAGTATCGAAGCGGTTTCGACCGCTTCTACAATCCTATGGCCAATTAAAGGCGCTATATAAATGCTACATTGCTGAAAGAAACACCCTTAGCTTAAAAACCGACATTCATTTTTCCCCATGGCTAATAAAAACACCAGTATCTTTTGCTTTTCGCTTTAAAATCTTGCCAACGGCTTACACTAAAGGCGCAATATAAATGTCCAATGACAGTTGTGCGCATTAACGACTTTTTCAAACATTGGCCTAATTGTTTTTCCTGGCCACATTTTTTAATTATCAGTCACGTCACATAATTAAAATAATAGCGCCCTGGGCCTTTTTTGGGCCGGGGCCCATTAGTATGGTAAAATATTGCTGCTGTTCGATATAAGCATTTTTTTAAAAGGCAACAGCTTTCAATGTAATGCCGCTATTGATATTACAGGCTTAAAGCAACTGACTTTCATTTTCATTACTGCGTAGTGGGATGATGGGTTAAACCCATGTCATCGATTTTACCGTAGGCCTACATTTGAATGACAGCATTATAATTAATTGTTTCTACAGAACATAATTATTTATCACTACAGGCCTTCATTTATGTAATCTATTGTTTTGTGCCATCAGTCAAGCCAAAACATAAATTATACCGTTCAATAAATCTCAAACAAAATGACAGCGATGATTTTTGTCCCGATGGAAATCAATTCTAGACCTATTCAAACCCATATCAAGTTTATTTTTGTTTAATTATAAAAGCTCATGTTCCTTGTGTATAGTTACGTTTCATGAGGTTAACCCATTTTGGGAAGATTGAAAGAAACCAAGCGGTCAGACCACGGAATGAAGGCTATAGACGCGTACATAATCCTATCTGAATCTGTGGCTGTATTCCGGTGTAAGACGCATAAACTCTACTTGAATCTGCGGCTCCCGCTGCACTGTAAGACTTAGGCCTATATGAATGAATGGTTTCTGCACGTACCATTGTGAGCGTTCGCTAAGCTAATTTTGGCCTAAATTCACCAAGCTTTAGCCTTTGTAATAAGTTAGCATAAGTTAGCAGTGTTTTTCAATGCTTGTTAGGCCTAATTTTCTAATAATAGGCCTATGTAAAACCATAGTTTACGTTACTAAATTTAAGTCCAACTTCTAGTTTCAGTAATAGGTCTATTTTCTTAGATCATCCAGCTTCTAGTTTCAGTAATAGTTTCATTAATAATGCAACTTCTGGTTTTTCACGCGGTTTAAGCTTAAATCTTTACAACCACGTATAGATTTCTACAGATTTCTAAGTTTCTTTCATTCATAATAATAAAACTACTTATTGTTTACAAAAACAGCTAATTGTTTGTTCCGCGAATGAATTTCATTCCCGAATGAATTTAATTCGCGAATGAATTGCATTCGCGTCAGCGTGTGTTTTCGTTTTTTTAAATCGCTGCGACGTCCTTGCAAAAAAATCTTGTCCGAGTAGAAAATTTTGGTCATTGAAAATTATTTTGGTCATTGAACATTGTGTTGACCCAGATATAAAAAACTTGTCATGAAATATTGTAATGACGGAAGTGGATGGTTAACGAGGCTCTGCATGTCGATTGGCCACTAGGCTACTAGACGCGGATTGGCCAGAAAATATGCTACTGCAGGTGGTGAAGGCGTCTAAATTTAGAACAAAGAAAACCCGGAAGTGAAAGTGGAAAATTAAACTACGCCGATTGCTCATATAAAATTTCTTAAGCGCTTTCAAAAAAATACTGTGTTTTGTTTACCGATTGCGAAGTCAGCCAGATTTTTTGTCTGAACTTGTAATCGAAATTGGAGCAGAAATCGGCTTTGTTTGTCAGTGCGTAGAGCTATAAATAGCCAATGTTGTGCAAGCCAGCGAAGGATTCGCTTTTCGGCAGATTCTGTAGAACAAATAAAAGGATATCTTTTTGAAACAAAAGATCTCTTTATTTTAAAAATGACAATTACTTAAAGAAACGATCTAGCTTACATATAAACGACATATAATCGACTTTTATCACAACATGTGGACAAAAGTTTCTTCTAAACAGGAGCGGGACGCGTTGACTCAAGACTATTTATCTCTCAGAGATCGCTTGAGACAACGCTTCGTGGACGAGAAGATCGGAGAGGCAACTCTTCAGTACGACGCGTCAAGGCTTTTTAAACCCATCACCACAGCCACAACTGAAACCCAAGCGTTTACGACTAAGGAGCTACAGAAAGTAACCAGCGCTTTACAGGATTTGCCGGCGCAGATTGCTGAGTCTGCTAATTTGAACCCGATAGCAGCTTTGTTCGGTGATTCCGCAGGAACCGCTGCTCCAGCGGTTTCTGCTGCTGCTCCAGCGACTGCAGCACACCCCGCCGCAGCGGAAGCATTGCTCGTCCATCCAAATAAATATCTAAATGTCGACGCAATCAGGCGGCACGGTTTTACCCCCCCGAGCGACCTTGACCTAAGCGACACGGTAGCTGCAAAACAGATTATTGAAGCTGTAAATTATTATAATCGCCACACACTGGGCAAAGAGAGAATGAAGGCCATAAAGCGTTCAGATGAAGAAAAGGACGCTTCGCTGGCTTTAGATATAAAAGCCTTAAAAGATTACAGAGAAAGGATTCGTTTTCTTTTGCAAGGCCATAATCTTGCGAAGAAAGGAAAAGGTTTTGTTGTCCCAGCCGTTCCTCTGAAATTACAAGGTAATACGCTGGGTGACCTCTCCGTTGACCCCGTCGCGTTGTCTGCTGGTAGATTGAGAGTGTACAAAGGTGGCAACCTCGTTCTCGAATCGCCTGCTGATGAATCGCTGTTCAGCCTGTTAACGAAACGATTCGTTAGGACAAAGAAGTACACACCTGAGTCAATAGAGAAATTTAGAAATCTAGTTCAGATGTCTGGTCTTCCTATTCATGGTCGAAGAAGTAAAAAATTCCAGGTGATTCGTGGCGGCACAAACGCACACGCAAATGAGTTTCATTCGCGGACTCATTTACAATTTTACAACGATCCAAACGCCCTGGTAGAGAGGTTGCAGCTTTTGGCGGCCTCTAGGACCGCGGGGAACACTGGTCTTGACAATGAAATTTCCGCCATTCTTGACGAGCTGATGCGTTCAGGTGCCATCTCTAAAGAGCTGGCACTCGAATTGAATAGAAACATGCTCGTAAAATAGAATAAAAAATTCATGGTTCAGATGGAACGCTCGGAGAAACTGCTCGAAGAAATTCGAGAACTTTTGCAGCCTAAGGAAAATTTTAGCATAGTTGTTTCCGCAGATAATACAGGGTGGACCACGGCTTTTTCACCACCGTTGTACCTGGATCCAAAAAGACGCTTTGAGGTTGCCTTGTTACGTCTTGAATCTTACAATTCGATCCCGAACATTGACATCTCAAATCATAAGTTCGTCTACAGCTCCACCAATGGACAGACGTGGAAGACAATCATTTTGCCCGACGGAAGCTACGAGATCGCACAGATTAATGATGAAATCGGCCGCCAGTTAGAAATACAAAATCCGCCGCCGACAGGTGTTGCTCAACTCGGCTTTAATTCTCCTATTACTATAGGAGCTAACGCATCTACCCTACGCGCCTTCGTAAAGATAACGAATGCCCTTTATAAGGTAGATATGGCCGCATCTACCATCAGGCAAACGCTCGGTTTTAACCCTCAGAAGCTTGGTAGTGGTTATAAGGAGGGAGAAAATCAAGTCGATATTCTCCGGGTGGACACAATTCTGGTAAATTGTGACATTATCTCTGGATCGTATCGCAATGGTAGCCAGGAGCCAGTAATATATAGTTTCTTTCCCGAAGTTTCCCCCGGCTATAAGATTATTGAGTCTCCGAAAAATTTGGTATATCTACCCGTTGTGCCGGCTGGTAACGTACAGGGCATGCGTGTGTGGCTGACCGACCAGAATGGTGAACAATTAAACCTTCGCGGTGAGACAGTAACTATAAGATTCCACATCCGCAGTGCTTAGTAAAATTTTTCACATGTTGGTTCTTAGCGTTAAAAAACGACGTTGTGTAGTGGGTGGTGGGCTTTTCGACTGGATACCTAGATTGCTTAGCCAAGCGGGTTCTTTCATTTCAGCAAACAAAGGTGTAATCACAAACGTTGCCGATGTTGTTGGCAACGTGGCAAAAGCCGGCGCAACAACAGCTTCTGCCGTCAGGCAAATTGTCGATGCCGTAAAAGCGAGACGCGCTGCGGCTGTGAACGCAAATTAAAATCATTCGCGTTTACGAAATGAAAATTCAGTTGCGGCTGTACCCGCATCTTTGGAAAAGGCGCTGAGCGATAAAAGCATCGAATACTTGAAACAACTGGCTGCGACGGGTGCAGCTACTGACATAAACAGCCGTATTGCTGGTTCTGGTTTCAAGACTATAAAACCGTGTCACCGTAAATGAAATTCTTTTACGAAATGAAATTCATTTACGAAATGAAATTCATTTACGAAATGAAATTCATTTACAAAATGAAAACTCATTTGTGAATTAAATTCATTTGCAGACTCATTTTGTAAACGATTAATTTATCAAGTAATTGATAAATTACTGATTCATTTACGCGATATATAATTGAAGCTTGAACTTTTTTACCTATAATAATGGCGGCATTTGACATGGCAAGTGAAATTTTGGACATCGCTTCGTCGGTAGCCGATGACAATAGCATCGAATCTTTTGAATATCGCGAGTATGAGTCGCAAAATCCTGCGGCTATTAATAACGGCCAGGCTATACAGATAGACATCCAGAACCAAGACATTTTCACACAGCCTTCTAAGAGTTATCTTCTTGTGGAGGGCAGGCTTACATCAACTGGCGCGGCTTACATCGCAGACTCGTTGGTGTCATTCATCAACAACGCCATCCCGTACATGTTTTCTCAGATTCGATACCTGGCTAACAACACCGAGATAGAGAATGTTATGTCGCCTGGACAAGCCACGACTATGAAAGGCATGCTGGTTTACGGCGACGATTTTTCCAAAGGTGAAGGTTTAAACATGTGTTGGCAGAAGGACACGACAGCGGCGGCGGCGGTTGCGAATCTCGGCTTTGAGGCCCGTCGACTGATGATCATTAGCAAACCTGTCCCTATCGGTACGTTTTCATTCATCGTTCCCTTAAGACATCTATTTGGTTTCTGCGATGATTATCACAAGGTCGTATACGGCATTAAACACTCCTTACTGCTGAGCCGGCAGGGGGATGCAGACGCGATCTTCAAGGAAGCCGCTGTGGTCAATGGCCAGATCACGCTGACTAAACTCTCCTGGTTTATGCCGCATATAATACCCGCTTTGGAGTATAAAAGCATGCTTATGAAGCAGATTGAAGCCAAGGTTAAGGTACCTGTGGCATTCCGCGCCATGCAATGCGACAACATTGCGGTGCCACGAGCGACGACTTTTTCCTGGCGTTTGAGCGTTAAGTCGGGCACGGAAAAACCGCGGTGGATTCTTGTTGCTTTTCAGACTGGAAGGTATGCACATCAAGGCCAGAATCCGGCACTGTTTGACCATGCACAGGTTCGCAACATGTTTGCTATGCTCAACAGCGATCGCTATCCGGTGGTTAACATGAATCTCAACTTCACCAAGAGAACAACTTCTCGCGCTTACAAGGCCCTGCGTGACTTCAAGGAAGAATATTGCGGTATAGACGCGCGTGAATCGTCATGTCAAGTAACTCCAATCGAATTCGTAGATATGTTTCCGATCTTCGTCCTGGACGTGCGCAGGCAATCTGAACGACTAAAAACTTCTGTACAGGACATACAAATCAAGGTGGACTTTAACGAAGTGGTACCAAATAATACGGTAGCCTATGCTGTCTTGATCAGTGACCGACTGCTGAGCTTTGAATCGGATGGTAGCAAATTTAACGTCGTTTACTGATTATGGGAACCGATTATGGGAACCATAATCAGCATAATCGACGGTTTCACATTTAGATATAAGGTCCTCTTTTTGATATATTTTTTCCAAAAATGAAAACTGAATATGTCGCGTTCGGCCTTTCACTGACTGAAGGGCAAAAAGAAACGTTGGCTAAAGCTGCGCGCGATGGCATTGGTGCCACGATCCGGCTCACTCATGGCCAGCTTGGCGGAGACGATAAGCTCGCGCTGACAAACGTTCAAGCCGCCCGAATCCCGAAGAAGATTGCGGAAGGCGTTGGTATGGAACTGAGATTCACCAAAACCCAGTTGAAAAAGATGACGAAAATGGGCGGCTTTCTTCCGTTACTGGCTCTCCTTCCGGCGATTTTTGGCGGTTTATCCGCGGCGGGTGCATTAGCTGGTGGGACCGCTGGGGTAGTAAAGGCTGTGCAAAGCAAACAGGCCAGCGACGCTGCACTGGCGGAGGCGCAGCGTCACAATCGCGATCTCGAGGCCCAGGTCCGCGGGTCCGGTTTATATCTCGGGCGCGAGACTCATAAGTCTCAAACTTATGGTGGTTGTTGTCCAATGTGTAAAGGATCCGGTCTCTACCTTGGGCAAAAAAACTAAAACCTTTGAGCAACTTTGACATAGAGAAAACCGCCGAGGCGCTGCCGCATTTCCGCGGTGTTTTCATGCGAGATGGTCTGCCCGCCGTGGCTCATGAGAAGGAGTGTGGAGTTGTTAATTTAGATTCCGGTTCTGGTGATGGTACTCACTGGGTGGCCTATTGGATAGATGGATCTACAGCCGTCTATTTTGACAGTTATGGGCTGGATCCGCCTCTCGAAATTTCTCGATATTTAAAAAATCCTATAAGAACACAGACATTTCAGCTGCAGGGGCCCGATGATGTGGTATGTGGTCATCTCTGTCTACACGTGCTAAGAGAGCTCGTTGCTGGAAAGAATTTTGAAGCTATCGTGCTTGACCTATGTTAGACTTCCACCACCCTTTTTTGTATTAAAAAATGCCGGTTGATAAATTTGGAAGAGACGGTGGAGGTGGGGTGGGAGGGGGGCAGATAAGCGCCGCTGGGCTCGTCCACAAAGCGGGTGATGCAATGTTGGGAATTCTATCGGCTGGAGGTTTTCGGCTGACAAACGTGGGGACGCCCACGATGGAAACGGACGCCGCGACAAAGGCTTATGCGGACATCGTAGATCAGGACAACTTACAAATCACCGGTGGAACAATGTCTGGCGTTCTAAAAATGGGTGGACACAAAGTTACTGGGCTGCCCACTAGGGTGCATCGATTGTAATGGGAGAAACAAATTTTTTCTCATTTTTATTTCTAATAGTGCAAAGTAGTTGCCAATTGATGTCAGCAATTTTCTGGTGCAATTTCACCAATTTAGCACATGACCTTGAGGTGCCCCAATGTCCTTGAAGTTTTGACATTAGACGCACAATATTTGCCCATGTTATGCAAGGAGTAATGTCCAGAAAAACAAGCTTCTATAGTATGAATCTCATGACAAGTAGAATGCAATACTGGTAAAACATATTAAGTATATTATTCCATCATTATGTCCATTACACCAATGATGAAACAGTGAGTCTAAAGTCTAAACTACAGTAGCGGTAAACTACAGTAGTAGTCTTATCCTATCAGTGCAAGTAGACCTAAGTGGTCAGGCTATACGATATATTTTCTTAGTGTTAAAAGTCGGCATTATTCGCCTGGATTCCATTCTTGTTCTTATGAAACCGTCCCTAGCTTTGATTCTGCAGACTGCAGCTGAAGCCTCACTCACTACTTTAACATAACGCTACACTGCATATGAGTGGCATGTGAATCTAGGAAAGTCGAACTTTTGTGCTGGGTGCGTCGCTACAAATTGCATCAATTCTTCATCAGACACCTTTAATTTTAGTGGTGTTCTGCTACGCATATTTGCCAGAAAATGAGTTCAGTGTCATCAGACGCATCAAACTTTAGCAAAGGAACAACGAATTTCGAATTTCACACCGTACAGTTTTCCTAGCTTTCAGGATTGACGCATTCCCAGCGTTCAAATTTTCTTACGGTCATGCGTTAACATGGAGCATCGTGCTTTCTCTGGACAAATTGGTAATGGTTTAGTAACGTTTAATCAGATAGGCCTACCATCAGTGATCTTTGATAAAATTGAATCCGATTTGCTACCTGCAACTCTAACTGACCTAAGTATAGTGACCGGCAGTATTTGTCGGACATTAGTAACGCGGTTGTTAGAGGCCAATGCTCGTTGAATTAATCTAAACAAGACCCTGGAACATTGAATGACTTGCGGTGGTTTACAGCTGCGAATAAAATATTGCAATTGTACATTGGCAGTTGCAAACCATCAGTAGAGCTTCAAATGTTGGCGATGTATGTAGTGAATGAAAGTATATGCTCCGATGTGGTTAACAATTTTGCAAGGCTGGTCTAGTCGTGGGTGATAATATGTCCGACGTAAGTCGAACCTGGTTCCTTTACCAACGATAATAAGTGTCCCTCGATCGATAACAACTCGTCTATAGTACTTATTTCCTTCCTTGACATTCTGTACTATAGAGTTTTATCTTTTCGACCATCAGAAATAAACCGAGTAAATCACCTGCGTTGTTCAAGTCTTCCAGCTCGTTACAGTAATTTCATCATTCACGTCTAACTTTATTTTAGTCAATAACATTTGACAAATCAACATCACATATAACATCAAAATCTTGCAGCACACTGGTGTAATCTCGGCTGCTGCTCTGTCTGAAACATAATAACGATCACAGACTTAAGCTAATGTTGGTAGTCTACTGCAAAAGTCTCTTGACTATAACGTTTGATGCATCACAAGTTGATTATTACTAAATTCAACAATATAAAATTTAGCTTAATCACCTGGTTGATTACAAGTATTTGACCTGCTGGTATCGAAATTAGATTAAGAATTGTCTACTGAGTCATCATTAACATCCACGACCTTCTCACCACACAATGACTTAATATATTTCGACTCGATTAACTTGCATAGCTTTTCTTTTCTGCATGTTAACAAGATTATTTGCTGTAAGTTTGTCGAAATTACTGATACACATCAACCTTACTGTTCTCTGGTCAGTCAGAAACTCCTGCTCATCTTTAGGAACTCGAATGAATTTCCACCTACCTACTAAAGGATCAACAGGACTCCTTAAAGCTATACATAAATTAGTTTGCCCTACAACAAATTACGTTAAATGCACTGCTCCGAAGCCTTCAAATCATGAACACTTTAGGGTCGTTGGGGCACCTCAAGAACTTATCCAAAAAATTCTAAAATTTGCATGCTAACTAAGTAGTACAAAAGGCACCTGTCGGCAACTATTAGAATATTCTTTTCAAAAAAATTTTTTTTCGATGCACCCTACTGCCCACAGACGCTGCTGCGTCTGAAAGCGACGCTGCGAGCTGGGCACAAGTTGTACGATACGCGGACCAGAAGGCAACTGCAGCTGAAAATCATGCAGACCAGAAGCTTATCGATGCCAGGCAGTACACGGACGAGAAGAATGCGGGGCTGAGAGATTCCGTTAGGCAGTATGCGGACGACAAGGACCTTATTGTTAAAAGTTATGCCAACGAGCAAGATGTTATCGTCAGGAACGCGTGTGTGCTCAAATCAGGCAGCGTAATGACTGGAAGTTTAGTTATGGGCGGCCACCGAGTTACTGGGCTCCCTACCGGCGCATCAACGTCTGAAAGCGACGCAGCGAGCGTGGCACAAGTGTCAAAGGTGGTCACCGACAGTCTGACCAAACACGATAGAGTACCCACGGAGGCGTTGCATGTGGTGAATAAAAGATACGTTGATGCCCAAGATATTGACGCGAGACAGTACGTGGTCGATCAGTACGCCGAGCTTAACTCGGCCGTCAGGACATATACAGATCAGAAGTCCGCCGCCACCAGGGAGTGCGCGAACCAGAAAGCTGAAGCTGCAAAAAGTTACGCCAACGAACAAGATGCTATCGTCAGGAGCGCTTGCGTGCTCAAAGCTGGCGACGCAATGACGGGTGATTTAACCATGGGTGGAAAAAGAGTTACTGGGCTCCCTACAGACGCAGCAACGTCTGAAAGTGACGCGACGAGTATGGCTCAAGTGTCGAAGGTGGTTACATACACTATGACAAAGAGTGATAGAGTTCCAACGGAACCGTTGCACATGACAAACAAACGTTACGTTGATACCGAGATCGCTGCAACCAGACAGTACGCAGTCGATCAGGATGCTATCATTAGTGGTAATCGCGTTCTCAAAACTGGCGACACCATGACTGGTAATTTGGTCATGGGCGGTAAGAAAGTGACTGGGCTTTACACAGGCACCTCAACATCTAATACCGACGCGGCGAGCATCGGGCAGGTGACGAGGATTGTAACCGGCAAAATGACTAAGTTAAATAAAATACCGACGGAGCCTTTGAACGTGGCGAATAAACAATATGTTGACACTCAGGCTGTTGTTGTTAAAAGGTATACAGACAGTAAAGATAACGCTGTAAGGCAGTACTTGAACAGCATCAAGTTTTTAAACTACAGCGGTCATATTCCGCCACTGTCCAGTGACCTCTCCGAAACGCGTTTTAAGGCTATAGCCAACTCATATCTTCCCGATCACCCACCTCATATGGCATTCAACTCAGGTGTAAGAGGTGAGTGGAGGGCCACGCCCGCTGCGAATAGAATTGTTGGGACTTGTTTACATATTGAATGCCCGGTCCCTGTGCGGGTATGGAAAGTCAGCCTGGCTGGGAGAATTGATATTCTTGATATCCCGAGTATATCGTCCTGGAAGATCAGTGGGGCCGTTCAGAATGGTGATGAGTTTACATATACAGACCTACTCACCTCCAACACCGTTTTGACTAACTTTGCGCAGGAGTTTACCATCGACTCTGACACCGCATACAAAATCTACAGGCTGACGGTCCTTGGTACAGAACCAAATCTAACTACTCTTGGAATATCCCACTTTCAGATCTACACATATTTTAAAGTTGGGGAAACATGAGACTTAATAATGGCCGACTCACACTACAAGATTCGGGGTTATCTCCGACAAAAAGGAGAAACGAATATGCATAAATACAACCTCGATGATTTGGTTGGACTAACCAACTGGGGATATACTATCCCTAAGCCCACTGCAGATATGTTAGCCGCGGTTCCTCAAATTCACATCGATTTCGTGTCGGATGATTACCACAGCCGCGATATTTACACAGCGACCAAAACTGTGACTCTAAGTTCGTGGCAAACTCTTCCATTAACCGCAGCTCGTTATCCATGTATCACGTTGCAAACCAACAATGAGACGGTCTCTTTAGACCGCGGATTCTGGAGGCTTACAATGTTTGGTGTTAGTACCGGTGATGCGTCAGTACGCGTTATAACAGTCGCGGGTAGCATCGATCGTACAGTCGACATTCCAAGTGGACAATTTGATGCAGCTAGGGCAATATTCATTCCAGGACAAACGGGTTTTCGAATTGAAGGAAAAAAGAGAGGCGTTGAAAGTACTTCATCTATCGAGTTAAACGTAACTTTACTAATAGAGCAACTATAAAAACCATGTCTTTGTACCCAACGCTTACGGAGTCAACAATTTTGTCAGACACAACGTCCCAAACATTTCGTCTGCAAAAGATTGGTGATATAGAAGCATTCCTGAGGTCTGAGGCTGAGAGGCGTGGACAACTATGCAAAAAGTATAAGAGGGTTGTAGATGTGGCTAATGGGGCCTCGGCCGGCCTTGCGATGGTTAGTCTTGGAACTGGGGTGGGTGGAGCAGCTATGTTAGCCACTGGTATTGGTTTTGTTCCTGGTATTGTTCTAGAGGGTTTTGCCATAGCGACGAGTTTTCTGGATATCATTGGAAATATTATTAGTCGACGGTTTGTTGCTAAAGCTTCAAAACACGACGAAATTTGTATTTTGGCAGAAAGTAAACTAAACACAGTGCACGACCACATATCTCGGGCGTTGGAGGACACGGCTATTAGTGATGAAGAGTATAAGCTTATTCTGGGAGAGGAGGAGAAATATAGAACAATGAAACGTGATATACAAAGCAAGAGTGGGAAAAAAGAGTTGCCGAGTCAAAGCAAAGACGAGATGATGGCGGAACTAATCAAGAAACTAACCAGCGGTGGGACTTCTCCGCGAACCTCAACATAAAAGTTTTCATCCAATGTGGTTGGAGTAGTAAGTCTGTAATTCCTAGCGCACCACCGCCGTATGATTAGTTCATAAACGATAAGGGCATAAATGAAATCTTTGTAGGTCAGTGTCACCTTTTTTCCAGCCATGATAATTGATCTGCTCTGGAGTCCCTCAAAATCGATCTGAGATCAAGGGGTTCGTGCGTCCGTTCGTCCGTGGGATCCACGGACACCCTATTTTTCAAACCGAAAATCGATTTGAAAGCAATCTGCTACAGGAGTCCGTAGGTCTCGGGAGGCCTTTGTGGTGGGGTGTCCTTAAACCGAAAATCGATTTGAAAGCAATCTGGTATAGGTGTCCGTAGGTCTGGGGAGGCCTTTGCGGGGGGGGGGGTGGCCCTAAACTCTGGCTTCCTATCTACTTGTTAGAATCTTGAACGCTTTAAGATAAACATAGATACATTGTACAACTGAACGCTTTAGTCCAGACGTATAGAAGAGTAATATCTTGGAACATTGTAATACTACACAGTGGCTATATTTTTGCGTAAGTTTGTACATACATTATTAAGTTTAGTCGGAAGAAGACTAATATATTTTGAATAATTACAGGTGTGTTTTCGATGGCCCAGTGCTTCCAAATACCCTGGTCCATACCAGGGCATAAACTCATCATCTAAGGTCAGTCCTTGACAAAGATGAACTAGATCTAGCAGAACTAGAACGAAAGAAGGTAAAAAAAGAACAAGAAACAAACAGAACAAGAGCATGAACAGCAAAAAGCCAGTAGAAGAAGGATAAGAGGAATTTGGAAAAAAGAACTAGAAGAAGAACAAGAAGAAGGAGGAAAGGAAGAAGCCTAAGAAGAACAAGAACGAAGACTAGAATAGGAATAAGAACAATAACAAAGAATAAGAAGAGAGCTTTTCTTAAACTAATCGGAGAAGCAGCCATGGGTGTGAAGTGTAAGTTCAGTTTTCTTAGCCTTGGTAAATGACAGGGGGCAGGTAGACGGTCCTCACCCTCGCCATCTAATCTTCCACCGACATAGAGGGTAAGTCAGTGTACTCATTGCCCAGTTGCTAGAAGGCGCGGATAAGTCAGAAATCTCAAAACAAATTTATACCCTTATGTGGATTACGGAAAGCAAAACCGAGGGCTTTATACGAACCCGGGTTTTCGGTATTGGAACTGGGGATTTGACCGGTTTATAAACTTTACATGATAAATATTACTGCACTAAATCTTGCGATAAGATCATTGATTTGAGTTACGCTAGGCCCTATATTATAATATAATAAAATTGTAATGAAAATTTAATGTCGCTGTTCAAACCCGAGTTTCAATCGCGGTAAATCCGGGTTATCGGGTTCCGAAAATTCCGGATAACCCGAGTAGGTATAGGCCTATACACGGTTTTGCATTCCTAGTGGGGATTTAACACCAGAGTGTTCGTCCTGTAAATGGACAGAAATGTGGCAATTTAAAGTGATTTCAGAAATCCTGTCTGGCAGAATGCAGCGTAAGTGTGCTTTGACACCAGACAGTTTATACCTATGGCATTGTGCGCTCTAGTAACTTCTATCAATGGTATATATATAGAGCAGGCATAGCTTTAAACGGTGTCATTCGCTGGACCTACCCACTATCAGTCATTTTTGATAATTTTATAGAGCCGACTCTGATCTTATCTGCCTAACGATTTTTCTTTGACTGAGCGCCTGTGAATTAGCTTGTTCCTGCGACTCAGCTGTTTTCTGAGCTGTAAAAGTCTCGAGATTCTGATTTGATTAAGATTAATCTTACCAGACTTTAATGCAATTGTTCTTCATTTCAACACTAACATAAACAACCACAGCGCATGCGCGAACAAGAATTCTGATGACGCGACGACGATGATGATAATGATGATGCTGATGATGATGCTTATATAGCAAATTTGTTAGTGTCAGTATCTAATGAATAAGGTTCAACCAATGGCGCATATTTGCATACAATGTCATAAATATACCGTCAACATACAAAAACACATGCCGCCATGATTTTTGGCAGTTGAGCTTTATCCAGCATTAGCTTCATCAGTTATTTCCTCGACGGCTGAAACGGTCTTTACCCAGTGTTTATCTGACCCAGTAGTCAAGGAATTCTATACCCTTACACCAATAGTCAACGCAGCCGATTTAGAAAACTGGATAGGAGCGTATTTGTTACTTCACTTTAGACTATTTTGGTCTCTAGCACGGTTTGCAGATTTTCATTCCATACGCGGTCCACCTTCTTTAAAGATACGGTTTTTCAGTACTGTCGTCATTATAATAGCTAGCGCATCGAGCGTATTGGGGCAATAATTATACTTGCAACATTGGCTGATTATTTAGCGTATACAGACTTTTATCGTGTTCAAATTGGCTACAATGCTCTATATAATATATATTTCCACTGACTTTCTTTTAATAATTAACTGCGTGTGTCCTGCCATTTTTAAATTGGCATATTCAATCTGTTGATTCCGCTTAAGTTCACCGCAGTTCTCCGTTGTTAGTCTTCCGCTCTACTTCGTACACATGCAGATCTCAGCCTTGGAGCAGCAGCTGCAGCAACAAGTCTGGTTAAAATATTGTATTGTATTTAGAAACTTACAAAGCACCTCTACCCAGTGTCCACCAATCAGAGGCGTTCCCATTGCAAAAGTCCGAGGGAATAAAAGCAAGTATTAAAACAACGAAAAACTGTTGCTGGACCACTAGATAGTAATGCAGCCCGGATCGAAGAAGGAAGCTGATTCCACAATGAAGGGCCAATACTAACAAAGGAGCTATACTGGGCCATGGCCGTTCTCACTCTGGGAACCAGTGAGTCGAGTCGATCAGCAACAAAGAAGGCGAAGAGAGCCTGCTGAGGCGGGAAGACAAAATTATTGAGTCACAGAGGTATCTAGGAGAAAATCTCAGGTACGATTGGCAAATAAGGATAGGCCTACTGTAAGTATCTTTAGTTGATGCAGGCAGTAATAGGAAACTACCAACGAGCAGCATCGGAGTATTGGCACAGGTCACATTAGCTATAGTGCTATACCAGAAGCCTTTGTGGAGTTTAGGAATAATCAAATATTGAGTAATCATCGTCCTATGGGCAATAATTCCTCTGGTCTAACTTCAAATTCATTACGAAGTTGACAAGACCTAAGTTACCTGGTCACTTGTCTAACCCGCACACCCTCACGTGCGGCGTTCCTCAAGGTTCTGTCCTCGGTCCTCTGCTGTTCATCCTTTACACCTACCCCCTCAGCAAACTCATTTCCACATCCTCTGTCGATCATCACCTCTATGTTGACGATACCCAACTATTTATATATTTCTCTCCTCGCTCCCTTCCAGATGCACTAAATCATCTACGAAACATCATAGCCCAGATAACAGCCTGGATGACCGCCAACTTCTTATGCTTAAACCCTTCAAAAACAGAATTTCTCATCATTGGCCTCCGTGAGCAACTAAGTAAAGTAACCTATCCTTCCGACCTTTCGCCAACAGATCTTATTTCCTCCGTACTTAACTCTTCTCCTGTCCGCAATCTTGGAATCATCTTTGATTAAAACCTCACCTTTGCCGACCAAATCATCCAGCTATCCCGCACCTGCTACATGCACATTCGCGACCTTCGTCGACTGCGCCCAATATTTGATTACAAGACCGTCTGCACAATAGCCACCTCAATTTTCCATTCCAAACTTGATTACTGTTATTCCCTTTTCTACAACATCGACTCTTCTCAAATGAAACGCCTCCAAACAGTTCAGAATGCCCTGGAATGCGCAGTCACCAAACCCCCCCCCCCCCCCCAAACTTCACCACATAACCCCTGTTCTGAAATCACTTCATTGGCTCAAAGCGCATCCATTACAAAATTGCATCCCTTACCTATAACGCCCTTCAAATCTTTCAATCTTCTTACATTCGCCAGCTATTCATCATCCAACCATCCGGGTCTACGCGCTCATCATCATATCTTTCCCTATCTCGGCCTCCAGTCTCATCCTCTCTGAAATTCTGCAATCATTCCTTAGTCTATGCTGCACCGGCTCTTTGGAATGATCTGCCAAAAGATCTCTGCCAGTTTGCTCATCCTCCTGTCTCGCCTGTTTATTTCACCTCTCCTCCGCTTGCACTCTCCTCCGCTGCTTTCCACTCACGACTGAAAACCGAACTCTTCAAGCTATCCTCTCCTGATTCCAATTCTGCGCCACCACACAACCACCATCATCACCGATTACCACCGTAGCACCCTGCTGTCTCCTCGGCTTGACCTCCCCGGTCTCTGACCTGGCACCGGAACAGATAAGGCGAATATGGCTATTGCGGATTTGATCTGAAATAGCGCCGGTGAATAAGCTGGTCTCCCTGACGTGGCTTTTGTGTGGCGCTGATAAATTTCGGAGATTTACAATTGCTTTACATTTACATTTACCTAGTTAAGACTTAACTGAGAACTATTACCAGAAGCCAATATATTTCTTGGACTGTTTGAGCGACGTAGGCCTACAAATTTTATAAGAGACGTTGATTAGAATGGCTGCGATTCCGTTGCTGAAAGCGATTTCGAGACTCCGTTTGCCAGGGAAACTACATGTATAGCAGTTAACGAGTGTCCGATGATGAAACATCAGACTGTTCAAGACATGGGGAACAAGGTTAAGATCATTAAGCAAGGAAGACTTGGATCGCCATCGCTGTAGATTGCAGCTCGGTTTTCTTGGGCCAGTTTTGATGCCATATAATTAGAAAATGGTATTAAACAATGTAAATTCAATTGTGATTAGTAACTTCTATTGCGCCGGTGTCTAATTCACAAGGCATCATTCGATAGTACACCAAACAAGCCGTAATCAGGTCAGACCTCCAATGGACAACGATCTCTGAACAACCCCTTGGATACGACGTAGCGCTCGTGAATAAGCTGGTGCTTTGCGTTAATCTTTACAGTAGCTGTGTAGAAATTTGAAGTTTACGATTACGATGGCAAATAATTATAGGAGTAGTAGTAAAAGTTAGAGTAGTAGTAGTGGTAGTAGTAGTAGTAGTAGTAGTAGCAGCAGCAGCAGTAGTAGTAGTGTAGTAAAAGTAGTAGTAGTAATAATAATAATATAATAATAATAATAATAATAATATTCAGCAGCAGCATTACTATTACTACTACTATTAGTCCAACCACCACCACCACCGCCACCGCCACCGCCACCGCCACTGCTGTCGCAATCTGAGGTCGCCCTGTCGTGTGTTTGCCGTGTGTTGATGTCGACCCTCGATTGCTTGTTCTTTTACTTGCACTTTTATTTAACGTGCCTAACTTTTCTATAGAAGATTCACGACGAACTTTGTTTAATTAATAAATGAATTTAATTAAAGAAACAAATATATATATACTAACTCTACGGGAACTTCCACGTAGTATTAAAACGTTTAGATATTAAATCGGACTATCTCAAATGTTGCTTCGTACAGCCTAACTCCAGATCGTTCCTTCACGTCAGTCTCTGAATCTGACGGACTATACTCTGCCGCCTGGCGCTGGTCGTCCTCTCGATGTTGATCGCTCGACCGATGTTCACGCGTCGCCCGCGTCAGTAGTACAAGTCCCGTGTTCTCCTTTTCCTTCCGTTAAGTCGGAACTTCAGCGTGCATCGGTCAGCCCCCTCCCCACGTCAAGCTATCGTCAATTAGTGTCAGATTGCTCCTCGCGACGCGGGTCGTCGCTCGCCTGCAGCGCGGGCGGTGTCTGGTTACACCATAGCCGCGAGGTGTCCTATTACACCTGGGCTGTGTGGTGTCCGATTACACCTCGGCCTCGCTGTCTTCATTGTTGACCAAGTGAGGACTGGCTTTTCGTCCGTCATCATTCCATCTCGACCGCCAACGACATCATTATCATGATGATGATGACATCTCGTCGTTGTCGTCGATCTCCACACGCGACACCTCCCTTCCCGGGGGAGGACAAAGCCAGTCATTGGTTCGCCTCCCGGCTGAGAATGATGTCGTTCCCTCCATTGATTTCCTCCAGACCATGTCCTCGTCGTTCCCATGAAAATACAAAATATCAGCACAGTTAGAAATATATTTACAGTTGTCGCGGTGCCTTACATGGTAGTCCGCCTTCTTTCTCAATCATAGTCTGGACAAAAGATCAGTGGGAATATTCAGCACCCCAGGTCGATGTTCAAAAGACATATCGAAGTCCTGGAGGGCCAGAGCCCCTCTCGCAAGTTTAGCACTTGTGGGCGTAGAAGCAGTTAGGAAAATCAAGGGGTGGTGGTCAGAGTAGAGGGTGGTCCTTGACATACAAATCAAATTCCTAAACTTCTTCAACGCAAAGATTACAGCGTACGCTTCGCGTTCCACAGTGGCCCAACGCGCTTGCGTAGCATCTAATTTAGAACTGGCGCAACATATTGGCCGTTCTGTACCCTCGTCTTGAATTTGGAATACGCAGCAATCGACTGCTTTGTCTGAAGCGTCAGTCGATAGACCAAACTCTCTGCCGTAGTCAATTGTCTGCAAACGTACCGCGTTATTCCAATCGTGCGTAAGTTTATCTAGCGCCTTTTGGTGATCAGCTCGCCAGGGTATCTTAACAGGCACCGATTTCTGGGTCCAGTCAATGAGAATTCTGGCTGTCACTGTTCTGGCATGATTATCTAGACAGGTCAAGAGAAATCTGCTTCGAAGGTCGTCTGGGACAACGCAAGAGTCGAATAACCTTTCGCAATGCACGAATAAACCAGAGATTTGAGCATGGTCGCTTGGGAATCTCGGTACGAGTCCTCGCAAGCTTTCACTATACGTTTTCATTCGTCCTACGACCGAATGCCTTAAGTTATAGTCCCTTCCGTCTCTGAGTCTCCTCTCTGCGTCCCTTTCCTCTCGGCCTTCCCTCTCTCTCTTCTCTGCCTCCTCCTTTTCTTCTCTCCTCCGCTTCTCCTCCTGAAGCCTTAATTTCTCTGCTTCCTCTTCCTCTTCTGTCCTCAATCTTTCCGCTTCCTCTTTCTCTCTCCTCCGTTTCTCCTCCTGAAGCCTTAATTTCTCTGCTTCCTCTTTCTCTTCTCTCCTCTGCTTCTCCTCCTGAAGCCTGAGCTTCTCAGCCTGCTTTTCCTCTAGCATTCTGAGTCTCTCTGTTTCCTCCTTTTCTTCTCTCCTCCGTTTCTCCTCCTGAAGCCTTAATTTCTCTGCTTCTTCTTTCTCTTCTCTCCTCCGTCTCTCCTCCTGAAGCCTTAATTTCTCTGCTTCTTCTTTCTCTTCTCTCCTCTGCTTCTCCTCCTGAAGCCTGAGCTTCTCAGCCTGCTTTTCCTCTAGCATTCTGAGTCTCTCTATTTCCTCCTTTTCTTCTTTCCTCAACTTCTCCTGAAACCTTAATCTCTCAGCCCGCTTCTCCTCAAGCAGCCTGCTCTCCTCTCTACTTATCCTGAGCTTCTCAGCCTGCGTCTCCCCAAGGAGCCTCAGTCTCTCTTCTTTCTCTTGTCGTCTCCTCTCTCTCTCTTCTTCGATCCTTCTCTGCCTTTCCTCCTTCTCTTCCTCTCTCCTCTCCGCTCTCTCCTCAAGCAGCCTGAGTCTCTTCTCCGCTTCCTCTCTCTCTTCTCTCCTCTGCTTCTCCGTTTCCCCTTTTTCTTCTTTCCTCAGTTTCTCCGCTTCCTCTCTCGCTTCTCTTCTCTGCCTTTCTTCTTCCTCTTCTAGTCTCCTCTCTCTCTCTTCTTCGATCCTTCTCTGCCTTTCCTCCTCCTCTTCTTTTCTCTTCTCCGCTCTCTCCACTTCCTTTCTCTCGTATTTTAGTCGTTTGAGTTCGACTAGCTGCCTCTGCACTGTCGCGTTAATAATGCTATCTAGGCTACCTGCGCTTACTTCCTCACTTACTTCTGGCGGGGCCTCCCGTCCAGAAACAATTATTTCAGCGCTAGCCTCTCGGAGCTGGTTCATATTCATGGGATCCAATTCCTCCTCTCCTAGTCCCATCTTTATCAGATATGCGACTAGTCTGTGATGGGGTATGTTGCGCACCATCATTCTTTTCCATGCCGACAACTTATCCATCATCCAACAGTCCGCTCACTAATAGAAAAAGATAAGTAAGTTAGAGGAGAGTCACCGTTGGTCAGAAATCAAAGAAAACAACGTCCTAAAATTCTACCACAAATACAACAAGAACAGAACTGAGCAAAAGGAGCTACGCAAAAGCCTCGGCTATTCGCACACCAATCCTCATCCAGACCTCAACCGCAACCTCACAGATTACCACGACTACCAGTAAGGACTTACCCTCTGAATACGTCGAGCGAGCTCCGTCTTTTGGTATCTTGGCTGATCCGCTGTCCTCCGTTGCCACTCCCGTCCGTCGTTGCTAGCGATGGTCGGTCGTCCGTTGGCGCTCTTGTTCCTCGTCCTTGCCTGTTGCTGTCGGTTCCTTCGAGTCCTTCGTCTCCGGAGTCCGGCACTCGATTTCTCCAGTTGCGAAGGGTTGTATTCGCCGCTGGTCCCGATCTGTTGAGATTCCTCTTTTCCGTTTCCGGTTCCGCTCTTCGTCGTGACGTCTTCAGTTGAAAACCCTGTCGACTGCGCCAATGTCGCAATCGAAGGTTTCCAGTCGATTGTTTGCCGTGTGTTGATGTCGACCCTCGATTGCTTGTTCTTTTACTTGCACTTTTATTTAACGTGCCTAACTTTTCTATAGAAGATTCACGACGAACTTTGTTTAATTAATAAATGAATTTAATTAAAGAAACAAATATATATATACTAACTCTACGGGAACTTCCACGTAGTATTAAAACGTTTAGATATTAAATCGGACTATCTCAAATGTTGCTTCGTACAGCCTAACTCCAGATCGTTCCTTCACGTCAGTCTCTGAATCTGACGGACTATACTCTGCCGCCTGGCGCTGGTCGTCCTCTCGATGTTGATCGCTCGACCGATGTTCACGCGTCGCCCGCGTCAGTAGTACAAGTCCCGTGTTCTCCTTTTCCTTCCGTTAAGTCGGAACTTCAGCGTGCATCGGTCAGCCCCCTCCCCACGTCAAGCTATCGTCAATTAGTGTCAGATTGCTCCTCGCGACGCGGGTCGTCGCTCGCCTGCAGCGCGGGCGGTGTCTGGTTACACCATAGCCGCGAGGTGTCCTATTACACCTGGGCTGTGTGGTGTCCGATTACACCTCGGCCTCGCTGTCTTCATTGTTGACCAAGTGAGGACTGGCTTTTCGTCCGTCATCATTCCATCTCGACCGCCAACGACATCATTATCATGATGATGATGACATCTCGTCGTTGTCGTCGATCTCCACACGCGACAACCGCCACCACCACCACCACCGCCACTGCTTCTTCCACTGCTATTACGACTACTACTTCTACTACTACTTCTACTACGACTACTACTACAACTACTACAGCAAAAACAACAACTACTACTACTGCTGCTGCTGCTGCTGCTGCTGCTGCTGCTGCTGCTACTACTACTGCTACTGCTACTGCTACTGCTACTGCTACTACTACTACTACTACTACTACTACTACTACTACCATAGAATACTACTATACTACTACTACTACTACTACTACTACTACTACCATCACCACCACCAGCACCACTACTCCTACAACTACCACCAGTATTGCATTCAAGGCATGAAGAACTACGCCTATTAGACTTACACTGAATACCGTTTGTTGTCTTATTTACTTGACCCCATTCTGACTTATCTGGGTGATATAAGGAGGTCTGTTTTAGTGTTTTTTGCTGTGTGTGTGTGTGTCTGTGTGTATGTGTCTGTGTGTCTGTGTTTCTGTTGCTGTCTGTAAGTTCACCACAATAATGCGTTGTTAGCGTTCCGCTTTACTTCGCATTAAGCAGCAGCAGCTGCATCAGCAAGTCTGATTATAATATTGAAACTACCAATAAGCAGCCGTTGGGCCTCACCAGACAGGATGGCAAGCGACCGTACGGCGCGACGCTTATCTCGCGGTCACGCGGAAGGTGACTCACGCGGGAGGTGACTGTTTTGGACACTTTTGCAGCGTCACATCTTAAAACTTCTGGCAGTAACATCAACGGGAGCAGGTGAGACCGCCAAAGATCTAAACACACCACAATCACCCGAGCGCATGCTTTGTGGCGGTAGTACTGGAGTCCAGTGTGTTGGAACTTGGACGAAGGTTGAAGGATATGGCTTAGTTTGGTGTGCCATCGGTTGATGCCTTGTGCATTAGACTCCGGCGTCATAGAAGCAGTGGCGTAACAACCTAGCCGGGGGCCCTTGGACATTCTAAGCTTGGGGGCCCTTACCCATTAAAAAGTGAAAATAATGAGAAAGCTATTTTAAACTGCAGTTAGGTTTAAAAAAGAGTATTAAACGTTCTCTTTAATGATCGATAGTTCAAGCCACATTAACAGTTCAAGACAAAACAAGAATAAAACAAAAATGTATTGCCTACGTACACAGTAATACATGGGCGGCGATCCGGGGCGGTCGAGTGGGACAAGACCCTCCACCTTTAACAGTGGGGGACACACCATATTTCCCCCCAAATTGTTAAGAAACACCAAAAAAGTCAAAAATTTCTTCGCGCGTGAGCGCCAAAAATTTTGTTGGACCTCTTTTTTGACCAGATCAGTTCTAAAGTGTCGCCTCCCCCACCTGTCAATCAAGATCATCGCCAGTGCAGTAATACAATGTCTCGAGACAAATTCAGATTCTCAGCGTAACGTTTAAGGTACTTATATTGTAGTCTATACGACTTTAAAAAGCAAAGCAACAAGAATTGCTATTCTAGAAGTTCCTTACCTTCATTTGAGTCTTAGTTTCTCTGGCTCAAGAGAGGTTTAGCCGTCGATTAAAAATTGAATAGAAGTCGTTTTTTAAGTAAGTGAATGACTGTATTCTGAACAAGAAAGACTGTACTTCCACGTGAGGCTGAGGAGCATGAAGACTGCAGCCGTGTGTAGACAGTGTAGTATGTCTGTCACTCTCTCTACAAGGCTTGTAGAGAGACATTGCCATAGAGACAGCTTGCGACAGAGACAGAGCGAGAGAAAACGAGAGAGACATAGAGAGCGAGCGAGTGAGTGAGCGAGTGAGAAAGCAAGAGACAGACGAACAATTAGGAACATTATTTCAGGCATTTCTTAGCACTGGAGCTGAGAGATATGCGTATATCGCTACTGTATGCAGTTGGATCGATGAGGGTCAAATACCCCGACCCCGGCGACCCGTTGACCTAGATACAACACGTACATACGTCTGTGGCACTGTGTATTAAGCATCCGTCATATATACAAGCAAGTTCAGGCTGCAGAGAGGCTCAGACCTACGTGGGCCTTGATGTGGCACGTTTGAACATCGTAGGCTAAATATGTCATCAGATGGAACAATTAACCAAATTAAAACATTTTCTGCTCGGAGGAAAATTAAAGAATAAGGCACTAAAGCAAAATGCGATACAGGATGCGCAGAAAAAATGCTTGGGGGCCCCTGGACTTTGTCCACCCTCGTTATATGGTTGTTGCGCCACTGCATAGAAGTTGTTAATCAATAATAAGAATGATCACGACAATTGCGTCTTAAGAAAGCGCGACACCAACATGTCTTTACGTGTAGCTGAGTACAATGATCGCTATATATAATAACGTTATTTTCAGCAGATCTGCAATGCTCTTGTAGCCTACATTATGAAGAAATAATGTGAAATATCTATGATGTGTAAACCACAACAAAGACCGCTAAATAAACCCGCTGTTATTCTCCCAAGTTTTCTATTTTACTGTCAAATAGCCTACTGGGCATTCTGTAATTTCGCTCGAGTCATTCAGGTTTCAACTGAAAACTCATCTGTCTCAACTATTGTTTCACTTGAATGAACTTTCGATTGATTCAAAGCTTTATGAATTACAATAGCGGCTCTCTAGAAGTCAATAGAATTGATTAAACATCGGCCTACCTTCAACTGACAGCCTTTATCAGCCGTTGCTTTGTACATGAGATACGCAATGAAAAATGCCACTCCGGTAAGGCCTGCTAGGCCACGTCACCTGCCTATCAGTCTTATAATATTATTTTACAGCTTACGACATTCGAAAAGCTATAGCGCATTATTAATACGTGTGCATACATGTCACGCATGGACAAGGCTGTGTGAACAATACCTACTGTCCGAAGCCCCTCGATACCGGACTTCGGCCAAGAAATCGATGATTTTGAATTTAAATTTCATTGAAGTACTTCACAACCTTTACCTTTCTCGAGTGGTCTAGGCTCTACTGTCAACAGGTTTTCGGTTTGATCATAGTTCAACAGCAACGTAAAATAATTATAGGACATTATACACGATAACGCCTACATAGAGTATGTCATGTGGTATTGGTTATATGTGTGTGTGTGTGTGGTGTGTGTGTGTGTGTTCGTGTGTGCGTGTGTGCGTGTGTGCGTGTGTGTGTCAAGATGTTTAATATAGTACCTATACAAAAAGCTCAACACGTGGTTGTCTAATTGCTCTAAACAATGGAATTTTAAGACCGTTTGAAAGTGTTTACTGCACAGAGTCTGATGCAATAGTATGTAAATGCAATGGCAGACTTTTCCAGGGAGATCTCTGATAGCCAGATTCGTTTATTCCATAGCTGGCCCTCATTCGCCATTGGGAGCAACTGGTTGCCGGCTATGGGCTCCTTGTTGTCTCGCAGAGCGTTGCTGTCAAGGAATGGTACACTACGTTGAAAGCCACACGTAGCAACAAGGTGATCTTAGAAGAAAATCGCTTTGCAAGAGGAAGCCAATGTAGCGTCCCAAGCGCATATTGATATTAAATGCGAATAGTTTGGCTTCAATATGAGATTTGTGTAATTTGCTATTAAAACAATAAACACAAGATTGCATGTTACTCACCACGGCTTAAGATTCTACAGATGCACTAAATAAGTGTCGTAATACACACAGGGTGGCGCAGAAAAAAGTGGGACCGCCTCATAAAATCTTGTGCAATATATATCAAATTATGTTTTGGGCAGTTATTTAAACTGAAAAAATATCCTTACTCTCTAACTCAACGTGTGACGTCACTATTTCGTGAACTTCCGGTCGCCATCTTCATAGTTTATGCCATTTTTACGGAGCTCCTTCGCACACGGCAAGAAACACGATCAACTGCCTTCTTCTGGAGAACGTCACCTTCATCGAAACAGACATGTGGCCCCCAAATAGCCCGGACCTAAACCCTGTAGATTATGCTATTTGGGGTACTCTTCAACAAAAAGTCTACCTTCGTCGTAAATTTGAAACAATAGATCAATTGAAACTGGCCATTGTTGAAGAGTGGCAAAAACTGTCTCAGTGGTTTATAAACAGAAGCATTGACCAGTGGCGCAGACGTTTAGAAAAAATTTTTGAGAACCGAGGAGGATACGTTGAATTTGATTTCTGATTTTTTATAAATTCTCATTTGGCAAAAATTTACTTGTTTTTCTTAGAAGAAAATCTTACACAGAAATGTATTACTTGATATTATACTAGGCGGTCCCACTTTCTTTGCGCCACCCTGTATACAAGTATGGCTATTCCCTCAAAACATCGAATTTAATTTATGCACATCATCATCATCACCTGTTGCGTGTTTCTCTCTGGAGTGTTAACGTTTCCACAACATTTAGTCAGCCGTCTATATTCCGGGTTCGTCTCCAGGCCATGTGTAACCCACAATTTCAATGGCCTCTGGTCGGCTTCCACAATTCTTGTCAATGTGTGGCGAACTGGCGATGGTGTCCAACAGACCTCTTTCAGCCTCTCAAAGGACTGGAAATCATTGCTCGCATGAAGCTGCCACGGTCATGGACACCTTCGCAGCAAGTAATGTGTCCTAACAGCAAAATCCTCCTTGTTTGAATCATCTCCAACAGTGCATGGGATGTGCATCGTGCGGTGGTATAATATTTCCGCTTTTGTGACATGAGCAGTATTTTTTGAGGCACCACCACAGGAAGGCATCAAGCTTCGTCTCCATATCCGTGGGTCCATTTCCGTGGTAAGCCTCCAGGTCTCTATTCTATACAATGTCATGAACATTATATAATTATGCCTTAAACATGCTGAGTTTCGTGTCCACCCCAATGTTATTGTTCTGTATACATCGTCGAAGGCTACTCATGCAAATTCCGGGCGATGGCTATGCGCCGTCTGACCTCAAGTCCACTCCTACCACCGACATTGATAGGGAAAACCGAGGTAGAAAAACCTGCGAATCAGCTCCACTCATCTTCTAATAAACTCATGTACCCATTAGGCTTGCCTTAAAACTAACAGGCGTACAATTAGGTTACATTTAGCGTATCGCCATGCTAAGGGACACAACGAAGGGATAATGTGATAATATCTTTGAAATGTGAACCACAACAAAACCCCTTGTTGCATTCAAAACACTAGCAAAATACATAAAAAAATAATCCAATAAATATATTATGTTTGAATCAGCCGAACTTTATCGAGACCTGGTCTTTGTTTACCCTAATGTAAAGCTATCATTCAAGCTATCCTATTCTGGTTCCGTTCCTGCGCATCATATGAGCTCTATCACCAACGATTTTCACTGGAGCACCATGGCTTAACCGACCTCCCTGTTTCTGACCTGGCACCTTCGTATGACCATGTGATAGACTTACTTTATTAAGCTACATGGAGCCTATACCATACAAGTAGCCTTTCCAAAGGCCACAAATTAGAACCAGAAATAGCTCAATAATGATTTCAGTTTCAAGGGTTCTTGCTAGACTGAGCAAACTTGGGTTATAAACTTACACAGAAAATGTCAGAGTCAATGTGCAAATATTGACATCTGGATACCGAAGACGGACATTGTACATAAGCACTGTACATTAGGGTGCCCAGCAAACCAGTGATAAAATTTCAAGTTCGTAATTTTCGATGTGGTACCCCATGAAGTTGTTACCTATGTTCAGTAAAATAACAGTGTAAAATTTCAGGATTTTATGTAAATATTTACTGGTTGCTCAACATGAGTAAAGTTTCTGCTATATCACAATCTTTCGTACCTGTTCCAGTTTTCTTGTGTACTGCATTTTGTTTCACCATTATACTTGTTACTTATTGATTTATTAATTTATTTGGTCTGTAAATATTCTTTGGACGCAATCTTTGCTATTGCATACAACAAATTTTATTAAAATATATAATTATCATCATATTTCGTATCCCAACAACAACTGAGCGGAATGCCACTGAGATGCAGGAAGACATGTTTTACTGATGCTGAAGAAGAACATTAATCGCAGAACTGAGACCTAGGTAGCTAAAGAAACTGCTATGGTCGAAGAGTTGATAAAACTATTTGATGTAGCACATGCAGATGCCATGTCAATGATTACTATTGCTGAAGATATGTGTTTCTTAGAAGACCAACTCAGGCAACGCATAGGCTATTTGGGTAGTGTGGACGCAGCATTAGCTAGAACGGAGGAAAGAAAGGTAAAGAGGCTGTAGCTCGAGGAATATCTCTTAAGTAAAGAAGAAAGAAAAAAGTATATCGCAGTTCAGGCATATTCAGTTCAGGCAGGTGATGATTTTACTTCAAAAGAAGAATTGACCACAATGACAGCTGATGAAGTTGAGTCTAATTTAGAACCACACTGTTCATCAAGAAGTAGGCCTATCAAACGGCGGTCGGTGACTCTTGTTACAACAACAGAGATAAGTGCTGCACTTGATCGAGCCAATATCAGCAACTGTAGTGCAACATTTATTGTGGCTGAGACTTCAAGAAGCCTTGTAGGCCTACACGAAATATTTAGCTTAACTGTCAATCCTGAGTCAATCAAAACAACCAGATTATTTTTTGTGAACAGACGGCCCAAGCTGGTAGAGCCACGTTTGATTCGTCCGCACCCTTAGTTGTGCGCTGGTTCAGGTAGTGAGCATGTTGACCGGTTACCAGTCTTGGTATCAGGTTTTCATGTGGAGCAACTTCTCGGCATGCTGAAGCTTCCGAATTGTAGGGGTTAAACAACGAGGAGCTAATTGCTGAACGAGGAGCTAATTGCCCTTCCATATTTCGATAATGCTGTAAACAGCAACACCACAACAAAGATGATCAGCGCTTTAAAGAAACAAGGCCCTGATGAACCACCCAAACGAATCCAGATAGAGCCAAGTACCATTCCTGAAAAGGAACTTGATGATTTTGTCACAAGCAGTACCATGCCATTCTTTCACATAATTTGGTTGAATGCTGACTTCCTTGTACAAGCAGATCTAGACCCGCAAGATTTCCAACTAAACAAGAAATTTGTTAACAGTCTGGTAGTGGTAAATGACTGAGCAGAGCAAGCTGTGAAACTGCTGCAGGACTTCAGCAGTTACATTACAAGAAGTGAAGAACAGAAACAGTATCTCGCTGCTGGTTGTCTCAAGCCACAGAGAAAAGTACCCAGAAGTCAGAAAGTCGCTGCTTGCCAGGGACGATATTCCACAGTAGTAGAGTAGGAGACTGATTACTAATGATTGACTGTTTCAAAAAGACTACTGCATCCACTGTTTAAAGGCAGTTTTGTTCTCTATTTTGTTAAAAGTACAGTTCTGTAAAACACTTTACAGCGCTGTATTGATATTGTATCTGAAACCATAAATTTTGAATGATAAATAAGTGAGAATAACATACTGTCGGATACTAATTCTGTTAACTATACAAATCTATGTTGAGCAACCTTTAAATATGCATCAAAAATTCTAAAATAATTACTGTGAACTTCTCTCATGACAGACAACAAAATGGGAGGGTACCACGGAAGAAATTCAGAAATTAATTTTTGATGGGCACCCTACTGTACATTGTACATAAGTTGTACATTTATTGTGACAGTGAAACTAGTAAAACTAAGTAACTAGCATATTCGCAATAACATATAATTATGACACTGATTTACTAGGTTCTTGAGGGCCAGTTAGACAGATAACCTAGAAAATCTTCCGCATCTATGCAGTTCAAACTAAGTAACTAGCATAGGCTATATTAAATAGCTTTAGCATAACAGAGTGAGTAAGCGAGTATTTGGACCTGAAGAGTGAAGATACAAAAAGAAAATGTCTCTGAAGAAAAGCGACTTCATTGTGTGCGCAGGTTGTGGCATGTACGGAGCGAAAGATAGTTTCGGGGATGAGACCGGCGCCACGTGCATGCAGTGCACGCGAGTGTTTTGCTTAGAGATAAGTTTGGAGGAAGTGAAGGAAAGTCTAGAGGAAGAAAAGAAAAGGTCGGAGGCAGATAGGAAATGCTTGGAGGTTTTGCTGCAGCGCCTCACCGCTTTGGAGCAGACTAGGAAACCTGAAGAGGATTCAATGGGGAGAGGTAGCGATGAAAAAGAGAGTGTCGATATGGTGTAGGACCCAAAGGTTAGGCCGGCAGAGAAACCAAAGGACAGGCCATCTGAGCAGCTGAAGCAGCAAAAATCAGCCAAGAGCGCATCCAGGCAAAGGCAACAGAAGGTGGTTTTGGTGGGAGATTCCCTAGTAAGGCATGTTGGAAAGAATTTGCAGATGCAGAGTGCAGGGTTCAGATCCATCTGCAGGCCAGGGGCTCGAATAGAGCAAATGCTCCCAGAAATCAAGCAGAAGGCAGAGCTGGAGGATACGGTTATAGTGCAAGTTGGCACAAATAACCTGCGAATGGAAGAAAAACAAGAAATTTTTAGCAGCTATGGAGCATTGATAAAAGGGTTGAAGGAGGACCGACAAGGGGAAGTTGTTGTCATGGGTATTTTGCCTAGGCAGGATATCAGTGATGCCCTAGAAGAGAAGAGAGTAGAAGTCAATGCAAGGCTGAAGGAGATGTGCAAGCAGGAGGAGGTTAGATATTGGGAGGTTGACTTCAACCCATGGACAGGTGGGTACTTGGGGAGAGATGGTCTGCATCTGAATGCTCGAGGTGCAGACATGGTTGCAAGGCAAGTCTTTGGGATGATGAAGACTTTAAACTTGGTGGGAAGACAGTTAGTGCAGTAAATGGACTCGCTAACTGTCAAACAAATAAAGATAAAAAGTTACAAAAAACAGAAGCCAGCAGTAGTGAAGATAGGAGATGCAAGGAAATGGGAAGTAGTAGAATTTTAAAATGTATGTTTGCAAATGTGAGGAGTATAGCCTAGTAAGTATTACAAAGAGAGCAGAATTGGAATTGTATGCAGATAAGGAATCACCCGACATAATTGGAGTAGCAGAGTCATGGACAAAACCGGAGATCATGGACAGTGAATTAGCTTTAGATGGATACCAATTATTTAGAATGGATCGTGTTAACCAGAAACCAGTTGGGCATGGGGCTGGAGGGGTTTTGCTGTATGTTAAGAGCAGCATTAACCTCTTCGCTGCGGATGACGAGTATCTCTCGTCATGGAAATGCTATTGCCATACGCGAAGGACGAGTATGTCTCGTCATAGAAATTATAGGTACCCATTTGATGCCCTGGTCATATACCACACATAAATACATATACATACATACATACATACATACATACATGCATACATACATACACACACGCAAACATTATATACATGCATACATATGCACATACAAATATACATACATATATACTGTTGGGTGTAGGCGCCTATACTTGACCGGATGGCACGTGTAGTAGAACTAGGGATGGATGGGTCTTGCACCGGAAATAGACTAGCGCCAAAACTAGCTATATAAGCATATGCGAGGTCAGGTGCCTTAGTCTGCCGTAGGATTCTTGTTAGTGGCAGGCTGGTGCTATTGTTTTGAGCCGACGTTGGCTGTAATCGCCCTTGTGGCTGACAATTGTAATTTTCGGACGGTCGACGCTGAAGGTCTTAATTAGACCTGTTGACTCGTGGTTTTGCTGTTCTGACGTGGTTCTATTCGACGAAGCTGGGTTCGCTGTCGTTGGTGATGTCTTTTTGTTCGACTGCTAGTTAAGGTATTATATTTTTTCGCTTGTTCATTGTCTATTAAAATTGTGAAATCTTAAACCCGGGACGCATTATCTTTGTCCCCTTAGACAACTTCCAACAATACGTACATACATATACACACATACATATATACAATATACATACATGCATAATATACATATATACATATAAACATATATGCAAACATGCATAATATACATATATACATATATACCTACACATATACATATATACATGCATATATACATATATACATACATACATATATACACACATACATATAATACATACATAGTTACATACATATATACATATATACATACATACATATATACATACATACATATATACATACATACATACGTACATACATACATACATACATACATAAACACATAAATACATAAATACATACATACGTACATACATCCATCCATACATATATACATACCTGCATACATACATACATGAGTCCCATGACGCACACGGGATTACAAGGCCGTCGCAGCGAAGGGGTTAATGCAGTAGAGAGAGGTGATATGAGGAACGAGACCTTCAAAGAAAGTGAGTAGAGGAAAAGATCGGCGTCTCGGACAACCACCCAATAACCACGTGACATCACGATCATCGTATGAGTCATCGAAACTATTGGAAATTCCCGCAGTTTCGATGGCGCGCCTATGAGTCATGGGATGATTACGTGGGCTCGGAATTTCCAATAGTATCTAGTAATCTAGTTTTATGAAAGGGCTTAAAGGAATGAATGTCTATAATAAAATGGATACACGAACTGATTTCAAGAAATCACCTAAAGGAAATGTCCTTAATAAAATGGACTATTCGACGAACACCGTCAAAGAACTACAAAATATAGCACGAGAGAGAGGTGTGGTTGGTTATTCGAGACTGCGAAAAGCGGAACTCATAGCATTCATGTCGCCTAGGCCTGCGATCAATCCGTTAGACGCTCCGGTTCCAGACATTAAAGTTCCAACGCTTGCTCCGAGTAAGTATACACCCCCGTCTAATACTTGGAAATCTCATTTTAGTAATGTTTTGACCGAGGTGAAGAATAAGGTTAGGTTGAGGATTAATTCTTTTGCGGATTGGTTAGTTAGTTTCGTAACTCCTGAAGAAGAGAAACCTGTGAATGAAAGATTGGAATCGTTGAAGTCGAGGGTATCGAGTATTTTTAGTAAAATCAATAAAAACAAATTCCAAATCCGAGAGACCGCGAAGGCTATTAAAGGTTTTACTAAGCGATACACGATCGATGGAATTAGTGGAATCGATGTCACATCTTTTCTCAACGCTGTAAGACCTCAAGTAGTCAGTCTGTTAGCGAAAAATCGTGGGGTAAAAGTTCAATTCAATCTTAATTGCGTAATGAAGAAAGTAGATATTAAATCCGGGGAAGAAGTTGAAGCCGAACCTAATTTTAAATCAAAGACTGATATCATTTTAGACGCAACCGACGTGTGTGAAATATATAGCAACGCAGTGGATAAAATTAAGGAGAGCATGGCAAGTTTTCAGATGAGAGGTAGTAATTGGCGGTTTAAAACCGTTATGAAGTTGGATATCGATACAGTGGTATATAAGCCATTGAAAGGTAGTTCTTATATTCCGCTTCCTGAGTATTTAGCTAATAAAAAGGCTATTATTAACCTGAAAAACGACGACGATGAATGTTTCAAGTGGTGTGTTACTAGAGCGTTACATCCAACAGATATTCATCCCGAAAGAATTACGAAAGAATTAATTGATCAATCGAAGAAACTCGATTGGAGTGGTATCGAATTCCCGGTTGCTGCAGATGCTAATATAATAAGTAAGTTTGAGAGAAATAATAATGTCAGCGTTAACATATTCGGTTATGAAAAAATAATATTCCCAATTTACGTGTCGAAGCAGCAAGACGTTAAAGCGTCAGTCGTTGATCTATTGTTTATCGGTGATGGAGATAAGAAACATTACTGCTTGATCAAGAACTTTAACAGATTGATGACGACACGAACGGAACATAACCATAGTTCGATGTACTATTGCAAAAGATGTTTAACCGGTTATACACGAATAGAATACCTTACTAGACACACCGAGTACTGTTCCAAACACGAGGCGCAAAAGATAGAACTTCCAGAACCGGGAACTATGTTGAGTTTTAAAAATTATTATAGAAAGATGAGGGTCCCCTTTGTAGTTTACGCCGATTTCGAAAGTTTTATTAAACCTATAGACACTTGTCAACCAGATCCTAACACGTCCTACACCAACAAATACCAAAAACACGTTCCAAGTTCTTTCTGTTATTACATAAAATGTTTGGATGATGACTTATATTCGAAAGCCCCCGTAATGTTCACAGCTAAGAACGAAGGCGATGATGTAGCGCAGATATTTATAGACACTCTTATAGACGATATAAAAGATATTTACAAGCGATTTAAATTTCCAAAAGATATGATATTCGGGAAGGAAGACAAGGAGCTATGCAACTCGGCTACTGTTTGCCACATTTGCGAAGGCGAACTAGACGATGATCGAGTTCGAGACCACTGTCATTTAACTGGAAAATATAGAGGGGCCGCTCATAACATTTGTAATCTACGTTATAGAGTCCCTAAGTTTATACCAGTACTGCTACATAATTTATCCGGATACGACAGTCATTTATTCGTAAAGAAACTACGAGGCGATGATAATGAAAAGATTAACTGCATTCCTTGCAACGAAGAAAAGTACATCTCATTTAGCAGAGAAGTTGTAGTTGATAAGTTTGTGGGTAAAGAAGATAAGGAAGTAGAGGTTAAACGTGAATTACGTTTCATCGATAGTTTTCGATTTATGGCTTCGAGTCTCGACGCTTTATCGAGGAACCTAAGCAAAGACCAGTGTAAAAATATAAGCAAGCACTACTCTGGTAATCAGCTCGATCTCTTGTTTAGAAAAGGAGCGTATCCTTACGATCACGTTGATTCCATCGATCGCCTGAACGAAACAGAACTACCACCGAAGTCGGCATTCTATTCGAGACTTAACGACTCAGACATTAGCGATGAAGACTACAACCATGCACGGGTGGTATGGAATGAATTCGGATTTAAAACGTTTAGAGAATACCACGATTTATATAACCTGTCCGATGTTCTCCTGCTCGCCGACGTGTTTGAGAATTTTAGAGACGTGTGCTGCGAGAACTATGGTCTAGACCCCGCTTGGTATTATACTTCTCCGGGTCTTACTTGGGACGCCGCATTAAAGTTGACTGGAGTAGAGTTGGAGTTGTTGAGCGATTACGATATGATACTAATGGTTAAACACGGGATAAGAGGCGGTGTTAGTACCATTTCACATCGTTACGGGCAGGCGAACAATAAGTACATGCCCTCGTTTGATGACAGCAAGCCTTCATCATTTATAACCTATTTAGACGCTAACAATTTGTATGGAGGGGCTATGTGTAAGAATCTACCAACTCACGGGTTCCGGTGGATGGGTAATGATGAGCTAAACGACTGGAGATCAACGCCGAGTATATTAGAAGTGGACCTGGAATACCGAAGAGATTTGCACGATCTTCACAACGACTATCCTCTTGCCCCTGAGAATATTACACCCGAATTTTCGACTGTACCTAAACTCATTCCAAACCTGAACGATAAAGTAAAGTACATAGTCCATCACGAAAATTTAAAGCTGTACGAAAGCCTAGGCTTGAAGATAACCAAAATTCATCGTGGAATTAAGTTTGAAGAAAGTGCCTGGCTGAAAACCTATATCGATTTAAATACCAGCCTGAGGACCAGAGCCACCAACGATTTCGAGAAAGACTTTTTCAAACTAATGAATAATAGTGTGTTTGGGAAGACGTGTGAAAATATAGAATCTCGAGTAGACATAAAACTAGTTTCCAGCGAGAAGCAAGCTATAAAACTAGCGGCGAAAACGAGCTACGACACTCGAACTATTTTTGATGAAAACCTAATCGCCATTCATATGAAACGCACGAAACTATATTACAACAAGCCTATATATCTCGGTATGTGTATTTTAGACTTGAGCAAGACGATAATGTTCGATTTCCACTATAATTACATCAAGAAAAAGTACGAAGATAGAGCAAAGTTACTTTTTACGGATACGGATTCTCTAGCTTATGAAATTAAAACCGAGGACTTCTACGCCGATATAGCTCCCGACATTAGAAGCAGGTTCGACACTAGCGACTATCCTAAGAACCATCCATCCGGTATAGAAACTGGTATCAATAAAAAGGTTATTGGTATGTTTAAAGACGAGGCAGCTGGAAAACAGATCGAAGAGTTTGTAGGTTTGAGGTCTAAACTGTATTCGTACAAGATGGCTGGAGTAGACCACAAGAAATGTAAAGGTGTTAAGAAGAACGTCGTCAAGAAATCTATCACTCACGAAGATTACAGAGACTGCTTGTTCACCAAACGAGAACAATCGAGAAAGATGAATGTCATTCGATCCCACCTTCACGAAATCTACACCGAAGAAGTCAACAAGGTGGCTCTCTCAGCCTACGATGATAAACGAGTGATTCAGCAAGATGGCGTCCATACTTTAGCATATGGTCATTATTCTCTAATATAAAATGAGCGTTAAACAAATCGATGTCGAAGGCGTAGTTCTTCCAAATCAACCGCTAACGAATTTTGAATTATTGGATGCTGCGAAGAAACTAAATATTCTGAATTTTAGAGGTGTGTTCTTACGAGACACCCTACCGAAGAACCTAGACGGAATGAGTGTGGAATATTAAACCTAGACGATTCTAATGGGGTAGGACAACACTGGGTCGGCTTTTTAAAGAACGGTAACGAGAAAATATATTTTGATAGTTACGGTCTTCCTCCTCCTACAGAATTGATAAAATATCTCCAAAGACCGCTGCTTTACAACAGCGAGCGAATACAGCCGGATAACGAAGTGTTTTGCGGTCATTTGTGTTTGTACGTGCTAAAGAAGGCGATGAACGACGGATGCGAAGTTCAAAAAATCATGAACGATTTACATTAAACTAATAACTAATCTTATTAAAAACAATGCCAGTAGATAAATTTGGACATACAGATTCTGGATCTACGCAAAGAATAATTAGTGGAGGTGTTACGCTTAGTCAAGTAAATGCTGCTTTCCTTCGAATGGATGGAGCAAACCCAGCGACTGGAAATCTAAATATGAGCGGTCACAGCATTAAAGGTTTACCTACGACGAACATTTCGGAAGCAGGAATGGATGAGGCCTTAAGTCGGGGACAAGCTATAGATTTGATAACGAATCGCGCTGATGTACCGTCCAACGATAATCTAAAAGTGTCAAAAACCGGCGATACCATGACTGGCGACCTATTCTTAAGCATCGGGACGGTGTACATGCAAATTGCGGGTGGTGGGGGTACGGGAGGTTCGTATAATAACGCAACCGGTAGTAGCATAGTTTCCTTAACCGATACCGATTACCTCGAGATATTAGTTTATTCGTCCATCGCTACAAACATATTAGGTAGAGACTTTTCAGCGGCATTGTTACGACCTTAAACTAAGTCCGTAACTTTAACTGCAAAAACCTATCGCGTGTATACAAACGATAGGTTTCTAAAAATGTAGAAATCTTCTTATTGTGGAGAAGACTCTTCGCTTGGGTGTGCGACTGCATCGATAGTTTCATCGTATGCTCTCGAAGTCTCTTTATCGATCTCGTAGATTCCGTCGTACACCGTAATTTCGTATCTGTTTCTCCATACTTTTCCGTTATAATACGATATTAAACGGGCGTTTTCTCTGTGAGCTTTAGCCGCTTTGTGCATCGACGAATACTCGATGGTCTCGCCCGTTTCCATGTCAAAAATAACGACTCGTTTCGGGTTGTTTCTGATACCATTCAATCTATCGTATCTACCATCGTCATTATATTCTTTTCGACGATCTTTCCAATATTCTTTTTGATATTCTTTCAGATATTCTTTTCTCGTTAATTTCGGTTTACCTACCAAGGAGTTGTCCTCAGGAATCAATCCTTTCTCGATCAGCAGCTCTACCAATTCCGGTTTGTTGAGATGAGCGACACCTTTAATCTTATTCTCTTTCGCTAACTTGTGTAATTCTGGCAGCTTCATTTTATATACTACAAGATTGTCTTTAAACATGAAATACATTTTTCATACAGATGATTAGTACACTACGCTCATCTTCTGTCCATCTGACTGGAAGTTTAGCAACTTATCCGAAATTATAACCGCGTAACCTTGGGTATCGGCTGGAACCTGAGCGTTGAAAGTAGCTTTGATTTGGATATCGACGACCGACGATTTCAGTCTTTCCGACTGTTTACTAACATCGAAAACTATGAGCGGATATAGATCTTTGTAATCGGCTGGAGTGATGTTGCTTTGCGTAATCAACGGATCCATTCCGTAGAACTTTTCGCTGAAAGACGCCGCGTCTCTGTAAGCTCTCGAAAATTTCTGGTTGGGAAACGATAGATCGTAGTCGACCGCCGGATATCTCTCTTGATTCATCATGACGTACATGTTTTTGAGGTTGCAATGATCGAAAATCGAGGGGTTATGTTCTTGGTCGCCGCTTCGATCGGTTTGAAATCCGACGACTATCCACCTAGGTTTTTCAGGAGCCGTCTTAACGCTAAGACGCCAACTAAAAGTAGTCGATTGAGGAACCGTTATAGTGTCGCATTGACGAGCTCGATATGCAACAGGCACCGATGCTTTCGATTCGATAGTTTTGTACAATTGCATCTTCTCCATATCCACCGGAGTAACATGCGGCATAAACCACGAGATTTTCACGACGTCGACTTTTCCTGCATCCGCGGCAGCGAGTCTAAAAATAGCGTCGTCGTCTGATTTTCGAACCATCGTTAGCGTGTGCTTAAAACCGTACACTATTTTATCGTAATCTTCGCAGAATCCGAAAATATGTTTAAGGGGCACGACGAAACTAAACGTTCCCTTAGCCGTTGGTTTTTGAATAAGATACCCTTGACGAGTCGCGAAACCCGCGTTATCCGCTATAACCGCGGTTGCATCAGTATCTTTGCACCATAATTGGTTAAGACCTTGCGCTTTGGCGAAGTCGTCCGGATATTTAAGCAAACCCAGCATCGTAGTTGCTTGTCCGGGGTGAAATACCGTTTCGATATCTTGATTCGATAGGGAATACGCGATTTGACTGAAAAGATGCAAGAGTCCATTATTTGAGAGGGCCACGGCGTCACCATTAGCGTACGCCGCCCCTGCAACTCTTTTAACCAACCTACCTTCGAATAGCAGGTAAGATTCGGCGGGATGGCAAAATAGATCTTGGGTTTCGATATTTATACGAATCTCACCGGGTGTGTTAAACCCCGTTCTCGCTGCTGGTTCGTATTCGTGCCATTCGTATTTTTCGATTCCTTCGTCGACCTCTGAGGGTGCTGTAATGTTTAGAATATTCGATTGCATTTTAATTACTAAAGATTATTTATTTAAACTCACGCGAGTTTCAATCCCGCTTCATTTTTGTTGAGACCACGCACGAGATCTCGAATGGACACGACCTTCGAAGATGGCTTTTCGAGTCCGTAACCGGCTAGTATCTTATTAATATCGGTTCCTCCCGCGCCGTTATCGATTAGCCGTGCTAAGACAGCCGCATTCGATTGCGTAAGCGCTGGCGTTGGTATCGTTTCGGCTACACGCGGCTCCATAACCGACGATGCTAAAAGTTTAGCGGCAGCTTTTTCCATCACTCGCTTACCAGCTTCTACGGCGGTATTCTTCCCAACTTGTAGCGCCTTTTGGGCCAACTCTCTCGCGGCGTCTTTACCCGCGCTAAGGGCGGACGATGCGACTCGTTTACCGACATCCGAAGTGAAGAGCTTCTTGAACACTCCCGTAATAGTATCCATTATTCCCGCTCCTCCTATAACGTATTTTCTCATAAATCTTCTATCAGCATATTTATGATTAGTATATCTTCTACTAGCGATGACGAGCATGTTTTATAATTGCAACATTAAGTTTTTATACTGTTCTTTGCCGATCTCTTTTTGTCGTAATAGTTCATCGCATATACCAACGATCTCGTTTCTCACTCCCGTATTACCCGCGCCGTAGCTAGCCAAACGCAGACTCAACATTTCTACTAAAGCATTCGGATCTTGCGGAATTACGACGACTCCTTTACCCGTCTTCGGCGTCTGTTTTCCAGACTTCATTTCCCATATCGGTTTAATGATATTTCTATACTTTTCGCTTCTTGACGATTTAGGTTTACTCGGATTGTTAGGTTGCCTCATAGCATTCGTCGCGTCTAGAATCTCGACGTAATCGGACATATCGTTGTCGTCGTAAATCGAACTGTTCGGTTTAGCCATAGTCACTAGCTCCCAAAGTCCTGGAGTACCTGTATAAGTCTTCTCTCCGACTATTATATCATCGTTCTGGAACGATACGCGTGTGTCTCTGTGAACTGAGTTTTGTGTACAGTCTTGCAGTGCGAGATATTAGCGTATATATTTAGTGCGCTTACTTTAGTTTCACGTGTATATGTATATATGATAGATGTATAACGTATAGTCTTAGTGACACGCGCGGCCGGCCAATCTCGGCAGCGGCGCGCTATATGTATATTATTAGAGTTCGCTTAGGCGCACAGAAGACAGGTGTGTCAAGAGGCGCGAAGAATTATGCTGACTAGAGAAGTTTGAATTCGAGTGTGTTCGCTGTAGTAGTGTGGCTGACTAGTTGAGTTGTAATCGAATTGAGTTCTGTCTGTTTGTTTCTTATTAAACTGAAAAGATATTAAACTGTGTTGCTGATTAATTCAGGTTATACTTATACGTAGAATTAGTGTTCAAAAGGTGAACGTTAAATAGGCGTTAAGTACGAAGAGAACAAGGATTTAATCAGAAGGATTGTCAACGGAAGAATTGGGTTGACATTATTGGTGGCAGTGACGGTGTGGATAAAAACTCACGGTGGAACAGTGACGGTGTGGATAAGAACTCACGGTGGATAAAATACTCACGGTGGAATAAATACTCACGGTGGATATAATTACTCACGGTGGATTAAAATTCACGTTATCACCTCCTTCGGCGGATAGAAGAATCTACGACGGTGATAAAAGAATTTACAACGGTGTTAGAAGAATCTACGACGGTGTTAGAAGAATCTACGCGTTGTTGCTGTGTGACGAGTTTACGATATCAACGACGGTGGAACACGAGAAAACGGTATAAAAAATTTCGTTGTTTTTCACGAACAAATATAAAAGAAATCCCGTTTGTTTATCGATTCACACAACAAGAAAAACCGTGACTTCTTTGAAAAGAGAAATCACCAAAGTAAACAAGTAAGATGGAGAAACTAAGTGCTGAAAGACAAGCAGATATTAAGAAGATGTCTACGGAAAGGCTGAAACAGCGTTTGTTGAAAGCCGGTTTTAAAGAAGAACAATTAGAAGGTATGTCACGTGGTGACATGATACAGGAACTCGCTGAAGTGTGGGTTAAAGAAGAAGTCGAAGAAGAAGGTGCCGTTGGCGGTACCGTAGAAAAGGCTATTGAAAAACCTCCTGCGCCTATGTCTATGGAGATGTTGATGCAGTGGATGATGATGACTAGACAAGAAGAGAAAGATAGAGAGGAGAAACGTAGACAGGATGAGAAAGAAAGAGAAGATAAACGGAGACAAGAAGAGAAAGAGCTAAGACAGGAAGAATTACGTCTTCAGAGAGAGAAAGAAGAGAAAGAATTGCGCTTGCAAAGAGAGAAAGAAGAGAAAGCAGAACGTCTGCAGAGAGAGAAAGAAGAGAAAGCGGAACTTGCAAGGCAAGAAGAATTGCGTCTTCAGAGAGAGAGAGAAGATAAAGCGGAACTTGCAAGGCAAGAGGAATTGCGCTTGCAGAGAGAGAGAGAAGATAAAGCAGAACAAGTGCGTAAGGCAGAACTGGAATTGTAAAAGCATCAGTTTGAGATTCAATTAGAACAGTTGAAACGAGATAGAGAAGATGCTGAAAGAAGAAGACTGGAGCAGATGATTGAATTTGAAAGAGCTAGAAAAAGTGATGAAGAGGTTCGTCAGCAACAGATTGAAGCAAAGAGAATGCGTGAAGAAGAAAAAGAAAAAGCGCGAACGTTAGAGTTGGAACGCGCAGAACAGATCAGACAGGAAGAACTCAAATTTCAGAAAGAAAGTTTGGAAAAGGCAGAGGCAGAAAGACAAGAACGTCTGAAACTGGAGAAATCAAAATTGACATTGAAAGAAACACAAATGAGAGAAGAACGGGAAGCAGAAAGAAGGAAACAGCAAGAAAGTGAAACTTTGGTGTCAAAAATTAAGAAAATAGGTGATGCAATGAAGCATGTATTGCCTCAAATGCCAACTGATATGATGGAGGTGCCATTATATTTTGAAACAGTCGAGAACGCGTTTCGCAGTTTTGCTGTGGAAAAGCCGTTTTGGGTGAAATTATTACTACCATTGATGACGCCGAAAGCTCGAACCGTTCTGAATAGATTGTCATACGATGATCTAGACAATTATGATAGAGTCAAGCAGCACTTATTAAAAGAATTTAAATTGACCTCGAGAGAATACAGAGCCAGATTTGTGGATGCTAAGAAGACGACAGAAGAGACTTATACGATGTTTACGGCAAGACTGAAGAACTTGCTAAACTATTACGTGAGAAGTCGAAACGTGAACAGAGAGTATGATACGCTCTTTGATTTGCTGGTAGCGGATAAGCTAAAAGAATGTTTACCGCCAGGTCCACTACAGTTTGTATTGTCGAAGGAAGGAACTGACTGTCTCCAAGCTAGTGCAGTGGCAGACCTAGCAGACATTCATGTAAACAATCGAATTGGGTTTGCGTTCCCAAATATAAACAGTTATCCCTCTCAACGTTCCGTAAACCAAAGCCAGAGTGGAAAGTGGAGAAGTAATCCAGAAACAGGGAATCAGTTTAAAGGTAAAGAAGTCAAGGCTAATGTCCCTGTACCCAATGAGACCAGAGAAGTGACGTTTGGACGTCAGGGATTTAACAAATCGTCAGCGCCGTTTGCCAAGAGAGAAGGCAACACATCGTTTACGCAGTATAAGAGATATGAAGGAAATGAACAACGAGGCATGGTTGTGAAGCGTTGTCACAACTGTGGTTCAGACAAACATTTGGTTAAATTTTGTCCAGTTCCAGTGGCAGCAGCTAGTTCTAGCAGAAATCAAGAACACACAAGGGTGAATTTGATTCAAGTGGTTAGTGATACAGATAATCAAACCGCGAGTCAAGAAAACCAAGAGACTGAAGTAAAGTCAGTAATGAAATGTGGTATTCAAAAAGAAATTCTATTGGATGCTGAAGTTCAGAGAGAAGTCATAGGAAAAGATGACAATCGAATATTGAAGAAATCGTTCTTGCAATATGTCGAGGTTGAAATTCGTGCAGTAGACGGTAAAGAGCCAGTGAAAGTCAAAGCACTGAGCGACTCGGGAGCAGAAATTCCGGTGATTAGTGAAGAATTACTGGAAGGCATGAAGGTGGAACAAATTGGAAAAGTGAATTTGCAATGTGTGGCAGGAGATGCCATTCCTGCGAAGTTAGTGAAGGTCGATGTTAGATTGTGTGGTAGTGACGTGGAAGAAGAGGGATTTCCGCGTAAAATCCAGTGTTCACTTACACCTTATGTCACCTTGATGTGTGCTAGTATTGCAAAGATGGGCAGTACAGAAAGATTCTTGTTGCATCCAGAGATAATTGCCGAATTAAAAGCCGTACCACAGATGAAAGTTAAAACGATACAAGGAGATGTGAGTGTACGAGCAAATGTAATGACGAGAGCGCAGAGTCGGAAACAGGAAATGGTAGATGTTGATGAGAAGAGTGAAACTGAAAGTTCAAGTGATGAGGAAAACGAAAGTAATGAGCAACGAAGCTTATCGCGAGATGGTGTAATAGCAGAGATGAACGAGCAAGAGATGGCTGCATGCGAGAATGGCACATTAAATGAAACTGAAGAAGACAATGAATGTGATGTGGGGATAGGAGACTTGTATAGAGATGAAGAGATGGATGAAGAACAAAAGGTGCAGATTGCCGATTCGAAGAAGTTCGAAGAGCAACAGAGAAAGGATGAATCGTTGAAGCCGTGGTGGAAGTTATCACAAGAGAAAGAATCTGAATTCTGTGTGATCAACGGTTTATTGCATAAGAAATATCAGATATTAGACCAGACGATATATCAACTAGTGTTACCAAAAGAGAGACGAATTAAAGTGATGGAATTGGCGCATGAATCGGTATTTGGAGGACATCTAGGAGAAGAGAAAACAAGAGAACGAATAAAGTTGTCCTTTGTATGGCCAAAGATGAGAAGAGACATTGTGAAATTTTGCAAGTCATGCGAGAAGTGTCAACTAAAGGCAAGGAGTCTGGTGATGGATAGAGTACCTATCACTCCGGTCTCAAGAGAAGAGGTCGCCTTCAAGAGAATGACGATGGACCTCGTTGGCCCGATCGATCCAGTATCTGCTGCAGGTCACAAGTATTGTTTATGCATTGTGGACTCGTGCACCAGATGGCCTACAATCTTTTTATTGAAATCGTTGACAGCGAAGGCTGTGTGTGAAGCGTTGATGGAACTATTCATGAACGTTGGTGTGCCGTCCGTGATTACAAGTGACCAAGGAACGAACTTCACAGCCAGTTTGACAAGAGAATTTCTCGATTTAATGGGCTGTAGTCCACGATTCGACACACCAGGACACCCAGAGGCTGCTGGATTAGTAGAAAGATGGAATCAGACATTTAAAAAGATGATCCATCATGTGATAATAGACAACCCGAGGAAATGGCATAAGATAATTCCTTTCACAGTGTGGGCATTACGAGAAGTGCCGAATGCAACTACTGGAGTATCACCATATATGCTTGTCTATGGGAAAATTCCGAGAGGACCATTGGCAATATTAAAAGAGAGTTGGACTAGAGAAATAAACTTACCACCTCATGTTGGAGTTAAACCAGAAAAGTATTTAAAAGAACTCAAAGAAAATATGGAGAAAGCATTATTGTTTGCAGAATCTTACTCTCGAGAAAAGCAATTACAATACACGAATCAGTATAACAAGAGAGCAAAGCACAAAGAATTTGAAGCTGGTGAGAAAGTCATAGTTTTGTATCCAACGTCAACAAACAAACTTATTTCTCGATGGCATGGTCCATGTACGATCATACATCGAAGATCAAAGTATTCTTATTTAGTCGATATGGGTGAAAATGGTCGAAAAATAATTCACGCAAACAAGATCAGAAAATATGTTACTCGAGCATTAAGTTGTGGTCTAATTGTTGAAGAAGATGAAGATTTTGGTTCAGTGGTTGAATTACCAATGAGGAATGAGGTTCAAGATGACAAGAATTCACTTAACCTTGATCCTGAACAAATTAGCCATTTAACAGTAACTCAGCAAGAACAGTTGTTGAAAGTCTTGAACAAATACTGTGACAGATTTTCAGAAAAACCTGGATTATGTACATTGGTCGAACACAAAATTGAACTAAAACCAGGATTTCGTGAAAAGGAATTTGCAGCATATCGAATTCCTTTGATTTATCGAGCAGAAGTGGAACGTCAGATCAAAGAAATGTGTTTTGTAATAGAATTTTACCTCATTCTTACCTGTAAGATTTATCGGTCATGTGGTTGGGTCTGGTAAGATAAAGATGAATCCAGACAGAATTGAAAGTTTGAGTAATTTGAAGATCCCAGAAACTAAGAAGCAAGTTAAGCAACTGCTTGGATTTTTTAATTATTACAGACAGTTTATTAAGGACTTTGCTCAGATTGCGAAACCGCTATCTGATTTAACTAGTAAACGTGTTTCTGATAAGATTGATTGGACTGTTGAACATCAGCAAGCATTTGATTTACTTAAAGAGGCTGTGCGATCCAAAGTAGTATTATATGTTTTTGAAGTGGGAAAACCATTCAATTTGTACTGCGATAGTAGTGACTTTGCAGTCGGTGCTGTTTTAACACAGATGGACGACAAGGGAATAGAACGCCCTGTGTCATTTATCAGTCAGAAATTAACTGATACCCAGAAGAGATGGGCTACTGTGGAAAAGGAAGCCTATGCTATTGTTTGGGCTCTAAACAAGTTAAAAGAAATTATAATTGGATCAAAAATTTTCATTTTTACTGATCACAATCCTCTTACATATTTGACTGAGTCAATGTCTAAGTCTGCTAAACTTGTGCGTTGGGCGTTAGCCTTACAAACTTTTGATGTTGAGGTGAAGTACAAGAAGGGCAGATTGAATATTATTGCTGATTGTTTGTCAAGGTTATAAGTAATCGTAAGACTGTTCATTAATTAGTTAGATATATATATATGTTTCATGTATTTTGGTAATTTCGCAAATTTTGAAATTTAATTTGCTCAATTCCAGAAAAAGGAAGGAGGTAATGTGAACTGAGTTTTGTGTACAGTCTTGCAGTGCGAGATATTAGCGTATATATTTAGTGCGCTTACTTTAGTTTCACGTGTATATGTATATATGATAGATGTATAACGTATAGTCTTAGTGACACGCGCGGCCGGCCAATCTCGGCAGCGGCGCGCTATATGTATATTATTAGAGTTCGCTTAGGCGCACAGAAGACAGGTGTGTCAAGAGGCGCGAAGAATTATGCTGACTAGAGAAGTTTGAATTCGAGTGTGTTCGCTGTAGTAGTGTGGCTGACTAGTTGAGTTGTAATCGAATTGAGTTCTGTCTGTTTGTTTCTTATTAAACTGAAAAGATATTAAACTGTGTTGCTGATTAATTCAGGTTATACTTATACGTAGAATTAGTGTTCAAAAGGTGAACGTTAAATAGGCGTTAAGTACGAAGAGAACAAGGATTTAATCAGAAGGATTGTCAACGGAAGAATTGGGTTGACAGTCTCCGATATAAAATTTCCCGTCTTTAGAATTTAGACCGAACGTCGTATCGGTAGACTTGGCTTTAGAGGTGTATTGACTTAGGTATTTCGTTGCCAGGTCCCCTAATTCTAACATTCTAACGTCTTCTACGGGATCCTCGTAAGCCTCTATCGAGGGATACTGTGGAAGCTGTATGGCTTTTAACGACGACGATATCGATGCGGGAAGCGCTTTTAGAGCGTCAGACGTGGCTGCTGAGTTTTCCTTAATAGTTGATAACAAAGCGTTTTGTTCTTTCGATATCGTCGATTGTGAGTCCACGATCGGCTTGTACAACTTTACCAAATCTCGCTGCAGTCCTATATCGCCTAGTTTCTCGGATAAATAATCTCGTTGAATGTTTTTCTTCGTCTCCACAAACTCTTCGACGATAAAGTCTCTTTTGGTGGGATCGTTAATCTTTAGAAATGACATTGTTTTTTAAATAGGTGTTATAATGTTTTAACACGTTTTTGAAACACGCGTTAAAACATTGATATGGGATGAACGTGATTTTTTACGTTTTATGTTTTATGTTTTATGTTTTACGTTTATGTTCTATGTTTTACGTTCTATGTTTTACGTTCTTCGTTTTTCATCGATTTCCCAAACGCGTCCTTCAACGACTCGGCTATAGTTTCTTGTTGGACTGATTTTCTGATTTCTTCTTTCATTTCGTTAAATTTCACGCGTTCGTTTAGAATTAACGAGTATTCCTCGTCCGAAATATTACCGTCCTCCAAAGCTTTCGAGATGTAGTGACTGATGGCGTTGAGTCTCGCTTCAGCTAACGTTTTAATTTTTTCGTGCTTCTCCGCCTTTGGTGTGAGCTTTCTGTTGATCACACGCCCGATCACGCTGAAAACACCCGCTCCAACCGCTAGTGCTTGTAGAGCCAACGCAATAGGTGCCGCGACTACCGTAGACAGAACCGTGATTGCCGAAGCGGTTGAGCCTAACGCGACTAGAGTCGATATACCGTCTACTACGTTGATAAACCTAACGCCTTTACGATACTTTTTACCTAGAGTCTCTCTTTTTTTGAGTTCCCGGTCGATCTCTTGTTGAATTTCAGTGATTTTCGAAAGTCGGTAAACATGGGCGCTTCCATCGATTTTCGTTTTCAGTGGGATCTCCATTCTTTTTATAATTATAGGATATTATTTTTAAGCTGCGATATAATTAACGAAACATAGCGAATCGCCTTCGATTATACTAACTACCGAATCCGTGTCGTTTTGAATAGTAATTTCGATGTCTTCTACTCGTCCGGTAACGACTCCATCTCGTAGACTCGCTTCGATTTCCTGTCTAAGCGAAACTAGACACGACCCTTTAGTCATTCGAACGCCTAGTCCTAGCGCTACTGTGGCAGTTTCTCTAGGTTGAATCGTTATCAGTTGTTGCGTAAAAATCTCCCATCTTAGTCCGCCTAGTTGTCTGCAGGGCGTATGCGTTACTCTTTTCAACGTCCAACGCACCTCTTTCGGTTGGGTTCTAACTTCGACCCGTCGAGTGGGTTTCGTTATAAATTTATGGATAGGCCTGTTGAATCCCGACATTTTATTTATACGAGGATTAATTTTAAAGCAACATACCGAGAATCGGAATATTTTGGAAAGGCGAATTAGGGCCTAGTATAAGCCCGCTACCCGTTTTCATATACAACCCGCTACCCGTTTTCATATACAATCCCGATCCCACCGAACTGCCTTTCGACCACGGAGACAGATACAACCCATTTCCATCCGGTCTTACTTTACAAGCCAGGCCGCCTTTGTTAATGTACACTACTCCCGATCCGCTTATTTTATCGATAATTTTCGAAGTAGCTGCTGAACCTAATCCGCTTAAAGCGCCTTGTGCTAAACCAGGCAGTACGCTAGAAAGAAGAAATTTTCCAGCAGTAGCTAGAAATGGTAATAGAGCTCCGATAAAACCACCCTCGACTTTCGCGTTGTGAACTAATTGCGTTTTACTCATTTTGATCGTCACACCAGTCTTTTTCTCACAAGCTTTCGCCGATTTCTTAATTTGCGATTTCGTAAAAGCTAAAACGTGGTCTCCCTCTAGATCATCGTGAGATAGTCTAATACTAACACCATCCGCTCCCGCTTCGAGCGCTCGTTTAATCTTGTCTTTTTGTCCTTCTGAAATATTAACAGAGAAGTTTGTGTACTGAGTCATTTTATATATAACTAAGATAAACTTTTAATAATCTTCACACTTCTCTAATATGAAACTTGATCGACATCGCTTCCCCTCTAATGTTAATTAGTTTTCCATTTTGGTCGGTAAGTCTCGTTTCCATCGATGAAATCGTATTCATCGTAACGGGGAGATAAATTAAATTAGCTGGGATTTGGATGATCTTATAACCAGGTCCAACGGTAGGAAAAAACGAATAGATCACGTTCGTCGTCGATCCATTCGAGTACGAACCCCCGATTATATCGCTAGTTACTCTAAAGCTGTCTATGTTCATTATGTTCACGATGTTCTCCGATTCGAAATAACCCTCCGTATATATCCCAGGAGTGAAACCTAGGACCGTTCTGATCGAGTTCTCTGATGTGAAATCAACCTTATAATTCGGCGCAATGTTTAACACCGCCTTCAACGTATTAGTGTTTGCTTCTAACGTAATGCAATATTCTTCGTTTGAGGTATCGTAATGGCCGTTCTCTTTCATGATTTTCTTCACATAGTCGTTTATATCCTCGAGTTCATAGGACCCTTCTGGAATATCTACGTCAAACCACGTCACACCATGATCCGGCGAATACCGGAAGTTGTTGTTGCTCGCGTCTATGTTAGGGAACACGTAGTAAGTATATAAATCGACTAGAGCCATTTCGTACTTTTTGGTTTTATCTAGTTCGATTACCGGATTGTTTTTCGTCATAATTCGTGCGGTTCTGTCCTTTTCGTTGCCCACTAAAATGTAAAACGACGATTTCGGATTCGTGTTAGTCGCAGTCTGTGCTGTGTTCACCTGTATCTTCACGAGGAGTTCTTCCATTTTTACTAGTATATTATATTATTTTAATTCAGAATTGGGGATGTAAAATTCATCCAATCCACGCCGGTATTTACCGCAGCTCTTCTTGCTCGTTAAGTCGATAACTACGAATTGATGCGGTTGTTTCCACGTCTCTTCGCATAGTTTTTTGAATTCCTCTTTAGGCATGTCTGTACTTACATGATCGTTGTAGATATGAGAAACATTCTTCATGTCTTGTGGAAATAAACAAATAAAGTTTGCGTTCTCTCTGATAGCGCAGTCTGTCTAGGCAATTTAAAATAATTCTGGGCGAGGTACAAACAGTCGACGTTACTATGTCTACCCCTAATATAATACTTTTCGCATTTGTTCTGCTTCTCCAAAAGTAAATCGTCAAAAATCATCAAGTTATTTTTTGCGCTGCTTAAGTCACTAGGATCCAGCACATCTTCCGCGGATTCGTAAAATCTACATTCGATATCCGACTTGTCTCTTGAAATTTTCGCTATCTCTTCTACAACGCATGCTGGAGATATATTTAGTCTCATCATCTCATCTTGAATACCGAATAGCCTCACGATCGCTTCTTTTTGCAGTTTTTCTTCGAATGCCTTCTTTATAATTTTGTACTCCGGTTGAAATAGAGATTTTCCGAATACTTGTAAATTGTTATAGTCGAGCCATCCGGATCTCAAAAGTAAGTTTAACAATAACGTCGTCTTACCACATCCCGATTTTCCTACTATCAACCCCCTTATACTTCTAGGTAATAGCGGGTTGTTAAATCTTTTCGATATGAAATCATTCCATGATAAGTCTTTCACTTCCATTTTAAATATAAATCATTCTATATTAAAATAGAAATGTATTGCGTCAAGTGTAAAAGAAAGACCGAAACGAGAGATCTTCAGAACGCCATCAGTAAAAATAATAGACCCATGCTTCGAGGCGTATGCGTCGTATGCGGAACGACTAAAACTCAGTTCGTAAAAGGAGCCGCCGCGAAAGGTGGAGATGTAGTCGGTTCATTGAATTCAGTAACTAGCGGTATCAAGTTGCCGTGGGCTAAATATCCAGGCGAGATGCATCTTCCTGGTCACTCGTTTACGGGACCTGGGACTAGATTGGATTTGAGACTGAATCCCGACGGCACTCCTAAAGATTGGAGTAACCCCATCAACAGAGTAGATAATGCGGCTTACCATCATGATTTGGCTTACGATCGACACACTGATACGGCTTCTAGGCATGTTGCTGATAGAGCAATGATTAATGATTTGAATAATATTCCTACCCCTAGCTTGCGGGAACGTATAGAGAGGGCCATAGTGAAACCTATATTATCTACTAAAGTAAGTCTCGGGTTAGGTTTAAAAAAAGCTTAAAATTACAACCCGATCCGAAATGGACTGATCAATTAGCGGATGAACTACATAAACCAGTAGTAAGGCATTTTAGAAAACGGAAGGTGTACGTTAGCGGGATAGATGAGATATGGGCGGCTGATTTAGTAGATATGCAAGCATTCGCTAAAGATAACGATGGTGTGAAATACCTGTTAACCGTTATAGATGTGTTTTCCAAGTACGGCTGGATCGTGTCATTGAACGATAAGAGTGGGAAATCTACAGCTCGCGGCTTCGTGAAGATACTCGAGAGCGGACGAAAGCCTGTTAAGTTATGGGTTGACAAGGGGAAAGAATTCTATTATAAAGACGTAAAGGCTTTGCTCGAGCTGTACTCAACTGAGAATGAAGAGAAATCTTGCGTAGTCGAGAGGTGGAACAGGACGATGAAAGATAAAATGTTTAAGTACTTTACAGCTAATTCGACGAGAAGATATATCGACGTTTTAGACGGAATGGTTAGTAATTATAACAATACGAGACATTCTTCCATCAAAATGACTCCCGCTAAGGCCAGTATGAAAACGAATGAAAAGACTGTATTTATGAATTTATACGGCGAAGAGGTCTCACAGCCTATTACGCCTAGATTCTCGGTTGGGAATAAAGTTAGAATAACTAAAAAGAAAAATATCTTTTCGAAAGGATATCTCCCTAGATGGACGGAGGAAGTTTTTATAGTATCCCGGATTCAATACACGGATCCACCAACTTACAAGATTACCGATTCTAATGGTGAGGAGATACAAGGCTCATTCTATGAACAGGAGCTGCAGAAGACTACTCAGGAAATATATAGGATAGAAAAGATTATCAGGTCGCGTGGGAAGAAATCACTCGTTAAATGGGTTGGGTACTCAGACTCGTTCAATTCGTGGGTAAATAATGAAGACTTGATCAATCTATAATGATGTTGTTCTAGATACTATTGGAAATTCCGAGCCCACGTAATCATCCCATGACTCATAGGCGCGCCATCGAAACTGCGGGAATTTCCAATAGTTTCGATGACTCATACGATGGTCGTGATGTCACGTGGTTATTGGGTGGTTGTCCGAGACGCCGATCTTTTCCTCTACTAAAGTGTATGGTGTGAAATTCAATTAAAAAAATCTAAGATGCTTGTGGGAGTTTGCTATAGGGTACCAGACGCCAATGAAGAAGCTGACCAAGGATTATGCAAACTACTAGAAATGGCCAATAAGGAAACGTCCTTGATTATGGGAGACTTCAACTACCATATTGATTGGGAAAAAATGGAAGGGGAGAGAAAAAGATAAGATTTTCATAGATTTTGTTAATGCCAGCTTTATGCAGCAGCATGTCATGGAGCCAACGAGGGGAGACAACATTTTGGACTTAGTGCTAACATCGGATGAAAATATGGTTGAGAATGTGAGTGTGGGGGAGCATTTTAGTACTACTGATCATCAGGTTGTGAGATGGGAATTAGTAATGGAGCAGACCCAAGAAGTAAAAGCCTATGTGACAAGACCCAACTTCTTTAAGGCAGACTATGAATTAGTTAGGAAGATTCTGAAGGAAAGGGATTTGGTAAGTGAAATAAAGGGCATGGGAGTGAATGATGCTTGGGAGAAGTTCAGAGAACGTATGAGGGAGATTATCGAAGAAAACATACCGAAGCACAAAAGAACCAATAAGAAGAGGCCTTGGGTAACACGTGAGGTTCAAAGAAAGAGAAGGGCAAAGCACAAAGCATGGAAGAATTTACAGAAGTTGAAGAAGGAAACAAAGAAGGGATTGGATTTGGATCAAGAGAGTGTTGCCAGACTCGAGAAGTTAAGAAACAAGTATGTGAATAAAAGAAATAGCTGCAATAATGCAAACAAGAAAGCAATACAAACTTTGAACAGAAGTTATCGAGGAATGTAAAGGAGGATAGTAAGAGTTTCTACAACTATGTCAGAAGTAAGCAGAAGAGGAAAGACAGGATTGGGCCATTGAAAAAAGAAGAAGGAATGGGAGAAGTTATAGTGGATGATGTGGAAGCTGCTGAAGTACTCAATAAATATTTCAGCTCAGTGTTTACTTTAGAAGAATTAGGAAATGTACCTGAGCCCAACCAAATATTTGTAGATGGTGGCGAGAAGGGGTTAACACAGGTACTGTTTACTAAGGAAAATGTGGTGGAGCAACTGAAAAGACTAAAAACCGACAAGAGTCCGGGCATAGATGAACTCCATCCAAAATTTTTACAGGAAGTGAGGGAGGAAATTGGAGAGGCATTAGCCCAGATCTTCAATAAATCAATGCAGACTGGAGAGGTACCACGGGAATGGAAGGATGCACTCATAGTGCCACTGTTTAAAAAGGGAAATAGAAGTGAACCAGGTAACTACAGACCAGTCAGTTTAACCAGTGTGGTGTGCAAGGTCATGGAAAGAATTATCAAGGATAACATTGTGAACCATTTGAATGAACATGATATTATAAAGGGCAGTCAACATGGATTTACCAAAGGCCGTTCGTGTTTGACAAATCTGTTGGAGTTCTTTGACGAGGTCTATGAGAGGATTGACGAGGGAAAACCTGTAGATGTAATTTACTTAGATTTTGCCAAAGCATTTGACAAAGTACCTCATGTAAGGCTGGCCAAAAAGTTACAAGCAGGTGGGATTAGAGGGCAGGTACTGAGATGGATTCAAAGCTGGTTATCAGGTAGAAGACAAAAGGTGGGCATAGGTGATAAACATTCTGGCTGGACGACAGTGCTAAGTGGAGTGCCACAAGGATCAGTGCTTGGGCCACTGCTGTTCGTATTTTTTATTAATGACATAGACGATGGGATTTTATCTAAAATTTCTAAGTTTGCGGATGATACAAAACTATGTAGAGCAGTGGATGATGAAGAAGAAGCAGAGATACTGCGGGAAGATCTGAGAAGAATGTTCAGATGGTCACAAGACTGGCAAATGCTCTTCAATTTGGAAAAGTGCTCAGTGATGCATATGGGGAAGAGAAACAACGAGTTTTCATATGAAATGGGGGGGGGCACGGTATTGAAAGTGAGTGATGAAGAAAGGGACTTGGGAGTGATTATGCACAAGAGTGCAAAACCTTCAAGGCAATGTGCTGAAGCAGCAAAAAAGGCTAATTCAACTTTAGGTATGATAAAAAGGACAATAGTCACCAGAGACAAAGATACAATAATAAGGTTGTACAAATCACTGGTTAGGCCACAGTTGGAATACTGCATCCAGGTATGGAATCCATACCTGAAACAGGACATGGAAAAACTGGAGAGAGTGCAAAGAAGAGCTACGAAAATGATTTGGGGCTACAAGGATCTGAGCTATGAAGAAAGGTTGAAAAGGTGTGGACTAACAACATTGGAGAGAAGGAGGAGCAGAGGAGATCTGATTGAAGCTTATAAGATTATCACTGGAAAGGAAGCACTGCAGTGGGAGAGGTTCTTTGAATTAGCACCAAACAAGGCAACTCGGGGGCACAGATATAAGTTGTTTAAGAAGCCAAAGGGAACATTAGGGCAGAAATTCTTCAGTGCAAGAGTTGTAGACCTGTGGAATGGTTTGGATGATAGTACTGTCTCGGTGGACACAACAACAGCTTTTAAGAAGAAGCTAGGAAAATGGGGCTATTAAGCGTTCGAGGTTAATTTGCAGTGGTTCTAACACAGACTGCATGTCTTCTGAACCACTTAAAACCCTTGTTATGTTATGTTATGTTAAACACTGACTCATCCAAACGTTTAGCTACATTCAGGTGTCATGACGGTATGCCAAGAAGAAAACTGCTCTAAATATTATACTTTTAGGACAGAAATGAAGCCTCGAATATAATTTTATTAACTTTTAGTCATTCGCAAATATTGCGAATCTTCTGCAGTGCAGAACAATTTGACTTGTTTTCTTCTGCGGTTATAAATTCGGTGCTGTAGCCTGTAGTCATCAGAATAATTCAAGTTGTTTTGTATATTTCCATGAATTTAAAAAACTTTCTCAGACGAACAACACCAGCGGGCCTGCGTCTCGTCCGCGGCGCAAAATGCACGCATTTAGTGTGATTGGCAAACTGTGGGTTGCTCAGAATTTTCCGTGATCATGATCAAAGCTTGTGCAACTTCGTAAGCCTACATCTAACCCAAATGGTGCCACTGGTGAAACTGGTGCTCAGCGAACATGTTCTGTCAAAGAATCGGGTGGGAAGGTTGGACAGAGGTGAAGATAGCGACGAAATTATTTCACCGAGAATTGTACTGTATTTACAGATTTAAGAATCGCCTCTCAGGCGCTCCCAGTGCGAAGAACCCCACGAAAAAGAAAAGTCTTAAGCGAGAGAGCGAGCAGAAACCGCAATGCTCCGGGACAAAATAGTAGAACGAGTTAAAGAGCATTCCAGAGCAAAGGACCAACAGATGCAAAGGCTCGACACTCGGCAGTAGCCGTCCGAGTCCGAGGTGCAACAAGTCTTGTCGGCTTACAGAGCGAGGAGGTCGGCGAAGAGGTCGACCAGAGGTCGCCGAGACAGGACGTGAGATGAAGTCACAGAGATAGCGCGGAGCTTGACCGAAACAAGTTCTGGATATATTAGAAAAAGCACTATTAAATGAATACGTGCAGCATGCGGAAGTCAGTGTAGCTGCTCATTCATGAAAGTCGAAATACGCGGCTAGCAAGGAAGGCGGGCGATGAGATGGGCCGACGAATTGAACACTGATTGAAGTGGAGACAAGCTTTAATATGTGCAAGTCCAGTGAAATAGACCTAAAATTGACCCGCCCTCGGGGGGTCCAATGGTACGCCCCGATCTTCCATTTTAGGTGGTATCGCTATGGTGCACACATTCTGCGTGTTGAGTGAAATGTGGGTTCTCTAGTCACAGCAAACACCTTACCAGTAAGGCAAGGCAGTCCTTCTACGCTCTCCAGGTTTTAAGGTCACCGTCACGTGGGCTTTCGGGAGACAGATTATTTTGATATGATGCGCGCCACTGCAGTTGGCAGGATCCTTTATTGTACGCCCGTGTGGTGCAGTGGCGTAAACTTGTCCAAAATATTGGGGGAGGGGCATTCAGTAATTCTCTGAGACTTGTTGCACTGTATGCACGTGCCCCTTCAATTATTGGGGGCACGTGCCCCGGCTGCCCTCCCCCTCCCAAAGTCTACGTCTATGGTGTGGAGGATTTTGCGAGGGTAGGGCCTACTGGAGCGCGAGGTCCTAGAGGTAATTTGCAATCCGCAGGCTAGTGCGTCAGAGGTACTTACCTTCATCATCCCCTCATTTGAGGCACTTTGTAATAATGCCGACGCTAGTCTCTTTGCTAGTATTTTGCAGAGTCCCTGCCCTGATATTGTATTACATACTATGCTGCCGCCGATTAAGCTCATTTGCCACTCACTGCACCCACGATTATAACCGTGAGCTTCCAAAGTATAATAATTTGTCTGAGAACGTCAGCAGTTTTGGCCAAGAGACTACACAGTCCAAGTCGACAAAGTCGACCAAGTCGATCGTTTATTTGCCAAGTCGATCGAGTCGACAAAAGGTCGACTACTCGACAAAGTCGATCGAGTCGATCGTCGGCCGAGCCAAGTTGATCGCAGCAGGACGACTCGATCGATCACGGGGTATAGTGCATGTGGGTAAATTCGACACGTTAAGCATATTTTTGCGAAATTTCTGGACTAAAATGACGCCACGAAATTATAACAAATATACTTTAGTACTATATCTGTTCAAACAAAAGCAATGCCACTTTTAGTCTTAGCAGTTTATTTGTAGAAATTGGAAGCACTTTTGATAAGGACTACCAACTGTCGAATTTACCCTGACTGTGAAGGGAATTTCGACACTTATTGCCTGTTACGGTTTTTTTTTGTTTTTATAACTTGTACAGGAGAAATAAATGCCATTGACGGCATTTCCCATGCCTCATGAAACCAATATCCAAATCTTACCTTATCTTATCGTATATGATTATTTATAAAGCGCCTCTCACAGCATAGACTATTCAGAGGCGCTCCCAGCGTGTCAGCCCTGAGGGAAAAGAAAGGTCTTTAGGCAGCGGAGAGAAGAGGGCGAGATCCCAAGCAATATCTTGCTACGGAGAGAGGGGGGCAGGTCATTCCATAAGGAAGGGCCAAGGATAGCAAAAGCACGATGCTGAGCCATCGAAGTCCTTGTGCGAGGGACAAGTAGATCAAGACGGTCAGCAGACCGAAGAGGGCGGGAAGAGAGAGCAGATAGAGGTTTACGCATTAGGTCACAGAGGTATTTAGGAGCTTTACCCAGTTGAGTCCTAGAGACCAGGAAAGGACCTTGTATTGGATGCGGGAAGCAACAGGAAGCCAGTGAAGTACATCAGTCATAAAGGTAGACATGTGAGAGAAGCGAGGAAAACGAGCAATGAGCCTGGCAGCCGCGTTCAGAACAGACTGTAGAGATGAAAGGCGAGCTTTAGGGAGCCCAGCAAACAATGAATTGCAATAGTCAATGCGGCAGCAAATGAAGGCATGGACCATAGTAGTAAACACTGAAGGGGAAACTGGTCTTCTTACAGCCCTCAAACGCCTCAGGTGATAGAAACAGGAACGTGTCAGGTGGGAGAGGTGTTCAGAAAACGAGAGAGTACTATCAAGGGTGACACCCAAATCCCGAACACTGGTTGAAAATGAAAAATCAGGGTATATTGACGACAGAAGTGGGATATAAAGTTTAGAAAGTTGCTGTTTAGTGCCAAACCAGATCAGTTGGGTCTTAGAAGAGTTAAGGTTAAGTCGATTTGATGACATCCAAGAGTGAAGATCATGTGACAGGGAATCAATGGATCCAACAAGGGAGATCTGCTGAGAGGATGAGCCTTGGACAAAGATCTGAACGTCATCTGCATATAGGTGACCAGAGGCAAGGTGTTTGGTAAATATAGAAGGAATGTCAGCTGTGTAGAGTAAGTACAGAATGGGTCCAAGGACAGAACCCTGGCTGGCACCTTAACCGCTCTTCGTCCTCCTTCTGATTTGTATCAAAGTATGAACAACCATATATATGTTACAGGCAATTCGTGAAACCAGGGATTTTGCAAAATGCCTGAAATTTTTAGGCAATTTGTAAAATCCCTGATTCACTCAGGCACTTTACAAAATTCCTGAAAAACCAGGGATTTTGTAAAATCCCTGAAATCAGACGACGAAACTTTGACAGATTGCCTGAAATGAAAATGACGAACATAATCGAAGTTTATATGCAAATAAGCCCTATTTTCACAGAGATCGCAGTCTCCGTCCTGCTTCGTGTTTGTAAGAAATTGGTACCCCCATTTTGTAGAAAAAAATTACGCCCCTGGGGGTACGAGGGGTACCCGTACCTCCATTTTTTAAACAATGCCGATCAATATTTTATTATTGAGGCTTCCCAGATATATCGCAGTCTCTGCCTTGCTTCGCGTATGTAAGAAATTGATACCCCCATTTCTTAGACCAAAATTTCGCCCCTGAGGGTACGAGGGGTACGCGTACCCCCACTTTATTAAAATGGGGGTACCGTACCCCACTTTTTAACAATGCTAATCAATATTTTATTATTGAGCCTTCCCAGAGATCGCAGTCTCCGCCCTGCTTCGTGTATGTAGGAAATTGGTACGCCCGCTTTTTTAGACCAAAGTTACGCCCTGGGGGTACGAGGGGTACCCGTACCCCATTTTTTAAACAATGCCAATGAATATTTTATTATTGGCCTTCCCAGATATCGCAGTCTCTGCCTTGCTTCGTGTGTGTAAGAAATTGGTACCCCCCACTTTTCAGACCAAAGTTACGCCCTTGTTAAAAGATATGAAGCCAGTTATTTACAGCTTTACAAATATTGATATCACTGATCATATCCGACTATGAAAACAGTCTGGGATAGTGAAAATGTAACAGGACAGATGACGAAGAACTACACTTACTAATCTGCATCTATTAGGCCCACAACATCTGGTGTTTTAATATCTTGACAGAATTTACTTCTCTTTTCTGGCATCAGAACGGTCAGTTTAGAACTAATGTCATCTTTTTTCTCCTGGGGAATTCCTCTCGCCCCAGTTCTTCCATTTGGGTTTTGGACCCCTAATATGCATGTACGTGTAATGAAGAAATTCAAAGTTATATCGGGACCATGGAATTCTGTTTTGTAGGCTCCTATCAGGTTCTTCGCTCCTCTCCTTGCGACAGTCTAAACAATATCTGAAAGATATGGGCTAGGAGTATTTCGGTTAAGTTTGCAAGTTGACAACCAATCGTTCTACCTGGTGATGAAATGAATTGCCACTCGTGAAGCTGTGGCCAGGTTCAAAATATTTAACTTCAATTTCGTTGCAGGCAACTTCGACACTACTCACAATAGGCCTACTGTATAAGCAAAAATTTAAAAGTCCAGTTATTGTTTTGTTCTGTTCGCTACAATTATCAAGTCATAAAGTAATGTTCAGGCCAGATTTTCAAGAAAAATTTATAGAAGGTGCTAAAAAATTTCTTCTTTTCTCCCCGGCTACACCTTCATGCCAAAAGATTGCAATATGATGACAAAAGCCTTTGCCCCCAAAGGGGCTCTTTTAAATCGATGTTCCTCGTCGATTTTAATAGGTTTGGAAATCAGCAGAAAAGCATGCATAGGCCTAATCATTATCCATCGGCCTGTCACAGTCAGTTCGATGCTCATTACGACTAACTTCAGCTTTAGTTATGTGCTTTTGCCATTTTTAGCATATGTCACATGCTGCTGAAAAATTATCTTTACTGCACGAACTATTGTGTAAAGAAAATTGTTCAGTGTTCACACCGCTCACACTTCTCCTAACTTAGTTTCCAGATGAAATGTTCATCTCCTTTATCACTTTATGATAAAGATCATAACAGCAGATTACATCTGAATGGTTCGCTGTAAAGTCATTGTACATTTCTGTAATAGAAATATCTTATGGGAAGTACGACTGTTTGGGCATGCTCAGGACGATAGTGTGTTATGATTGGAGGAAATGAATCAATGTGTAATCGAATAAAAAAACAGCCAGACGCATCCCACACCCTCTGTACTTATCCCCTCAACACATTTTATCATATCATCTTTCAAATTAAATCATAAAAACCTCAACCATGTAAGCCTACAGAACAATCGGGTCTACCCGAATCCCCAAATCCAGATAAAGTAGTGAAAATGCAAAATTGATCGAATTCCTGAAAACAATATTATATTCTGCCAAGCGCTCGAATCCTGAAAACTAGTATGGATTAGCCAATATCCTGAATAGCATATTAGAAAATGTCTCTAAAAGTTAGATTTGCGCAAATAACTTTGTTGTAACTTTGAAAATCGATTTCTGGGACCGGCGAAATTCTGTTTCGGGGATTGGGGTGTTGGGAATACGCTAGGCACCCAAAACAATTACCCGTGGTCACAAACAAATCCGGTAAAACCGTAGTTTAAGTTACGTTGCTAAATTGACAGTGGTTGGAAATCCGTATTTTACGTTGCTAAATTCTTTGACGTTAGGTCTATTACCGCGTTTGAAAACTGTTTCATAGTAAAAGTAGAAGTTGAATTATTGATGAAAATACTACTGAAACTAGAAGCAGGATGATCGATAAACGTATACCTGAAACTAGAAGTAGGATGAGCGATGAAAATATTTCATATTAAAAGTCAAACTAGAAGTTGGATGATCAGCAACATGAAGACCTGACATTAATTTAGCAACGTAAATAACGGGCCTGAAAACATGTTCAATTTAGCAACGTTAACTACGGTTTTACCAACAGATCCATGATAAATCATTCAAAAACATTGAAAACGTTTGAAATTACTATAGGCCTATTTATTGTTTCTCAAATTTCACTTAACCTCACGTCATGATGAATGTTGAAAACCATCAAGACAGATTAAAATTATGGTAGGCCCTAATCCTGGGTTTTAGCGTCCGAAATTATTTTCATTGAAACGTTCTAATACAATATATAGGCCTAATAATACAATAAGTAATTATCGTTCATCCAACTTATAGTTTCAGTTATATTTTAATCGATTATCCAGCTTCTAGTTTCATGAATATTTTCATCAATCTTCCAACTTCGAGTTTTACTATGAAATGTTTTCATCGCTCGTATAACATCGGCACTAAAACGATATATTTTCATCGCAATTCCAACTTCTATTATTTTTGGCTTTTATTATGTAATATTATCATCGATCATCCCTTCTAGTTTCATTGATATTTTCATCAATCTTACAACTTCTTTGAGTTTAACTGTAAAACGTTTTCATCGCTTATGCAATATAAATAATTTCGGACGCTAAAACCCAGGATTACGAAAATTATAGTCTTAGAAATAATTTATTACCGCTCAAATTCGTAAAATTAAACGTAAACATTGTCGCGAAGTAGTAACTGCGCATGTGCGTGAACACGGATCTGCAAACAACGTTCTCTGTTACTAGCAAAAAACCAACTCATGTGAGATGCGTTGTTCTTACTTAGTATTTGATTCGAAGTGTGCAGATACGTGGGATTAACAAACGCTAGTTCTCTATGATCGCATCCAGATAGGAGGTCCTTACTTCCTACCAAGGTGTAAGACCACTAATAGGCCTACATGCAGAAACTGCATCTAGCTCAAAACGGACAAATTTTCAGTTACGTGGTTCTTTCTTATGAGGGCAGAATTGTTGATCAGTGCTGCGAGAACTTGAGTAAATCTCGACACAGTAGCCTATTTGAGATAGGCTACTTTGTGTTTTTGTGACTATTATTTCTGGGTGAAGTTCCATGAAGCCTCTGTACCGGTCCCATCCAGTCTGATCCAGAAATCATTTTATGTTTACGGAACAAACTTCCCTTGATGTCATTTTCTCGGACAGACCATACGCCATTCGACGGACATAAGTTATTGTTAGTCCTAATCCCAGTTGATGTAAATAAGCAATGCGATTAGCAAGAGCTGTCTCCTTTTCAGCACTCAGTACACGAGGTTTGGCATAAGGTTTCTTTCCATTGTCTCCGTGAACTCGATCTCGCAATGTGTTTCGAGGTAGGCCCCTACTCCATACTTGGTTCCTCCTTGAAATAAATTCAGTTTGCCTTCTACACTGTGTCCCGATGAATAGTAGACCCCAAGAAAAAGTGTCATGAATCGGTTAAAACTTTTAGCATTTGCCTGAAATTTTAAAAACAACAACAGCAGCCATATAACCACCAAATTATAACGCCGTTTTGAAATGGTGGTAGCAGTTTTACCACGTGTAAATCTTTGTTTCTAAATTTTAAAAATCTACAATTAAAAACACGCAAAAACGAATCACAAACACGCTCGCATGCATGAGCCACACACAGTGTCGAACTTTCTCCAATCAGACATGTCGAACTTACTCGAACTTAAGTGGAAGTTCTACAGGTCACTTACTCGGCTCTCCATCGGGGAATGAGCACAATATACCGCATTAGTTGTAGGTCACGCATAAATAACAATAAAATCTCTCTCGAGATGTGCGAGGGGCAGGGACATCATTTCAGCTTTTTCCAGGGTGGGGCTAAAAAAGTTCTTGTTCCCCTCGACCCATCGGGATCACTGACTGTGCAAAACTGTAAGCCAGTCTCTTTTTCCTGTTTTACCCCTTTCTTCTTCATCCTTTTCTTTTTTACATCTTTTTTCCAAAATCAGAGGGGCAAATGCCCCCTCCCCACAATGACGTCCCTGGCGAGGGGAGGGAAAGGAGCTAGCCAGTGGGGAGGGATTTTTGTGATTACGAGAGAGTTAACAGATCTCCAGAGTGTCTTGGGTTGGAGGAGCTGGAATGGGTGAGTGAGGAATAATATTTTTGCCAGCAGCAACAATATTCTAACATCAAATTTATATTGCACTATAGGGTACATTGGTCATATATCAGGTGTGCTGAATTAACTTACCCTTCCGTGGATTGCGTCCGTGTAAATTTCAATCTGAGTGGGCCAAAAGTCCAAAACAAGAACAAAAGAACGCTTTATTCAAAAACATATTGGGAAATGATGGTTTCTTAGCATTCGTGAGTTAGCAAGTAATACAATTACGACTGTCGAACTTCCCTTCAATGTCGTACTCCGCCACATGCATTCTATAATTTCTGTTTATCTCTGCCATTTCTGTTTCTCTCTGCTTATGGCAATGCCATGTGAGTATCCGCACACGGCATTGCCATACGCAGACAGCGATAAAGGAAAGCTAAAGATATAAAAGACTAAAGCAGTAAAACAAACATTTTGGGAAGTCTGATAAATGGAAGAATGTAAGTGACTCTTTACATACCGAGGGAGGGATCAATAGTAAAAAAACATACTGCTGATAATGCAAATCTAAAGGCTGCGTGTTTCACTTCTTGTCATTATCAACCCTCTGACTCGATGCAGCGCTAGTGAATAAGCTAGTGCCCTGGGAACAGTTATCTTGACCCTGCAACCTAACCAAACCAGTAGCGATTGCATGGCTACTGTAACAGTATCTGGGTATACTCGAACGTGACGCCCAGCTCAACAACCTTGAAGCGTGGCAGTCCTAGAGTGTTCATAAGTTTCCCAAATTTCAGCAAGTGTATCAAACTGTCATGCAGAGAATACCGTCCTGTGGGACATGGAGTTTAGTTGACGATTAGAGACATCACCAATCTTCCCAGCCGTTCTAGCTACAGTGAGTAGGAATTCCAGAGGGTTATATATATAAACCCAACTTTCAAACACTTCCCGGGCCTCTGTGCCAGGTCACCAATACTTTACTTACTACCTGACTGCTTCCTGCTTACCACTTTACTAGCTATACTTACTACCACGACTCAGAAGTCCGTCAGTTTACGTGACGTCGCGCACTTGTTTTCATCGACAATGACGTCTCTTCGTACATGCAAACGTCTCGTTGAAAATGCGCTGGTTTCAACGACCTTAGTCAACGGTATAACTGCAGGTGAAGTCAGGAAAATTGACAATACGTTTTGTGAATCTGGGGAAAATAGGCGGCCACTTGCGTTCCCAAGAGAAATCTGGCCTTGGACTTTAGTCATGTGCTTTATTCCGTTTTTAAACACTCAAATGCGTCTGTCAGTTTTAAAAGATTTTCATTAACCCTTCACAGTCATTAGTCTGTCCCTGTCAAAATGCCCGCATGGAGCGGAGCTCATAGAGGGCCAATATTTCCATTTTGGACCCTTATATATAGCCCATATCGGTTCCTTCTAATGCCCACGGAAATTACGCTGTCGCGTACAGACTATCCGTCCTAAAACTAGAGCCCTGCGCGCCGCCGCCGACATTTCGTGGGCGCCGCCGCCGCCGATTTTTTTGTTGGCGCGCCGCCGCCGACAATCTGTCGGCGCGCCGCCGATGCCAGTTTCATATGCTTAATTGTTATTGTTGCATTTTTCATGTTTTGCATGCTATTGCAAAGATAAGCAAACTATTCTCAGAAATGGTGTCGCAATCGAAGGTCGCCCTGTCGTGTGTTTTGCCGTGTGTTGATGTCGACCCTCGACTGCTTGTTCTTTTACTTGCACTTTTATTTAACGTGCCTAACTTTTCTATAGAAGATTCACGACGAACTTTGTTTAATTAATAAATGAATTTAATTAAAGAAACAAATATATACACTAACTCTACGGGAACTTCCACGTAGTATTAAAGCGTTTAGTTATTAAATCGGACTATCTCAAATGTTGCTTCGTACAGCCTAACTCCAGATCGTTCTTTCGCGTCAGTCTCTGAATCTGACGGACTATACTCTGCCGCCTGGCGCTGGTCGTCCTCTCGATGTTGATCGCTCGACCGATGTTCACGCGTCGCCCGCGTCAGTAGTACAAGTCCCGTATTCTCCTTTCCCTTATGTTAAGTAGGAACTCCAGCGTGCATCAGTCAGCCCCCTCCCCACGTCATGCTATCGTCAATTAGTGTCAGATTGCTCCTCGCGACGCGGGTCGTCGCTCGCCTGCAGCGCGGGCGGTGTCTGGTTACACCATAGCCGCGAGGTGTCCTATTACACCTTGGCTGTGTGGTGTCCGATTACACCTCGGCCTCGCTGCCTTCATTGTTGTCCAAGTGGGTACTGGCTTTCGTCCGTCATCATTCCATCTCGACCACCAACGACGACTCCATCCTGATGATGATGACATCTCGTCGTTGTCGTCGATCTCCTCACGCGACAAATGGGACTTTGATTGGTAGGAGTTCGTGTGATAATGAAGAAGAAAAGAGTGAACATAGCTGACTACAGTGTTTGTGGTCTTTATCTTGATACCAAGAATGCATTGTCTTCCTGACTAAATTCGTGTTCCTTAAACTTTGATGATCTTGTCTTTGTGCCATGATGCACACATTCATTTAAAGTGAGATCTTGTTACAAGTAGCCATTGTTTTGATACACCTGTTCCTGTTGCCATTTCTTTAATACCTTGATAACAAAAGCAATATGCAATGCATGTCTTTGTATGTGTACTACAGTACTACAGTATTCCTTCATTCGTTACCTTCATGTTGAATAGCTTCTATAACTTACTGATTGTTGTCTTTGATATCTGTGGTCTTATTACAATGGTGTAAATTTTTGCTTAATGTTGTAAGATTAGAGGAGTTTATGAGTGCTATTAATATCAAGATATGCCATTTAAGTAATAATCCTGCAGAAGGGAAGGTATAATTGATTAATACTTTTGGCTGGAATCTATTCAGGTAAACAGTATCAGTTGACACAGGTTTTGACTTAGTACATATAGTATCAAGAATGGTCTTTTTCAGTTTAGTCTGAAACAAACAATGGTCTATATGTGGAAACTTTAAATGGCGTGGCACCAATTCAAACGGGCAGCAGACCACCTGGTAAATTCATTGAAAAATTAGCTGGAGTGAGGCCACTCAGCCAGTGTATTACCATAGGAAAACGTATATATTTACATTTCACTTCATGGCTTCAGCAGCCTCTCTTACTGGGAGGATGCTATTATCCAGCATCTGCCATGTGACTTGGTGTGTAGGCCTACACTGTATCAGTGCATACGCAAGTGTATTCATGCAATATGCAAATGCATGTTGCTTCATCTGATTACAATTTGCCAATACCTATACAGATGTGCAGTGTAATTAAGGATGTTCATATTTGTAAGGCAAATGTCTGAAGGTGTCTTCTCTTTCAGTCCCTTTATATGTAGTTGAGCTTCAGTGTGATGGAGTGGCTTTAAAGAACTTGGCCCTTTGACTGGTCACAGGACCAACGGCTGTTCAACTCTCATAGTGACTCACATGGTCGTCCGGAGGAGGGGAAGGGGGATTTGCCCCCTGGATTTGTGAATAGATTTTCCATGCAAAAACTTCATTTTGCCCCCTGGAAAAATTTTGCCTCTTAGAAAAACGTTGCCCCCCTCCGGAAAAATGCGGATGCTCATGGTGACTCAGGTTTCTGACTAGGGCACGCCGCGCCGCGCCGCGCCGACGCCGACATTTTGTGGGCGCCGCCGCCGCCGATTTTTGTTCGTCGGCGCGCCGCCGCCGACCAAAAATGACTGGCGCGCCGCCGCCGACACTATGACGTCGGCGCAGGGCTCTACCTAAAACTACCCGGGGGGAATGAATAAATGTATCCCCCGGATGGAATCTACCGGCATAGAGTATCCGGGGGATAAACCATTTCTATCCCCCATCGTGTAAAATCATCTCCCTTCGGATAACAATTAACAGGCATAAGGTATTATTGAAAAAGCGTATAATTGATAATCTATTATAATCATTATTTTTTTTGCCCTGAGGTACTTCATTCCCTCAAGGTCTTAGAGATTAGATAAGTTATTTTTCTGGAACGGTTATCCCTCATCCAAGTCAGCTTGGGCTGTAACCATCGAGCCGCTGAAGGCTACCGCGTTATTATTATTATTATTATTATTATTATTATTATTATTATTATTATTATTATCAGCATCATCATCATCATCATCATCATCATCATCATCATCATCATCATCATCATCATCATCATCATCATCATCATCATCATCATCATCATCATCATCATCATCATCATCATTATTAGGGAGCTTTTAAATAGCGTCCCTTCAAGGTGATCTACTCAGGAGCGCTCCCAGTCCAACCACAGCTAGAGAGAGTATAGTCTTTAAGTTGGTAAGGAACAAGGTAAAGTGAGTCATAGGAACCAGGCGGAGTGCAACAGGGAGACAAATCCATGCTCTAGGCCTAATTAGAATCCAAAACGAGAAGTAGGTAAAGCAAGAGACTCTAAGTGTTCTAAGTCTTCTAAACAATATTTAGAGCAAATCAAACCGAAGTTACAGTAGAAACAGCACTACCTTGTCGTTGAAGCATCTCTCAAGATATTTTCGCATTACTGAAGGCTTACCGAAGTCAACATCCAGTGTGGCAAAAGGGGAAGCAATCTCAAATGCATAGGCAGCTGCGTACAGCCCACACGAAGAGAAGTCCATTTGCTGCTGGCAGAGAGGACTTCACGTGTAGGTTCCCGATGTGGTTAGGTGCCTTGTGTAGAGCTGACGCAATTGTCGGCCGAGATTTGCCGAGATACCAATCGACCAATATCAAGCGCGAGCTATACCAATTCACCTAACTAACACCTTAGTCCCTTTTCATGACACTGCTGTTTACGACTGCTGATAGTTTGTCTTCCTCGTTTTTGCTGGTGTACGATTGATACGAATCCACCGATATCAATGTCACAACTTGCCAAAGAGCAAATAGAGTATATAGAGTAGAGAAGCAGAGTAATGCTAGGATTTTTGACTTCACTGGATTCTTTTGCCACGCATGCCAACAATAAGTAGGCTAGCATATGGCTTTGCTGATGTAGTTCTAAACTGACTTAAATCGCACAATTTGTAATTATGTTGCATCGGGATACTTTTTGACGGGGGGATAATTTCGTACGACTCATGGGGGATATGTTTGCATGAGGGGGGATAGTCCCTCCCGTTCACATTCATCCGGCCGGATACTCCATTCTGCTAAGGGGATAGACTTGCATGCGGGATACTCTATTTCGTGACAATGGCACGGTCAATACAGTATTCGCAAAAAAAAATAATGCATTATATTGCAGGATGACACAGACATACCTGTGTACCTCAGAAGTCGATAGCAAACCGGTAAGTCAGTCGACAGTTCTAAGCGACATAGTCAGTTGATAAGCATATAATTTAGTCGACTGAGTCGCTAAGTCAGTCGCTAATTAAGTCAGTTGCTAATTCCTTAGCGACTGACTCCGGGTACTACCACACACACCACTGAATTCCAAAGTGTTAAAAACTTGAATGTCTGGAGATTAATTCTCGGGCTACCAAGGGGTGGTTACCACCACCTCCCCTAGGTTTTTCTGCATCAAAAACTTGTAGCACATGGGATATAATTTTGACATTTTACATAGACGTAGGATGTCCATTTGCACACATTTTGAGGTAAAAATCGTGATGGTATCCCACGCCATAAAAAGTTATACCCGAAATAGCCTAAGTTCCAGGGAGTGGGTGGATATCACCAATCCCTAAGTTTGTCGACTATAGTGTATTCATTATTCTTTCTGGAAAAGAAACAACTATGCAATTCCTTAGAGGGAATGTAGGACTATATTTGCTTGCTTAGTTATTTGTCTTTTTGCTTGCTTAGTTATTTGTCTTTTGAAAACCGGAAGTGATCATAATAAATAATAATACGCTTTCTCAGTGTCCAAATCACTGATACAACATCACAACGTAAACCGATATGGTTGGGTACCGGAAGGGCTATAAACAGTCGAAGCAGAATGCTAACAAAGTAAAGCAGTGCTGTGAAGTGTGTAGGAAGCATTCGCACAAAACAATGGAAGTAACTTGCAATAACTGCATATTTGACTGCCGGGAACAATAACATAATTTATAATGTCTTGTTTCATATTGATATAGCTGCATGCTTTTAGATGTTGCCTGCAACTAAATCAGACTTTGGACTAGTGTGTATTGTTGCAAATTGAGCTTTATTACATTTAAAATATTCTTGGATACATAGTTCATTTTCAAAACCTACATCATCTTATATTTTTTTATCCAACAAGTGCAAGTTGTGCTTGATAATATGAAATATCGTTGAATGGACGTCCAGTGTTCAAAATTTTATAATTTCGAAATGCATTCATATATTTTACAACTAAATATACCATTTTTGTCAGAAATGAATGCTGAATCAAATACTGTATTACATGATATGATATGATATCTGAAACCAAACACGAAATACCACCCCCCCCCTTTGGTAGTCGATGTCGCAACAAACCTTGGTAGCCTGAGGGTTAAAGCTAGCATCATGAAAATAGCCAGAGCGCTTGGAAAGCATCGCCATACAACGAGGTAAAACATGTATAAAAAAGACCATGCGAGTGCGTTGCAGTGTGTTCAGCTGGCAGCGTTGTAGTCACCTGAAGTAGGCGATATTCGGGGTCACTGGTAGGCACTTCAGCTATAAACAGCGCGCGACGATATAATATTTTATCTTAGTCAAACATTTTTAGGTGAAATTTATAACCAAACTTGAATTTTACTGTAGCGGCAATCGCTGTCATCATCATTTTCATCATCATCATCATCATCATCATCATCATCATCATCATCATCATCATCATCATCATCATCATCATCTTCACAATACTGTCACAGAAATGCAGTCGTTTTTCAGATAAATTTCAGAGGCGCTTGATAATTTAAAAAATCCACGTATAAAATGTTTTTATATCTTTATTTTACCCAAATATAAATTTATTCTTTAAAATAATTGTATAGCCTAAGTGGATTTTCTTTTTACAGAAGCCTTTGGCGATTATTAGAAACAGTCTTCAACCAATCATTAGCTATGATGTCCAAAACGGGAATAGCCCATCTTGAGGGTAGGAGGGCTAGGTATACTCCAGCCCATTTAGACTGAGAGGTATGCCTACTGTACCTCCAATATTCATATTCAAAACTGTCTGAATTATTTCGTTGGACTGTGGACTATTTACTTTGTTCCATATACCTGACAATCTGTCAATGGTGGAGTGGAGAAGACAACGATATTTAGCATTGGCTTTTTCAGCCTCTAATAGCGCATTGACTCCTACAAGGTTTAACGTGCGATTTGCGCATGATTGGTGAGGAGACAAAGTGATCATGAACTCAGTTGATTTATTTTGAAGCTGTTGAGTGCATCAAAATCTCTTTGCTCAATAGAATCAGCTGCATCTGCATCGTCTTCATCGTCGATGTTGAGAGCTAGCTCTATGTTTACCTGAAGTTCCTTGATAGCTTTAACAAATTTGTACCCACTGTCAGTAACAAAACAGGTTATCCTGTCAACAGTCAAGTTATATTATCATGAATATCCCAAAGCAGCTTTACAATACGATCATACGTGTGTGCCCGGATAGAAGCGGCATGCACGTGCAAATGATTTTCTCTCTAAATCTGTATCCAGAACATGGCCTGTTACCCCAGAAAGCTGTGGAGATTCTTGAAACCGGTCCAGACATCAGGTGTTGTGCACAAGAAATCGTGGTTAGCGATTTCCTGCCCTAATATCAAGTAGCTAAACACGCTGCTTGTTGTTGCGCCGTGGCCCACCCCCAGCACTGAGTGCTAAGTCAGGCTGTTGAAATAGGCGGGTTCGCGTCTTCGCAAGTCCGTGGAAGGAAGAATCTCTAATCCAGCGGGTTGGTCTGATCTATCATGGTCATCTACAGCATCTACTGGAGTTCGAATCCAGCGCTTCCCTATCTCTCTATTATTTAATCTATATTTCATCTGTAAACTTTCACTTCTTCTGAACATAGTTGTAGGTGCGCTGGCTCCCTGCTCGGATCTTAATCCGAGCAGTTCCAAAGTACTCCGATCAGTAGCTGGCGCTTCGAGCGGCTAAACTGGATTAAGCGACCATACCAGGGGAATGGTCTGGGGTTCATTTGCAACTTGCGGAACCAATAGAAGAGACCTCTTCAAGTCTTTCAAGGCGACGTAAAAGCTCTTCTTGATTGTCCCTTATTTCGGCTACATTACTGGCTAAATTCACTTGGCTTTCTTTTAAATCAGCTACGTTGCTAGCAAGCTCTGAGTGCTTCTATCATCAGCAACATTGCTAGCAAGTTGTCTCTGAATAAAACTATGTCTGACTGACCTACTGCGATGCTGTCTAATCTTTCTGCAAATGAATCTATGCTTCCTAGAAGTTGTGCCATGGCAGAGGAAGAACGAGAAAAAAAAGAGAAAGTACGAACACTACTCTCCTGTCTATTACTAGGTCCTGTCTCAAAAGTCACAGATCTTAATGAATGTAATAACATGTTTAATATTAAAGACTACAAAGACAGCAAATAACAGCACTCAAAATGGACAAAATACAATTTCTACCAAACTGCACTAACAATGTCTAAACATTTTATACGGTACATAATTAGACACAAGCAAGCACTGAAGATACAAAAAATGAAACGACAACTTTACTCCAATTTAGTTTACAAACAGGTCATCTCCAGGATCACAAGACTGCGACCTGATCAAACGTAATTCCAATATGGATCGCTAGAACGATCATCCAGCAAAGAATTCGTAGCAGATAAATCGAACGATTCCACTACAAAGTAAAGCCTATCGATTCATCTACAGAAAGTTCAAAAGCCTATCTCACACTGTAGACCTTGAAAATCTGCTTACAGACGAGCGATAACTGTCCCGACGAATTAAATAATTATATAGCACACGAATATTTTCACATCGCTTGGCTCCATCGCTAATACAATTGCCTGCTATAAATTTTCGACAATGTCCGTATTTTCGACATGTCATCACTAGCTCTGCAAAACCTGAATTGTGCTTCAGCAGTCACCTCAATACTGGCTAATCCTGATCTGCGAATGCATGGTGGCTTCTGCCCGTATTTATAGAGCAGATTGGCGCCAGACGCCTGACTCATCCTTTAACGCGGGAAACTGCTCCGGCGACAGCAGCAGCAGCTGTCGTTCAGATTCGCGCCATCAGTATGACTCACTATCCAGGGATGTCAACTGGACGCAAATGACGGGAAACTTTACACACAAGTCCTTATAATACATGGCAAATAAAATAATTAATATATATATAAATAAAACTCTTGTTACGTTCTCAACGAATATAACATTGTCTTCAGTGCGCCTACTAAGTGTCCTACGATAAACATGGGTCAATAGCCCATTCATGTCCATTTCATGTTCATGACAACCCATGTCTTACGGATTGATCTTCTGGATATTGACCTGATCAAGGTTTGGTTTTGGTGTGCCATCGGTTGATGCCTTGTGCATTAGACACCGGCGTAATAGAAGTTATCAATTACAATTACAATTCACAAGGGCAAAAAGCTTGGATGCTCTACATGCGCATTTGCAATCCTGATATAGAATGAAGCATTGATGAAACATTATAGTGATACAACAAACTCACAAATGTTTGCTATGACCAAAAGATTCTAAATCTTTCGCAACGCCAAGTTGAGGTCTTAAACCTTATAACCCTAACATTACAACAATAATCTTGCAGAAGGACTGTAAAAATTTATTTTTGAAAAGAACTTCAGGGAAGTTTTTAAATAGTTTGGAAACGTATTTTGAGTTCTCCAAAAATACTTTTAAACCCTTTTGAAAATACTTTTACAAAATGCATTTCAAAAGAACTTTGAAAATGCAAAATAAAATAGTATTTTCTATTTTGAAAATAGAAATCTATCTTTAAAACATTTTGTGCGATCACTGAGTCAGACCTCGCAATAGGGCCTATCTATGATTCACGTTTTCTCGCCAAGATTTCTCAGAAAATGTGGTCCTAGTGTGCATGATGTATTTCTATGCGCAATTTCTTCTCATGCAACGAATATCGCGATTGTTTATAATCTAGAATCTCGCCGTTATTTGGCGGAACCAAATCTTCTAAAGCAATCGCGAAAAAATGCGTTTCGTGCCCGTTGCAATATTTTAAGGCTTATTGTTCGACATATTCAGTATATTGGAAACACAACATTATCCTCAGTTATCACAATCCAGATTATCTCTTTGATCTAGAAAGATCAGCACATTAACGATTGCCAACCAAAAATTTAATCAGCACTTTTCGAATCACTCTCTAATAGGCCTATTTACAAATTCCATCTGCTTATGTCAATATTTGAAGATCATCGCAGGAAAATACAATATAAAATCTATACATAAAGTTAACTTATTGGTCAAATGAATTATGATTATATTTATTTAGAGCAATGTCGACAGGAGGAAAATTAGACGAGGCTGAATATCTTAACAAAAGTAGGCCTAACCGCTTGTTGGAAGCAGTGTTAAGGTCAACGAAAGTTATGCGATAAAACAAAAATATTAGTAGTTCTAGGAAAAGAAAGAGTATGGGAATATCTAACTGAGATGAAACGATTTACTCCTTTAAAAATTCTCGAAAATAAAATATGAGAGCAAGTTGACTTGCTATTAAAGAAATTAATTATTGACTATTTTTTTAGAATCTTAAAGAAAATTAACTCGGTCGTCCAATGAAGAAAAATTAAAAATCAAAATCCGTCCAGCGCAGGACCATTTGTTGTCAGCCACAAACAGTTGACCATTTGACTCATCAAGAAGAATCCTCATTGGATATAGTAATTTGTGTTTTTCTTTTGAGAGAATTTCCCTCCTAAGTTCCAAATCTGCATCCAATAACAAGACTCGATTGCTGTTGCGATCAGCGACGATCACGAATCCATTTCTATCGACGCCCAAATGTCGTGGATTATTCAATTGTCCGTTGTTAAATGCTGGATTTGCATGGAATGACTTCTTAAGTGCTCCATCTGCATCCACTATGCACACTCTATGCAGATTATCACCGTCATCACCATGACTGACCACGAAATCACCATTGGTCAGTTTTATAGCATGCCATGGACAATGAATATCTGCTTCTGGTGAAAGATTTATTTCACGGATCAATCGTCCATCTGGCGAATATTCATTTAATTTATTTTTACCAGAAACAGTTAAAATAATATTCGATTCATTTGTAACAGACAGACCCCATCCCGAGTCTTTTCCAGTTGGCCATTTCTTTATTACATTTCCATCTGGATTAACTCTCAAGATTTCATTCAACTTCTCATGGCCTTTGAAATCGAAGATGTAGAGACATTTATTTCTGTCGCAGGATCCTATATCCCACGGATCTATTAATTCCTTCAAATTCAGCCCACGACTGCAAGTGAATTTAATAGAATCGTAAACTTCAACTTCTGAACTCCGTTCACTCACAACAAACAATTCGTTGTCTAAGATCGTCAATCCAAAAATCGATTTCTTTGCTTCTTCTGCGGGTTTTGTTCTGATCGTCTCAACTAAAACTAGATCCGATTTGTATTTCTCTGGCAGTCCATCTGAAAACCGAAACATTTAATTCCAACAAAGTTTAAAAAATATTAAAATTCTTATTTTAAATGAAAACTCCAATCAGTTTTGTAAGAAATGATTTCATTTACTGTCTAATTAGATTATTTGAAATTGAATAAACGACGACGACGGTGGTTATGATAATTACTGCTAAACAGACTGAGGTCGACTCATTGGAAGGAAATGATATTTCTGGACAAGCACAGAGAGACATCACCTGATGCAACGCTCTAGATGCGACTCAGATAAGAGATACAAGGTTACGTTTAGAGTGTCATGCGTAAGTACACAGAGAAGACTTAATAGAGTGCCAAAAACCTCATTTTTAAGGACATCAAGTAGACATGTGTATGGAGCGCCTACATTTTAAAAATTACGTCTTCAGATTATCATAAATAAACGTCTTATTTCGGAGAGGCTCATTATTGATTGTTCATAAAAGTCTGCATGTTTCAAGAAATTACTTAAGAAGAATAGTAGGCCTAGTAGGGTGGTCCACAGATACATGGTAAGAAATAAAGTTCAAGCTAGAATCCAGGACACCCTCTCAGTTTGTTAGACCTATCAATAGTATTATTGAGACAACATTTCAGCTTCTTATTCCAACTGGAAGACGAAACTCAAGGACCATGTTACTTTGTCCGATACCGATAAATGTAGAAATGAATGTGTCGAGCATACAAATGTATTTTATTTCAAGATAAATCAAATATTACTCTAATTTGGCAATATACAAAATTATGTGATACAAGAACACTTAGACACATTGAACTATAAAATTTCAGTAAGTTTGAAGAATTGAAAATTTACAAGAAATGTCAAAATAATTCGTCCAGTCCTTGAATATCGAATGTCGATTATTCTTGTTTTATGACTTCAATACCCGTTATCGTTTAGACTCTACTAATCTAAACTAAGCTTACAAGGCTTTGCAAGCATCGCGTCAACGGCAGATTTTATTCTGTGAGTGAGAACAGCTTTCCTATTTGCCTCGACCACTTGGAGAAGAAACTGCATTTCTTCTTCATAATTGGTGATGAGTCGGTAGAATTCTTCGAACAACTTTTCACCCCTCTGAGCTGTGTCTTTCACCACTCTCAACTGCTGAATTATCTCTCTACCTCGCTCGTAATTCTCATTCTCGATCCATTGGTTTGCTGAAAGTGTAAGAATGGACTCGCCTATCTCCAGGCGTGACAGTAGTGTCAGTGCTTGCTGGGTTGTAAAATCACCCAGTCGAACCCCTCCTTCAGTACCGTAGCATCACCACTCACCTTCCTTTCACCAGGCTTTGAGGTCATTCTGTCGACAATTTTCACCTTATCTGCTGCAGGAAGTTGGTCTGAGAACAGTGCCAGACGTACAGCCTCATCCGAAAGGTAGCACAAGTGATTTTCTAGAACCTTCCTGGAAGCGACGCTGATCTCAATGTCAATTGACTCATATTTTTCTAGATCAATCCAAGTGACAGATCTTGTCCTGGAGCTTCAGCAGCAAGTGGGGGCCTTTCTCCATGCCTTCGTCTAAACAAGGGCACCAAACTGCTCAAAACAATGAATCTGAGTTTCTTCCTTTCGTTAGATTAATTACATCACGTTGATCGCAAAAAATACAGATTCTGTGGCATACAGTAACTTGGTCATGCAACGTGCATGGTGAATTGGCCCAGGAGCTCTCCAGTGAATTGTTGAAGGCTGACTTCCAAGGAAAACCAATGTCAGCTCAATGAGCTCTTGGTAGTTATCTATGATCTCTGAATCTGACTTTCTTTCAGCAAACTCCTTGAGATAACTGAGTGCTGTTTCGTGGAAGGCTTCAGTGCTGGATATGACTTCCAGTCCTCGGAAGTTGACACGTGTCACAGCTTCCCAGCAGCTTTAAATCTCCTGAAGGTTAGAGTGTATGGTCAATTAGATGGACCGCAGCGCAGGGTGAATACTTTGGCTAAAATCAATTCCATCACATGATGACGGCAGCCCAACCACAGGAGCTCTCGACCTATCCTGTCTTCCTGCAGAACACACTCCGTTGCAATGCACAGTTTTGACAGATGTTGTATCAAAGCTCAAGGTTTGAACTTGTCAGTGAGTTTCCACAACTTCAGAAGATTATGAACGACCATGGATTCATTGTATCCTGTCCCAAAGGCTAATCTGGGCTCACACAGGAGCTTATCCACACCATCACACGAAACCAGCACTGGCAGGCGGTCGACATTTCCTGCTCCGAAGATCTTAGGCAGGATTTTCCTATCCAAGTATAGTACCAGTGTCTAATCTGGTACAAATTCAGATCTTACAGCTTCAGCATGCTCTACCCTGGCTTTCTTACGCTCCCTGCAGATGGTACTCCGCGAAAGTGGCAGGGCAAAAGGATCACGACCAAGCGCTGCAGCAATTGTAATGTAAAAATTACTTCTAAAAACATGTCAGCCAAAAACACAGGAGGTAGAGACCATGACCTTCAACAAGAACTGTGTCCTTTATTGTTCCAAGTACCAGTAAGTAAGTAAGTAAGTAAGTAAGTAAGTAAGTACGATAACGCAACAGAAACTATTTCAAGCTCATCTCCACAACAAATGTTTACCAAGTTATACGGCATCAGGATTTACAGCTAATACTACTATATGGTATTATGGTAATATTTCTATGTCATTGATCACAATCTTCCATTTGGAGTAAGAAGCTGAAATTTTGTCTCAATTATACCATTGATAGGTCTAACAAGCTGAGAGGGTGTCCTGGTTTCTAGCTTGAACTTTATTTTTTGGACCACCCTAAGGCCTAGTTTAACACATGATAAACCTCTAATGTTTAAAAATAGACGCAGATCCGTCTCCCATAATACTTGTTTGACGTGTTTTGAGCCAGCATTAGTTTCAGAATTGAGTAGTATAAACATCGTCGTAAATAATACTTACACTGGATACAGTAAATGCTATTAGCATAGGCTAAAACTCAGGCAAGCTAAAATGACAACGTTTAATAGACTTTGGAAGTAATAATTATAATGTTTACTAATACTAATCAGTCATAATTAAATATTATCAATCTAGCATAATAGACTCCGTCTCCGGAGTTGTGAAAAACCCAAGCCATGCTTTACACACACTTCTGCCACCTATAAAACCAACTCCTTATTCTCTTCGACCACGTTCTCACGACAGGGTCCTGAACCTTCTAGACAATAATAGGAGGAACACTTTTATAGGAAGAATGCTGTATTCTTACTGATTCTGTATATGACTTTTTATGCTTGTGCGCCGGAGTGCGGCTCTTCAGCAATCGATTTAATAAAGAATATACTTACTTACTTACTTACTTAACTTTGGATAAATTATAGACTACAATACAACATAGTAACTGATTGGCGGGTTTAACCGGTACCAAGTAGTCTTTGCTGTTCTCGTTCCTGTTCTTCTGTATCCTGCTTTGTTTTTGCGAGTTCTAGTAAGCAACGAAATGTGAAATATTTCATTGATTAAGTTAATTAATAACTTTTTAAGATAACCTACGACAGTGTTTCCCAGCCTGGGTACCGCGTCACACAAAGGTGACGTAAACCTGCTCTAGGGGTGCCTCGGCTGGATAATGGTTATGCAGCTTTATTTTTCCTAAATTAAAAACTACTGACGATCACTATTGACATAGGCCTATAAATTGTTTTTAAACTTCCAGTATTTTAGAAATAGTCACAACACTGCGATTGAAAGCTTACACTGGATAGGGTAAATGATATTAGCTTACACGGAAGCTAGACAAAAAGAAACGCCGAATAGACTTTGGAAGAATTTACGCACAATTTAGGCCATCCCTTTCTCTGTAATATACTACTATGGTGGCCCTATCTAGCGGGGTCTGCGACCCCTTCGGGGTCTCCAGTGTAACCCAGGACATACTCTTTCGTTAACTATTATTGTATCAATGAATTTTTCTTTCTCTGGATGGTTACCGAATAAAAATCTGAACTGAACTGAAATGTAGGCGCCTAATTGTAATCCGACATTTTAAAGCGTCCTTAAGAAAGACACATCATTGGCGCTCCCGACCCGAACTAATGAAAATACTGTCGAATGATATAGACACCAGGCGCTTGCGAAACTGGGAAAAGACCAAACTGAGGAGCTCGAGCCACAGCTCTCGAGAATGGCGATTCCAGCCAGGTAGTGTGTCCAACATAGGCAAAGCTTCTGGACTGATCTGTAGCTGTATGCATACGAACGACAGTCAGGAGTCCATGGGCAGCCGAGCGAAGGGTGCCACGACCCTGGACCGAGGAGACTGAAATGCAGAAGTCCCTAAGACATGATGGAGCCGGGCCAACAAGACCATTGCGCATAAGGGTCAGGATCTTAAAGTGAATACTCTGCTAGATGGCAGCCAGTGTAAAGTATCCCGCATTAAGAAAGCTATATTACCAAACCTGGAGCACCTCAATAAGATGGGCAGTGGCATTAAAAACAGAATGAAGCTTCGAAATATTAGCTAGCTAGCCTAGTGAAAGTCCAGTAGAGATGGCGTTACCAAAGTCCACCCTTGTGCAGATAAGGCATGAATTAAAAAAATGACGGTATGAGAAGAGAGGTAGCGGCGGATGGTGTATTAATCAGGAGGTGGTAAAGCATGTGTGGCAGACACTGTTGAAATAATCAGTCAAATAGAGCTCCCGGTAAATAAATTTGATAAATTAGAGACTACATTACAACATATAGTTTAACCGGTACCAAGTAGTCTTTGCCGTTGTCGTTCTTGTTCTTCTGTCTCCTGCTTTGCTTTTCCGACTTCTAGTAAGCAACGAAATGTGAATTATTTCACTGATTAAGTTAATTAACATCGGAAGATAACCTACTGCAGTGTGTCCCAACCTGGATACCGCGCCACACAAGGATGAGGTGAACCTGCTCTAGGGTTGCCGCGGCTTGATAATATTTGTGCAGCTTTATCTGTCAAAATATTTCAAAAATCATTGACTATCACTACAGTAACTGACACAGGCCTATAACTCGTTTTAAAAACCTATAGTATTGTAGAAATAGTAGCAAAACTGCGATTGCACACTTACACTGGAATACTGGATAGGGTAAATGGTATTAGCATACACGCAGGCATGACATGTAGACAACGGCTGGATATATTTGTGTTGCTTTATCTGTCAAAAAATTTGAAAAACTTTTGACCATCACTACTGACACAGGCCTATACTTGTTTCTAAAACTTACAATAGTGTAGAAATAGTAGCAACACTGCGATTGAACACAAGGATCGTCGTTTGTCATTAAAATTTATAAAAAAAAACTAAATGGAAGAAAATTAAATAAAATGAAGCCCAGGCGCTGTTGACTGAATGACTTTTAGTAAGGGTAGGGCCTACATTGGTTTGAATGAGGTTGGGATCCACCGACAAACTGACTAAAATCACACGTGGCTAAAAACGACATTTCACGCAACCCACTCTCTTGCCTTATAATCTATTCTGCTCCATTATCTATGAAAACGAAAGCTAAATTTACATGTCCAGTCAGTCGATTAGGTTGATTACGGTATATTAATTATTCCGTTTACCGCCAAAACATGATTGCATGCTCCCATCTAAGATTTCACGGCTGCGGAAATCTTTTTTGCACATAGAGCTGAATTTGTTGTTCTCTTTGCACGCACTTCGAAGGTGAAAAGGTGAAATGTAGTGCCTTTTCGACCACCAAGAAAGACCTTCTTCTGATCAGTGTGTTATTTCAGATAGGTATCCCTCAATAAGGGCGCGACACAAAACAGCGCGCACATAAGGGCGCTGTCAAATAACAGCGCAGGTTAATAAGAGCGTGTTGCAATATGAGCGTGTGCAAATAAGGTCGCCATTAATTTTAATAAATCCGTACATGCTAACATTTTAATCACTAAAATTCAGTCGCTAATAAAGGCCGTTGTAAAATAAATTGTCGTTTATAAATCCGTGTCTATGAAATAATATAATTCTGTCTATGAAATAGTGATCCTATTTTTGCGCATGAACTGTGGAATTGTTATGGTCCAACTCTTAACGATCTTCCGAAAACTAATGATGCAGTAGAAGGTTGGCACAGAGGATTCAGCCAAATTCTTGGAGCATATCATCCGACGCTGGAAATTTATCGACGGGCTGATGAAGGAACAGAGTTTGAATGAAATGACGATTGAACAATATAATAAAATTATATCTGGGCAGCAACTGCCTGCAGGTAAAACAGTCTTTAAAGACTGAGCATTGCGATTAAAAACGATCGTCGGTGACTACATAGGGAGACAAATACTGGACTATCCGACTATCTGCGTGGAATTGCTCATAATTTGCATATGAATTTTTAGGGCTTATAAGGTTGCATTGCAACTTATTGACTCGCATATATGTATATAAACGACTTTTAGTCTAGATTTAAAAGTCTATAATGAGTTTTATTTAATAGACAAAGATTTATAAATGGCGATTTCATGTACACCGGCCTTTATTAGCGATTAAATGCTAGCGATTAAATGTTAGTATTATGTTAATATTTATGTATGCCTTCGTACACCTGGATTTGTTAAACGGCGACCTTATTTGCACGCGCCTTTATTAGCGCGCGCTTATATTGCAAGTTTTTTGCAACACGCTCTTATTAACCTGCGATGTTATTTGGCAGCGCCCTTATGTGCGCGCTCTTTTCTATCGCGCCCTTTTATGCGCGCCCTTATCTATGTAAACCTTTCAAATAGGATCTCTGCACACAACTTTCATCAGCATTTGAAAACTGTTCTCCTTCGCTGAAGTGTTGGGAGCACGTCTAACTAGGTATGTTGGACGAGTGCAATATGTATTACTTCTGGTATAATGGAAGTAAGTATAGATTAGAAACCTTTAGTAGTCATTAAAGTAGAAAGAATGGTAGGAATTCTAACTGCCAGTGTGATAACAAGGAAAAAGCTTAAAATTGAGCTCACAAGTTTCAAAGGCCTAGGTGCATGCGGAGCAGGCAGGTGCTGGAGCGCACAATTTGGGGGCGCCATTTAAAAAATGTGTTTTACGTTTTCATATTTTTCAATCACTTTTTAAATGATTACAGTGTTTTAAGTGACTTAATTACTTTGCCTGTAAAGTCTTTCAGGCTAAGGCGGACCTTGCATAAGGCAGATCTATCGCCAGCCAGGGCGTAACTGTGGCCTAAAAAGTGGGGGTACCAATTTTTTCACATGCGCATGGATAGCATTTTGGACATTTTACCCTGCCAGTATCCTCATTACTTTTTGTGTCACTTTCGAGGAAAGATCGGGTGTATAAGCATAACGATTATTATTATTTATTAGTCTATTTCTCTCCATAAAGCCAACACATCTCAAAACCACATTAATAAAATTGAAGGTTTTCAGTTAACTGTAGGCCCACATATATTAACCACTATTTAGTCTTATGTTGCAATCTGTTACAATCCAAAGTGCCCCAAAACAGAGTTTCCTATTTGATGGCCAACTGATAGGCGCTGCAATCATAGGCGCCGACTTTTGCTTTTGTCTCTGGGTGCCTTCTCCTCCCCATCCCCTTAGGTAGGTGAATTTTAGCGGATTTTCGGAAAAGAAAATTGTTTTCTTGTCAAGGGTTACGACGTAAGAAAAAGTATTGGAAATCGGTGACGTTCGGATGTTCCTGTGTTTTTATTTATTTATTATTTTAAATAATAAATAAATAATTTATTTATGTACGGCCTGTGACTGTGAGATCATGCAATGTTGGATATTTTTTTGTTGTAGTTGTACTTCTCAAATTGCGAGATTACTGCTTAGGTGCCAAAAATTTGAATATAAGGTCCGAATTCTTCTGGGTGCCAGGCACCTACTGAACTTTCTCTCTGTGTGCATTGGCATCCAAGGCTCCCAAGAAGTCGGCGCCTATGGCTGCAATAGTTAGCTGGTTAGCGCAGGTCTGCTCTCCTGAAAATAATTCTACTTCCCAGTTTTTGGACAAACTCCAGTGATTCGGTATGCCAGCAATCATTATGATTGTAATAATTAGGCCTATGTTTCACCTTTTAATAGGGGCCTATTTTTATTATTAATATAATTATTATTGGGAAGCGATTGTGGTGGTGGTGGTGGTGGTGGTGGTGGTGGTGGTGGTGGTGGTGGTGGTGGTGGTGGTGGTGGTGGTGGTGGTGGTGGTGGTGGTGGTGGTGGTGGTGGTGGTGGTGGTGGTGGTGGTGGTGGTGGTGGTGGTGGTGGTGGTGGTGGTGGTGGTGGTGGTGGTGGTGGTGGTGGTGGTGGTGGTGGTGGTGGTGGTGGTGGTGGTGGTGGTGGTGGTGGTGGTGGTGGTGGTGGTAAATGTGATGTTTTTCTGCCATTGCTGAGCTGATATTTATGTTGTCTATCTTTAACATAATATATTAACAAGCTAATGCTGTTTATAATCAAAGCGATTGAAAAGGTTAATAAGCTTTTACATACGTTTTCTCCATATGTATAGTACAACGCCGATAACCACAGCCAATGGTACAACAAGCAGCACCAACACTACCAACAGATTCTTGCTGCCGGTAACTAAAAATGTAAAAATACTTGTTAAGAATCGAATTGATTTGATATAGTATTTTAATCTCATTATATAGGGCCTAAAGAAGATAATTTTGGCAGTCATGAATAAAAATAATCTTTGACTGTTTTTCTCAGTACATGCTACTGCTAAAGATAGGCCTATCTCAACTATACAGGGGCGTCTACACCATAGAAACCTTGGAGCACATGCTCCATCCACGAAATAGGGGGGGGGGAGATCTGTCAATGTGTGTGCCACCATATTAGGGGGGAAGGAAGGGGGTGGGCGGAAGAAGAGGGGGAAGGGGAAGTTGCTCCAATGACTTACAGGGATTGACGCCCCTGCAACTATAAATGCATTCTGTTGTTTCGGAAAAAGTTTTCTAAATAAAATTACATTATATGCATTTTTTTAAGTGGAAAATTAAAAATAACAGCCACAAAGGCATTATTTGGGAAGAAATAAAAGGCAATCCGTAATAAAATCAGTAGCTTGAGAAAGAATGTAAGCGACGGATGATAGCTGAACACTTTAACAACAGTAGCTGCATTGGTTCCTGGAGTCACTTTTACAAACTCGTCGTTAACGTGTAAAGCAACCATCAACTAAAAAGCTAATATTAAATCAAATTTAATTGTTAATTTGAATGCTAAGTAGTAACTTAGATCGCGCACAATGCACAAGCATCAAGTCAATATCCATTAGTTCGTTCTCCTAAAGTCAGATAAAGGTAATGTGATATATAGAAGTCAATCACTCTTACCTACATCTGAATGCACTTTAGCGATAGGAGTTGAATAATCTGAATACACTTTAGCTTGCATGGACTGCACTGTGCATAATTTGTTTCCAAAGGAACATGTAGCTTCGCACTTATGCCATCCAATTTTCTTTGGTTTTAAAATTGGGCTATCTGACTCTGTGGTAATATCACCACCGCTGAACCATTTCCATTTGTAACTGCATGATTGGCTGGTGTTTGCGGAACAATTGACTTCGTCGTTCATTGTCATGTTAATCGTGACTTCGCTGCTGAAGACATCTAAATCAATTCAATATAAAGCGTTGCGGCGTCAAACAACTATAATATTATACACTGCTGATACTAAGAAAAAATATAAATGAGTTATTTTAAAAGTGCCTACTTGTATCTACAGTAGTTGTATCTGCGTAGAACATGCCTATGACATAATTATTTCATGAGTTGATAGCAACAATTTGTCATGTTCATGTTTCCAGAAATATGCAAATGCTTTTCGGTGGATTTGGGGCGGAAAGGCCACAAGCACTTACATCATGTATTGCGTTGTGTATTGTAGGTTCCAGGCAAAATAATGATTTTATTAAATAATATCGGGAAGCTATATTAGCTTAATCCTCGAGTGCCCAAGGTATTTTTTAGGACACGAAATCCCAAGAGGGGAATCCCCGACCGGACCCAGTGTTTTCATTGTAATGTCTGGAGAAGGGATTGGAATATTGTTACGATATTTGGCTTGTTTTAATCCAAATTGAATTTGCAATCGACTGATGTGTGGTATTTCACAGTAGCGCCACCTGGTGAAACTTTATTTGAACTTTAATACTAGTTTGTATTTTTTTACAATTTCGGGATTTTTCACAGGTATTCAATTGTACGGATGTAACTTTGGCCTGTATAGCCTCGAATAGGCAGCAAACACTACAGTAGATCAAACTGTATTACACTCAGCGTAATTCGCCGTCCAACGATGCCTAATAACGTACGTTGACCAATTTCTTTATGGGCTGGTAAACCATTTGCCAGTATGGCCATCTTGCGGTGTCCTTAGTATATGCTATGGTTGTAGGGTACAGGCTGGGAGAATAATCACGCAAAATATATCACACAAAGCCAAATTGATGGCTTTTGGATGTCCTGAAACCATTTTTACAATTTCGTAGTCGTTCTAAAGTTATCTGTCAAAAAAGCGGGTCTGAGGTCCGGTCGCACCCCCCCCCCTTGGGCATTCGAGGGTTAATATTCAAGTGTATCGGTTTCAATATCAGTCCTTGTTTGATAGGTGATAAAACATATCGATGCGATTTCCTGCACAATGATAACAACATCTGCAAAGGAAGATGTCATTCAGTCAATCCATGTATGCTGATTTTCACATCAAATTGCAAACGCTAAGAATTTCAATTACAAGTCTGAAGAGAAACTTACATAAAATGTTTATGGTGGTAGATGAGCAACTGTAGGGTATGCCGTACGTTCTCGTTGTTTCGCAAACATACGATGATTTATTTAGGTCAAGTGTACTTTTCATCTGTAGCGTGTAGGTGACCTCATTATTGATGGAGGTAATGTTAAACCGTCCTTCTGTAATGGATTGATTGTCACCACTCGCTTTCCATCGAAGGACAGGAAGACTGTTTCCGTGGTATGTTATTCTACATGAAAGATTAACCTCCTGTGGTTCTACGCCGCAACTGTTTGGTCCAATGACTCCGTCTGGATGTATATTGGATTTGCAGACTGGATCATCATCTAAAATACATTTGATTTGATACAAGGTCTTAAGGATTTTTCTATAATTCGACATAAAAGGAAAGTAAAAGTATTGTTTTGAAAAGATAAAGGATGAAACTTGACGTGTTAATTTTCAAATTTACTATAATAAAAAACGATTTTCTTTAATGTATCATAGTAGCGAGCACTTTTCACCGGATAGTTCTACTATGACCGAATAACGAATACGTGTAACTTTTGACAAATGTAAACGCTCTGACAAACACGAAAAACAATTGAGTTTAATCGAAAATAATGGCTACCTCAGACAAAGTCAAGATAGGCCTATGTTTAGCCACTAGGTAAAGAATCAATTCTGTTGCTTCCAAACTTTAATAATATCTGGACATCCAATACTAAGCTTAGTTTAATAATAACGCCCAGATACATCAACTGTCTAGGCTAGTCTAGCAATATAAAATTGCAACTGCTTTGTAGCCTGCATCCAAAAATTATTATAGGCTGTTTCTGAAATAGACAAAATTATTTGGCGATTTCCAGCAATAGGCCTAACTGTTTCAACGCTAGACGGTTTTAGCTTAAAGCGTGCTATACACGATATTATCTGAAGTTACTTTCAAGATTTGAAAGAGAGTAAAATCTGCACATGGGCCTACCTAAAACTATGAGCTGAGCCAATCTTCTTTCTCCGAAACCTTCATCTTCTAAGCATTCGTATGTGCCTGAATCTGAAGGTTGAATTGAACGAATGACTAAATTGCTGGCTCCTGTCGAGGCGTTGATTTCAACCGAAAACCTGCCGTCATTATAAGGATCTAGCATAGCTATTCCGGTGTAAACATAATTGCTGCCGTGAAGCCATTGGATATGATCTCCTTGAAGGGACGTCGAACAGTTCATATAAGTCGTATCATTTACCTTTACCTCAGTGTCACGCGGACTCGCGGTCAACTTTGCATCTGAAATTCCACAATTGAACGTGATTTTCGTAATTTCTTTTGTATAATTTATCATAATAATCTTTTAAGCTGCAATATAGTCCAATGGTGTATTCTCGTAACAGAACAGTAGGCCTACTGTAGACTTAAATGGTTTAATCAATTAGATCTTTGCACCTACGAACAACGCTGAAACTGCACAAAATTTGATTCCAATCGACCTAACTGGTCATTGGTGCACAAGATTCATTAAACATTTGGTAGGAATTCATCTGCATCACACACTATTAGGTCTAAGTTCAATTAGTTATCTTCATTTTATCAATTTACGATTTCGTTTTGACGCGTTATCGGATAGACATTAGACAAGGGCGCTGTTGAAGTAAGGTAATAGGCCTCATAACAAGCTAATAGCCTAATGTTGTAAAATTTTATCTGACCTCAAATTCATTACAAATTTGACAAAACCTAATTCGTAAATGCTGAGAATTATCAGCTGAGAATTAGGCCTATTATCAGAAGCCATTAAATACTTGCATGGATTTTTTACTTACCAATTTTATGACAGACGTTGATTAATATGGCTAGAATTATCACAGATCTAGGCCTACATCCCATTGCTGAAAGCGATTTCGAAGCTTTAGCGACAGAAACTACAACAGTTAAAGGATGTTAAAATGGCGAGACAACAACAGCAAGAAATAGGTCCATAAAGTTAAAATCATTAAGAGTTAGAAAAAATTGATGATTTGTCGCAAAATTATTATTATTATTATTATTATTATTATTATTATTATTATTATTATTATTATTATTATTATTATTATTATTATTTATTAAATATATAACGAGCGCACGGTCGCATCGAAATGTGAATCTGAGGCGTGGATAGTCAATCGCCAGAGAAGATGTGCACAGTTAGATATCCAAGTGCTTGAAAGCCAAGGAGAAATAATGAGTTCTGAGCCGATTTTTGAAGGTAGGAAGTGAATTTGAGTCACAAACAGAGAGTGGCAGTCGATTCCATTCCTTGGGCAGAGGCATGGAATGCATGTTCGCGAGCCAAACTGTTCTGCGTCGTGGCTCAGCTAAAAGACGCATATTTAATGATCGCAGGCAACGAGGAGGGATGTAAGGAGTTAGTAGCGAAAGTAGAGAGGTGCGCTGGTTCTGAGGGCTTTGTAGGTCAAACATGGCAATTGAACTCAACAGGAAGCCAATGCAGCTGGTGGAGTTGGACTGAGGAACTTGTTCGTAGAGGAACACGCTGCAATCCGCGAGCTAGGGAGTTCTGGATGCGTGCGTTGCAGGCTGTTGAGTTCAAGGTCTGAGAGACTCGTAAAAACAGAAATTAGGCCTAGCGTAATCAAGGCGACAGGAGACAGAGGAACAGGTTATGGTTTGCGACATATTCTTATTAAGAGCCGACCTGATGTGTCGTATTGCACTGATATGATTAAAAAAACAAGATTTACACAGGTAAATCTGCGGTCGGAATGTGAGCTTGCTGTTAATGGTTACCCCGAGTGTTTGGACAGTAGGCCTATATGATAGTGAAACAGCCGTGCCTGCGAGGTCGAAGGTAGAAAGTGAAGAGAGAGAACGCAAGCGTTGGGATGAACCGAATGAAATTGTCTTAGATTTGTCTGAGTTTATGGCCAAACCACTGAAACAGAACCACGCATACAAAGATGAGAGGCACTCCTCAAGTTTTAGTTTACCAGACTTATCAGTGTGTGATAGAACAATATGGAGCTGAGTATCATCCGTGTACTGTTGTAATTGGACTCCAAAGGGTTGAGCTCCATCTAATATGCGCTCTGGCGTTTATTATAGTCCCATTATTGACTATTATGTACACTGTATTGGTGTTTATACTGTTAACGCAATTGGGACTATAGATAAATTAAGTCGATGATGCTGTTGATGATGAAGTAGGCTAAAATAAGAGGTATGGCATATAACAACAACAACAACAACAACAACAAGAAAAAGAAGAATGAAAAGAAGGCGAAAAGAACAAGAACAACAACAAGAAGAACTAGAATTAGGACAAGAACAAGAATCACAAAAGAAAACAAGAACAATCAAATTAAAACAAATACGAAAATGAGTCAAATAAAATAAGAATGAACCAAAAACGAAGGAAAAATAAAACGAGAAGAACAGTAAGAAGAACAAAGACAGGAACATAACAAGTATAAGAACTGTAAAGCAGGAACAAGAACAAGAATAATAATAAGACGAACAAAAAGCAGCCCTTTAATAAAGACGCTCCGAGAAGCAGTCATAGGTATAAAGTGTTAGTTCAGTTTTTAGCCTCGGCAAATGAAGACGGGTGGCTCGTCTTCTCCGCCGTCTCAACTTCCACCGTCAGTGTACGGTTAGTGTACTCAATTGTGAAGAGAACACAGACAGATCAGAAATCTCGAAACCAATTTTTGCCTTGGTGAGGATTTTAAACCCGACCTCTCGACCTGTAGCTAGACTGAAACGTGGCAATATGAAGTGATTCGAAAGTACTGTTTGGCAGCAAGAAACACTAAGTGTATTTTAACATCAAACCATCTGTACCTAGTGGGTTCTAGTGACTACTAGCCACAATATATAGTGCCAACATCAAACCGTTTCCCAGGCACAATTTTTTAGCAGTGGCATGCGCTGAACCAACCCACTGTCAGTCATTCTTTGAAGTTGGCATTTGTTATAAATAACCTCTTTCACATTCTTGACCTGGAAAACCCTATTTTAGACACGCAATCGATCAGTTCTCTATAACTTGATATGTTGTGGGGGTAAATGTCTCTCCATTTCACGGAATGCATTGTCCAATTTAAGGTTTCATATGTCTCAACTTCCTTAGCTACCGTCAGATTTATCGCCGCTACTATGCCTTCGACTCGGTCGACTATGCCATCCTCCTCAATCGCTTGTCTATATCCTTCAGTCTATTTGAAAAGCCCCTTGAGTGGCTGGCCTCCTACCTTTTTGACCTCTCCACATTGGTTGTTTACTGTTCTACCAGGTCCCTCTGGACTCCGGTTCGTTTTGGTCTTCCTCGGGAATCCGTCTTGAGCCCCTGCTCTATATTATCTTCACCTCTGATCTCAGTCGTCTTCTTGCCACCTGCTCTTTGTCCAACCATTTATATGCTGACGACATACAGGCTTACACTCACTGCTTTCCCTCTGACGCAGCCGCTGCAGTACCCCCTCACGTGCCATTTCTTCCAATTACTCTTTTACCTCCTGGATGTCTTCCAACCGCCTTCGCTTGAATCCCTCTAAGACTCAATGCACCTCTATAAGGCAGCTTGCTAAGATTGATCACGCTTGTCTTACCTCTGAGTTCCCACATATCATCTTTTCCACATCCGTCAGAGATATTGGCGTCATCTTGGATTCAGAACTCACCCTCTCTCCGCATATTTGCAGCTGAGCCGCGCTTGCTACTTTCAGCTACGACAGCTTGCCGTTGTTTCCCGCTCTCTTTCCCCCAAATCTGCTGCTACTCATGTTCATTACCTGTCGGCTTGACTACTCCTGTTCCCTCTATATTGGGCTTCCCCTCACTCGACTGAATTGCCTTGAACGCGTATACTGCGTTCCGCTGCGAGCTTGATTGGAAGCATTCCTAAATTTGTCCACGTCTCTGAATACATACGAGATGTCCTCTACTGGTTACCACTCTCGCAACGCATTGTCTACCGGGTTGCCTCCATTGTTTGGAAATGTCAGCCTGGCTGTGCTCGATTCTATCTGCGTGAGCTCTGTCACGCCTCTGTTCCACCTGGTCACCACTCTCTTCGCTCTGCCACCCGTAGTGGTCTTTCTGTTCCCTTCGCACGCACCGCTACAATGCAGCAGCGCGCTTTCTGCGTGGTTTGACCCACAATTTGAAAGGGGCTTCCTCTTGAGCTGCGGTCTCTTCCTCGAAACTCATCCACCGCTTTCTTATCTGCTCTAAAGACTTTTCTCTTTCGCCGGGGCTGGGCTGGGAGCGCCTCTGAATAGTTGCTTGAAGGGGCGCTATATAAATGCTTGATTGGTTGATTGATTGATTAATTATGATCGCGCTTCTCCAATTGGTGAAATGCTTAACCCATATCAACCCATGACAGAAATTAATGGTTTCTTTCACATATTTATGCTTGCCTAGACCCAAAACCACTGTAATCACCAAGATTTTCAAAAATTTTGGCACACATTAGAAGTTGTAGTAAAAAAAGTGACTGTCAGTTTAAACTGACGTTAGCCACATCAGGGTATATCCACGAACCTTGACTACTAAACAGAAGCACATTTTATTCACTCTGAACAATTAAATTACTTTATGAAATGTTATGAAAACAGTTTACATTTTAGCATTGCTTGTATTAGTCACATGTTGACACTGACTTGTAATTTGTATTCGAGAATTTATATAGCGCCACTCAAAATCAAAGGCGCTCCCGATGCAGGTCAGTGTCTTCACTGACAGGGCTGTTTTCAGGCGCTTGCGAAACTGGACAGGAGAGAGAGAGAGAGAGAGAGAGAGAGGAGGACATGCCTAATGCCCTGGGAGAGGCTGTTCCAGCTGGAAGGGCCCACAACCGCAAAACTACGAGACTGGGCAGTAGCAGTGCGCATCCAAGGAACTACCAAGTGGCCACGGGCAGATGACCGGAGAAAGGCCCGACCAGGCAAACTGGAAACCGGGGTGCAGCAAGCCCTGAGATACAGCAGCGCTGAGCCAACAAGACAGTTACGCATGAGGGAAAGGACCTTAAATTGGATGAATTGGTGAATGGGAAGCCAGTGAAGGAAGTCCCGGATGTAAGAAGAGATGTGGCCAAACGTCATGATGCCCCCTATGAGGCGAGCAGCACCCTGTAAGCCTTAGTTAATGCTAATTAGGCCTATAATATTATGCATTATAAATGTTCTGACAGTTATATACAAGTGCCTACTACACCAATGACATAGTCCAAATTAAAACTAAATGATTAGATTCCAGCTTTAGGAAACATGCAAATAAGTTTCAGAATAAGATCAGATAATGTATGCCATTTGCTACCATGTTCAGTTAATATTACTTAGCATCTTTAGTGCAACAACTTATTGATGAGCATATTGACAATAAACGATAAAACACAATGAAGAGTATTTTCTTCAGTTGTGTTTTATCGTTTATGTAAGTGAACAAAATTACTGGCAAACTTCTGTTAAGAATGCCAATTCCATCTCAGCTAAGGATGCACAAGAAAATCCACCTACTGGACCACCAGCTGCAAATGGTTCAAACAGAAAATCTAACCTCAAACTTACTACCCCTACTAAGACCACTGATTCCGTCTCAGTTGACAATGGTGAAGAGAATCCACCTCATGGTCCGTTGTTCAAGGGTAAATCTGCTGCCTATAAACCGACCTGGAGTAAAGGAGATTTAAAAGAGGCAGATGGAAAGGTAAAATTTCCATGGAGAATCCCCCCTCCAAAGTCGACGATGGACCTGTCACCAACATTATTTGAATTGTTCTTCACACCTTAGCTAATGAATCACATTTGCAAAGAAAGCAATGAGTATGCTGCTCAACAGGACCAAGTGAACTTTGATTTAGACGTTCCAACACTCAAGCTATTTATATCCATACTTCTAATCAGCGGATATGCTCCTTTATCCCGCTGCCCAATGTATTGGTAAGCCAGTGGTGATGTTCAAAACACGATGGTATCTGGAGCAATGTCTCGCAACCGGTTTAGTTCCATCATGAGCAATATTCACTTTGCCAACAACAACGCCTTGGATCCAAAGGACAATTTTCAAAAGTCCGCCCTCTGTTGGATCTCATCAATGCTGCATACCTCGCCAACTTTCAACCAGAACAGACACTTAGTGTTGATGAAAGCATGGTGGCCTATTATGGTCGCCATGGTACCAAGCAAGTACATACACGGCAAGCCCTTCAAGTTTGGCTACAAGATGTGGGTGGCTACAAGATGTGGGTGGCTACAAGATGTGGGTGTTAGCTACGTGTCTGGGCTACGTCGTGAAGTTCTTTCCATACCAAGGTGCTGGTACTACTGACAAAGACCTTGGTCTCGGTGGCTCAGTAGAAGATCTACCAATGCTTCCTGGTGGTTCATATCACATTATCTTTGATAACCTGTTCACCAGTCCCAATTGTTGCGTTTACTTGCAGATAAAGGCATGGCTGCAATAGGCACTCTCCTCCCCAACCACAATGAAGGAACTCCCTTGCAAAGCATTCAAGATATGAAGAAAAAGCCTCGTGGGTCTTACGATGTGATATTACACCGCAAGCGGCAGTCTGGGTGGTTCGTTGGACTGACAACAAGGTTGTTACGGTTGCTTAAACATATGCGGGAATTGAGCCAGTCCAGAAGGTTGAGATTTTCCAAAACACACAAGGAAAGAATTTACATTCCCCAACCTAAAGTAGTCCAGCTCTACAACCAAGGTTTGGGTGGCGTTGATCATCTCGATCAAAACCCGTCTCGCTGCAAGATACAACATCGCTCGAAAAAATGGTATTGGCCCATCTTTAGATTTTTGCGTCGATTTGGCAGTTCAAAATGCTTTCCAGCTGTATCGTCTGCAAGAGAAAATTTCTGGAGTTCCGGAGCATGATTTGCTTTCGTTCCACCGAGAAATTGTTCAAGTTTACATGCAAACCTTGTCGTCTCAAAAAGGCTGTGGAACAGCTTTTCTTCCTGCTCGAATTCCTGCTGATTGTCATGTCCACCACGAAGTCCGCACCGACGCTACTGGTCACTGGATCATTCAAGGTTCGCAACGACGAGGCGTTGCACCTGGGTGCAAAGGCACATCTGTGTTTTCTTGTGAGAAGTGTAATGTTGGCCTGCATCCGGGTAACTTCAAGGGTTTTCACATTCCTTTCACATTCCTTTTTAACTTCTTTTCAAACAGACGTCCAGCAGGCGGATTGACTTCAGCACTATCACTACAATCCGATTCTTCCTCCAGACCAAGTCTAACGTATCCATCCGGCCTTTGCACTTGAACGCATGTTACTGCTAAAAGTTGATTGCGATTGAGGTTGTTAGGGTCTCCACTGACAACAAACTCGTCGCCAGAATCCGCATCTGTTTCGTTACCGGTGTTGGCAGGAGGAAGTATTGAGATGTCAGCACCCAGAAAACTTTCGTCGCCCGAATCCTCCAACATTTGAAGGACTTCATGCAGCTTGTACCTACAGCAAATACTGCTACTGTTAGAGTAAATGATTAATATATTATGCCCTGCTTTCGATGTTTCATAATAATTATAACTTCACCGTCGGGGTAAATAGGCCTATAACACGTGTTAATGCTCCTCAGACAGACGTGGCTGGAAAAACCCAAGACTAGAACGCCATGGCTGGAAAAAAAACCCAACCCTCCTGTGCCTGGCGTCAGTTTAAACTGACGGGACGAAATTTCGGATATTTTTCAATATAGAAATTCTTTTTTTAAATAATCACCATCACTACCTCTTGGAGGCTTGTAGCGAAGTTTTTTATTAACATACTAGTAAAATATCATTTATTGTTTCTTACATTTTCTTTGTTGAACGATGCATATTCAAAACTGTCTGATGACCGAGATCAAAATATTCTTGGCGCGTACGCAAACACAGATCAACTGAAATAAATCTGCACAGATATTCACACAGGCACTAGAGTTTCACCTAAAATAAGTAAGAATTGAAAATGTAATGATACTGCCTAAAACCGCCATTTTCTGCGTGTAAGTTTAAACTGACGCTAGCCACATATGGGTTAATATAGTTTCGATAGATGCAAACCCTTATGCGTTATGACAGGCCTATGTATGATGCTGTAGAAATAGATTAGATTAGATTAGATTAGATTAGATTAGATATAGACTTACCTTCAACTGACAGCCTTCACGAGCTGTTAATTGCTATGTGATACGAAAGGGAAGTTTCCGGTTCAGGTTGAGCTGATTGACCACTTGTAATAGGCCTAGTATTATAGCTTACGATATTCGAAGGCCTGTGTAAGCATAGGCGTATGTAAACATAATACCTGTATATAGGCCTACTGTATGACTATGCATATAATTATGTCATTCAAGTAGCAAGCCGTGTTAACAGTGGCGAACAGTATCGCCTTGGCCTGAGACCCATAAATTCGGCCAAGATCTCTCGAATTTCCAAATTATATTGCGATTGAAGTACTTCTCGACCTTTATATTTTATGTCGTAGGTTTTAGAGGCTTTTGAGTTTTATTATACCCCAACAGCAACATCTTATGTAGGACATAATGTTGTCACAAGTCATACTGTCATATGCCTGTGTGTATGTATGACACGTAGGCCATATGTATGTATGTATGTATGTATGTATGTATGTATGTATGTATGTATGTATGTATGTATGTATGTATGTATGTATGTATGTATGTATGTATGTATGTATATATGTATGTATGCATGCATGTATGTATGTATGTATGTATGTACGCATGTATATAAGTACGTAGCTATGTGTATGTATGTATGTATAATTGTATATGTGTATGTAATACTCTGTATACTCTGTAATACTCTGTAATACTCTGTATGCTGCAATGCACGAATTAAGATACATATAATATACATGTAGCACCTCTTATGTGTCTCGCAAAAGTGCTTCTATCTAACTGGTCAAAAGGAAATACGTTTTAAAACAGTTTGAAAATGTTTGCTGCAAAGAATCAAGTGCACAGTATGTAAATACAATGGCAGAACGTTCCTTTAGTATCCCATATTAGCCACATTCGTTGGGTCCGTAGCTTGCCCGCATTGTGCCACCTGGAGCAACTGGGGCCGGTTATGGACTCTTTGTGGACCCAATCAAACGTGGTTGTCAGGGCGTATGATCCAATACACCGTACACGGAAGGCACTAGGATACGGGCTCGAGTTGAAGTACGTCTTGATATTATGGATGTCTGCTTAATAAAACCACTCCATAGCCTATGGAGAAAATCGCTTCTGATCACTATACACAAGAAAGGAAGCTCCCAGGATTGCAAAAATTACCGGACCATAGCACTTATTAGTCATATGGAGAAAATTCTGATGATGATTCTAACCAAGAGACTGCAGACCCAGATGGAAGAACATCTGGCGGACGAACAAGCTGGATTCCGGAAGGACAGGAGCACAGTACAGCAGATTCTGTCCCTGAGGTTGATAGCTGAGAAAGCGAGAAGGAAAGGCAAAACGATTTACAACTGCTTTGTGGACTTCCAGAAGGCATTTGATAGCATAGATCAAAAGGTAGCTTGGGCAGTCCTGAGCTCCTATGGTGTCAGTAAAAAGCTGATAAGAATTCTCAGGGATATAAACGAGAACGCTATGGCAGCAGTACGGCTTCAGAATGAACTGGGGGATTGGTTCAAGACCGATAAAGGAACAAGGCAAGGTGATCCAATATCACCTGAGGTGTTTATTATGGACTTGGAGAGAGCTATGGACGGGGTTAAGGAAAACTGCAGAGGAATATCCGTGCAAGGCATGAAAATAAACAATCTAAGATTTGCTGACGATATAGACATTATTGAAGAAAACATCGACGTCCTAGAAAAAAACAGCAACGAGATTGACGTCGGACAGCAGACCATATGGACTGATCGTAAACACGACGAAGACAAAAACGGCAGCGAATCAATTGAACGGCAAATAACCTTAGATGGAAAAGTACTAGAAAACGTTAAAGAGTTCGTGTACCTGGGAAGCACGTTTACACATGATCTAAGTTGCAAGAGAGAAGTAACTCTGAGATTTGCCAAGGCCAAAGCTGCTCTCGCTGCTTTAGACAAGATCTGGAAAAGTAAAGAGATAGCGCTGAAGACCAAGCTGGCAGTCCTGGATACTTGTGTGTTCAGTGGAGCTTTGTACGCCTGTGAGACGTGGGTGATAACCAAGGAAATTGAAAGACGAATAATGGCTTCTGAACGAACGTGCTATCGAAAACTGCTGAGAGTCGGATGGAGACGAAAGATGACAAATGAAGAACTGTACAGCCAAATTGGCCCAAGAGAAACTCTGTTACAAAAAGTAATTTGCAGGAAATTACAACTGTTTGGACATATAATTATGTAGAATGAATGACTCCAGGAAACTCAAGGCGCTAGTTTTGGCATGATGGAGGGGAAGAACAAAAGAGGACGCCCTAACAGAGAATGGACAGACGATATCATGACATGGTGCAGAAACGATTCTTTACAGCACCTGAGCCACACAGCAAGAGAAAGAGACACATGGAATGAAGTGATAAAGAGCGCATCAAGCACCTACGGGCGATGAACCCATGATTAATGATGATGATAATGATGACGATGATAGCCTATTCTGCAACACATGGACCAGGTGGCAGATAATTGTTGTAGATATAGGCATACAGACGTGTAAGTAATTGGTGACTTTTCTGACTAGTCCAATTTTATTAACCAAAACCACCCTTACCTTAGTTTTTCGTAGGCCTATGTCACGACGCCTCTCCTTAGCTCTAGATCCGGTCGCCGAGACAACCCACGACTTGTAAAAGAATGTTTAAAGAAGTTTAATAAAAAATGGACGAACTCTGATAACTATAACTAAGGTTGAAGACTATGATAAAGTTGATTCCTGCTTCCAAAGCTGGACACCTTATCATGGCCCTCGCGGCTGATTCTGGTCCTGCACGATATTCCTCGAATGATCGCCTTGAGACTCGACCAATCACGCTGATATGAATGTCAGACGCGATCTGTGTATTCCACCCCGTTCGTCCCTAGTCGACAACGATGGGCAAACGTACTTATCGCGATAGTCCTTCAGTACCCGCAGTTCAGATCGATCAAGCCCTCGATCCCCCAAGGGTTCCGGCCGTTGACAGGTTACTCTCTAGTTTTATTGCTGGTCTTGTCACGTTTCATCGCGTAGCGACTGGCGTGACAGGGCGCCCAAAGGATATAGGCGCGACGAATGTACTTGGCGCCTCTAGAAGTGGGCCGGGCAGTATTTTAATTTACTTTTTTTACTAGCCCTACCTTACCTTCACTTATTTTACTTCACCCTGCCTTAATCCACGTAGGCCATACGTCTCGTGGACAATGTAAGGCACATAAATTCCAATTAAACTGTTACAATTGTTCAACCACCGCAAAACATGTAGGCCCTAGAGAAATGGAGAATCATAAACAATGTTTCGCAGACAGCAAAAGGAACGACACAAAAGCGACACTAGTTGAAGGGTAGCAATAATGTGAGAGAAGGTGACGGGACTCCGAGAAAATGCAACTCAGCAGAGGCAGTGGCGGCGCCAGACACTTTTTGTAGCCTAACCAGGGCATAGCCAGGGCACTCATGCAAGTAACCAGTGCAGAGGGCGATTTAGGGAGAGAGCGGTATACCGCGAGCTTAAATGGTGACCATATAAGATCGCGCTACCGCGCTTGCCATGAATCGCCCCAGCAGCTATTACACAAGTCTATTGTCAGGAGGTCAGATGGGTGAAGCCCCCGGAAGCTGAACGCTTTTTGATATTTGTACAGCAAATTTTAACATTTCAGTGAAGTAAGTGAATTTACATCTCAGGATATGACAAATATGCCCGAACAAATTCTGGACAGGGCAAAAATTCTGGCAGGGCATAGACCAGGGCGAAGGCTTTTTTTTACCAGGGCATATGCCCTGGCGCGCCCTGGTGTAGCGCCGCCTCTGAGCAGAGGATTACGACATGCGAGCCGTTCAACTGCGTCGCCGCTGAAATTCTAAGAAGATAGCAGAGGCGGTGATGCCGGAGGTCGAGAGGGACAAGACCCCACCTTTAGTGACCGGGCAATTCGTCGCCGGACAATTCGGCGCGGACAATTCGGCGCCGGACAATTCGTCGCGGACACTTCGATACGATACATGTGCGAGCCCCATGGGGCCCCACTCTTGAGGCATAAGTAGATCACTTAATAGGTAATTTAAGACAACACTAGACCTATATGTATCACGCTATCAACGATATTTAATCACTATATGTAATCATAAAAAGTTGTGTGAACTTAGTTTTGTGTACAGTCTTGCAGTGCGAGATATTGCCATGTATATTTAGTGCGTTTACTTTAGTTTCGCGTGTGTATATATATATATATATATATATATATATATATATATATACAGGATAGATTATCACGTTTAGTTGTGCTGCCTTAGTGAAGCGCATGGCTGGCTGATCTCGGCAACGGCCGCGCTATGATTAGATTTATTATATTATAATAAATCTAATCATAGCGCGGCAATATATTATAATTACATTTCGCTTAGGCGTAGAGCACAGGTGTCTAGGATTGGCGCGAAGATTTATGCTGACAATAGAAGTTTGAATTTGTGTGTTCTCTGTAGAAGTGTTGCTGATTAGTTAAAATTGAATTCATTTATGTTTGTGAAACAAAGATATTGAAAACTGTGTTGGTGTTCAATGAAGGCTATGCTACAAGTTAGAAATTAAGCTACATATAAGAAACTGACGTAGATTTAGTGTGAATCAGTGAACATTAAATAGGCGTAAGTACGAAGGAGACAAGGAAGTGGTTAGAACTATTGTCGACTAAGGAAAGTGTTGACAAGTTGTATAAACTTTATGTAGTGCCCCACTAATGAGGCATAAGTAGATCATTTAATAGGTAATTTAAGACAACACTATTTAATCACTTTATGTAATCATAAAAAGTTGTATAAGTGTTTTCTGTCGTTCATCTAACACTCAATCTAACTTAATCTAAAAAGTTAATTTTGTGGCTGCAACCGCGCAAATAATCAATGCACGCGCGGTTTCCGTAATCTAGGACCACACTGCGAAACCGACGATCCTGATATCTATACTTCTTCTTCAGACGTTCGACGCTCATTCTGTGCAAACTCTGTTGCTTTTGGAACAGGCAGAGTTCGATGAGCGATTGTTTGGTGCGACTTGTATTCTAAGCTTATTTAAAACTGTGAAGCCAACGGGTTTGTGAAGCTCAAAGAAGATCAATCAATCAATTAAGCAATCAAATTTCGTTTATTAAGCTGTAAGGAAACAATTCAAATACATCAAATTGTGCTATATATAACTTACTAGACGTTCGTTTATTGCAGTTATTTCTCTCAGAGATCATCGACCCTTTACTTGCCGCCCCGAATTGTTCTGCGCCGAATTGCCTGCGCCGAATTGTCCGGCGACGAATTGTCCGGCGACGAATTGCTCTAGCACCCCCTGGTGTAGCGCCGCCCCTGAGCAGAGGATTACGACATGCGAGCCGTTCAACTGCGTCGCCGCTGAAATTCTAAGAAGATAGCAGAGGTGGTGATGCCGGAGGTCGAGAGGGACAAGACCCCACCTTTAGCAGTGGGAAGTGGGTTCCCCCCAATTTTGAAGAAACACCAAAAAGGTCAAAACTTTTTGTCACCTCTTTTTTGACCAGATCACCTCTTTTTTGGCCAGATCACTTCAAAAGTGTCCCGTGCCCCCCTCTTACCTGTCAAACAAGATCGCCGCCGCTGGAATATAGATAGGGCCTACTTGTATTTCATATAGTATTTGCCTTTAAGAGCGCGCTATATAAATGTCTAGTTGATTGATTGATTTTCGTTCAAGATTTCAATAGGCTACCGTTCTCATTTTTATTTCGTACTAGATCAATTCTTTTTTGCTTTTATTTAGTATTAGTTCACAATTTCCTTCTAGTTAGGCCTATCGTTTTCGTGAACGATCGATTGCCTAATCCATTTCGTTCTCGTTTTAGCTTCATTCACTAAACTATAGCTGGAACCCATATAGGACCCATATGTACATATGGGACACTATAGAGCCCACATAGGCCCCATCTAATGCCCATGGAATTGTTGGTAAGGATATTGGCCTTCATGTCTTTACACAAGCGCTTACTAGGCCTACCATACTTATTATCTTACCTGCTCATTCACTCAGATCGCTTGTGATTTCTTTTCTTGTGGAAATACTTTCAAATTTGTTTAGGGTTTGCTTTCTATATGCTGCATTCAAAACGCAGCATTTAATTATTTGTCATTGTTTGGTGATCATAATAGATGTTGGGTGAATTAGCCAAGCCTAGGCCTACATAAAGTGTTGGCATACTATAAGGTCTTTAGCCTAATAGGTCTAGCAAAGCTCTTGAAATTCTCGATCGTAAAGTTATAGGCCCTACAGTATAGGCTAATTCTGCTAAGCTGCTATTTCTTGTTACCTAGCATGGGTGAATAATTGAGAATGTGTAATTTTAGTTGCTCTAAAAAAAGTTATGATTTTTATTGTAAAAAGTTACAAAAACAAAAATACAAATATAGTGTAAAAATATTAGAATATGGTTCATAACGGATATGCCCTAGTTCCCCATGAATAATGTTTTCAAAACATTTTGGTGTACCACACCCATGTCGGCATCGCAACCACATTATGTCAGCACCGCAACCACATTAAGTCAGCACCGCAACCAATCAAAATGTCAGGAAACAAGCTGAATAACAAAGATTTATCTGGTAGTTTCATAGTTCATGTAAAACTGCATAACATGGAAAAATTGAATATACTATCAAAACATAATGGTTATTTATCTTCAGAGCTACTGAACCCTAACAACTAAGTATGTGTCAGAGTCGCGACCGTCGTCAGCACCGCGACTGATTGCATGGTTGCGGTGCTGACAACTTCTTTGAAATATAAATGTTACGCAAACCCAGCTTGACGCGTGTGCAAAATGATAGGTACAGTTTCTTCAGCATTTTCTTGCGATCTGATATATTACAAATAAAATTACTTAAACATTAATGGTATGTATGTATTATCGGTTGCGGTGCAGACCTTCAATAAACATACTCGTAAAGCTTAAGCGAAAATGTATTGAAAATAAACTGTTTTAAATTATCATAAATTACTTTGGCAATATGCAATCTCTAAATCAAGAGGCAGTTGGTATACAATGTACCAAAGCGCATGCAAAATCAATATACACATAGCTCACTTATAGGTGCGCGCTGGTTGCGGTTAGAGCCCTGCGCCGGCCGCGCCGCCGCCGCCGACATTTTGTGGATGCCGCCGCCGTCGATTTTTGTTTGTCGGCGCGCCGCCGCTGCCGCCGACAATCTGTCGGCGCGCCGCCGATGCCAGTTTGATATGTTTAATTGTTATTGTTGCATTTTTCATGTTTTGCATGATATTGCGATAAATTTTTGCCTTGGTGCGAAATGGAAGTGGACACTTGTACTTACTTAGGCCTACTTCATTTTATTTTTCTGGGTTTCTTTGCGAAACTTGATCGGCAACACGAATTGGTGTTGTTAATACTATGAGCGTATGATATCCAGGGACGTAACTAGCGTTGGGCTTGGGGGGGCTTAAGCCCCCCCAAACGAAGTTGAAGCCCCCCCAAACAAGTCAAGCCGTTGTATGCTTACGGCTAAAATTCGTATGAACACTGTATAAATGTTGCCATGTTCAAGGTTTAAGCCCCCCCAAACGAAAAATCCTAGTTACGTGCCTGATGATATCACCAATTCGTGTTGACTTTTGCAGCTATCATGGCAGACTAAAGTTCACTTGCATGCTGGTGATTGTGAAATTGGATGTAGGCTACTAGTTCTCAAAAAAGAAAAAACAGACGAACTAAAATAATTATAAGCAAAATATAAAGGAATTTGCTCTGTTGCCGGTCTTACAGTAACTGTGAAAACTCTTATTCTGTCACAGAATAAAATTTCTACACAAACAGCTTGAGTGCAGCAATATAAGGTGCTGAAACACGGCTAAATGGCTATCTAACAGTTCTTAAAAGATTAGCCATTTCCTTAATACCTTGATAAGCTGATAAGCATAGGCCTATATCTACGCCTAAATGTTTTATTAAACAAACTATTATCAAAAATGGCACTTTGATAGGTAGGAACTCGCGTGTTAATGGAGAAGATAAAGACTGAACATAGCTGATTACAGTGTTTGTGGTCATCTTGATACTGAGAATGCATCGTCTTCCTGACCAAATTCATTTTCCTTATACTCTGATGATCTTGTCTTTGTGCCATGATACACACAGTCATTTAAAGCGATATCTTGATACAAGTAGGCCCTAGCCATTGTTTTGATACTTCTGTTCCTGTTGCCATTTCCGTAATACCTTGACAACAAAAGCAATACCCGGTATGCAATGCATGTCTTTTTTTATTCCCCGTTCGTTACCTTCATGTTGAATAGCTACCATAACCTATTGATTGTAGACTTTTATGTATGTGGTCTGATTACAATGGTGTAAATTTTTGGCTTAATGTTGTAAGGTTAGAGGAGTTTAGAAGTGCTAATAATATCAAGATATGCCATTTAACTAATTCCTGCAGAACGGAAGGCATAATTGATTTATACTTTTGGCTGGAATCTATTCAGGTAAACAGTATCAATTGAGACAGGTTTTGACTTAGTACGTATACATATAGTATCAAGAATGGTCTTTTTCAGTTTAGTCTGATACAAGCAATGGTCCATATATAGAGACCTTAAATGGTATGGCACCAATTCAAACGGGTAGCAGACCACCTGGTAAATTCATTGAAAAATTAACAGAAGTGAGGTCACTTGACCATAGTATTACCATAGGAAAACGTATATATTTACATTTCACTTTGGAAACTTGGCCCCCTTGACTGGTCACAGGACCAACGGCTGTTCAACTCTCACAGTGACCCGTGCTTTTGACTAGGGCACGCCGCGCCGCGCCGACGCCGACATTTCGTGGACGCCGCCGCCGCCGAGTTTTGTTCGTCGGCGCGCCGCCGCCACCGACCCAAAATTACCGGCACGCCGCCGCCGACACTATGACGTCGGCGCAGGGCTCTAGTTGCGGTTGCGGTGCTGACAGAAATAATTGTAAATAAGTAACACACCTTTAAAAATATTTTAAACTGAAAACCAATCCTTGATGCATATTTTTGTACACACGTTAATGAAAAATTATAGTTTCTATAAAAATTGTTAAAATTTTATATAAATTATTGCAATGCATCAGCTACTATAGGCCTACCTGCAATTAAAAATAATGAACCTACATTTGATACCGGTTGCGGTCCTGACATTTAAATGATTTCTTTCAATAATTTAATATAAAACATTAATATTCAAAATTGGTATTGAAAATTGAAATAAATCTCAATCAATCAATCAATCAATCAATCAATCAATCAATCAATCAATCAATCAATCAATCAATCAATCCTTTTATTGAAGCCATTTGAAGTACAAGGAAATACAACATAAAAGTTTGAACTTTGGCAACAAGAGGAGGCCCAAAAGGGATCTTGATCCCGCTTAGCAGGGCCACCTAGTTAACATTTTATCGTAATACAAGTAAATGGCAGCACAATCAATACTTTTAACGGTAACATCGATCAAGTTATATGATCAGCAGGTAAAAAAAACAATAATAGAACTCTTAACTGAAGAACTTGACTATCAGTACACATGGATTCCAACAAAGGTATACAGATCAATTTTCATTAGTTAAAAAGAGATGAAAAAGAGATGGAAAAAAACAAAACAAAAAAAACAACAGTGCCTGTGCAAATAAACACATAGGCCTAGTCTAATGCAGTCATGTGAGTGCATCCAAGAGATAGAGTTTCAGTTTTTGTTTAAATAGACGCATAGTAGGTAAACCAGTAACTTCAATAGGCAATGAATTCAAGAATATCGGGCCACAGACTTTGATGCTATGCTGCTTAACAGTAGGCTAGTGTGGACACTATACGTTGACGGTACTTGTTGAGCGATCGCGTGTAATGATTGTGTACGTCAGAATTTTTACAAAAACAATTTTTAAAATTCACAGGCAGTAGATTCGATTGAAATCTGAACATAAATAATCCAACTTGCAACTTATTTATGCACTAGCAGGTTTACCCGGCGTTGCCCGGGGTTATAAGTTTCAATCCCTGTAGCGAATACGCAAGAAATTTAGGTAGGCCTATAAGTTTAAATCCGTGTAGCGAATGAGGAAGACATTTAGGCGACCTGTGGGGGGAGACTGCTGCGCAGTGTACGCAGTTTAGGCGTGGACTGACTGCTTCGCAGTCGCCCTGTGGCGACGACTGCTTCGCAGTCTCCCGTGGACTGACTGCTTATTCGCAGTCGCCCTGTGGCGACGACTGCTTCGCAGTCGAAGAGGGTGAACCTGAACCCGGCGTTGGCGGGTTCAAGAAAACGCCATAAATATAGCCCTCACTGCCCTTAGTAAAGAAGAGTGTTTGAAGATACAATTTTGCTGTAAAACGACGAATATAGTTCGAATCGATCGTAATAAAATTTTGTGCGAATGTAAACAACGTCTTTATGCGCATTATTAATGACGTTGGGGAATACCCGCGCCATGAATAGAACCGTTTGTTGTTATGCGTATTATTAATGACGTTGTGGAATACCGGCGCCATAAATAGAAGCGCTTCGCGCTGGGGCGTCAGGGACGGTCGGTTGGGTAGAGTTTTGGGGGGATTTTCACGTTAGCGGTGAAAAGGGGGTAAGCGAACCCCTCCACTGGGTGTCCGGTGCCGAGACCGACACAGTAGTGAAGGTTTCGAGTGAAAAGATGCAAAATTGTAGAAGTTAAGCCCGGTCACACAGACAGAGAGACAGACAGACAGAATTCTCGCTTTATTTATATAGATTGAAAAGGCAATATTCTCAAACTAAGAAATAACGGCAGAGTTGTAGGCCTAGTTCTAAAGGGTAAATTACATATAGTTCGAATGGCTCGCTTCTGCAGAGTTTATAATCTACCAGTTAATATTTATTTAAAAATGAATTGCTTTTTAATATGTGATTACCGGATTTTTACTTATAATGCGGTAACTGAAAATTACCAGTTCTCAAATATTCACCCATAATATAGTGGCCTACTTCTTGTGGTAGGCCAATCATTTCACTGGATTAGTTTGCTAGGTCGCCAGCGAGTGAACTGCGCCTGGTAAGGTAGCCTGAAATCTGCGTTGCGTGTCAGAGAACGATTGCGCGATTATTATTGCAGTAGTCTTACCCTTGAAAAATCCAAATTATAGTTGTGTCTCGTCCCTTGAATAAGGTATTATTTTTCACGCGCTGGCTGCGTCAACTTATAACTTCAGGCGCACACATCCACCAAGTTTTTAAACACGGAAGTCGTAGTCGAAATTAAAAAAACAGAGTTGCGAGTGATACTGTTGATTGGTTGTGAAACACTTTTGTCCACTTAGAATAGCTATGAAAGTTAGAAATTTAGGTGTATTCAATTCATTTAGATTTTCTTTTGTCTTATCGACATGAATTTCAAAGGCTTTGACTACTTAAAATCTCTTGTAAAGCCAGTTTCGGTAAGCCGCATGAGACATTTGCCTGGAATATATACGTCGTATCCTAGTTGGTTGTGTGCTTATTAAAAGCTGCTGCGATTCCAGTTCTATCTTTCTTTTTCAAAGTTTCTTAAGCAGTAGCAATCGCAGCAATAATTGAAGGTCCAGCATGAGTTAAACACTAATAGAAAATTGAGCGAGTGGTGCATAAAACTCCGTTGACTGATTTGCTTATGATTGGTGTATGGACTTAAATTATGCGATTCACCCTGCTAAACTATTCCATGATCTGTAAGCTTTAAAGTAATGTCAAGGGCTCTGATTGATGTGTGCTTATAAGCAAAACTACAGTATGAAATCACAATCCATTAAACAGAACTGTTTCAGACCAGAAGACAGAATCTATACTCAACCAATCTAATTGACTGATGGTTGGACTGACAGTCAGATGGACATTGGGTGGATGTACTGATTTAGGGGTGCGGCCCGAATCCCCGAAACCCGAATCCCCGAAACGAATTTCGCCCGAATCCCCGAAATCGATGTTAGACTAAAATTACAAATAAACATGTGAATAGGCAGTAAATCTAGATGCATCAAGGCCACCCTAGGTCTTTGTCGCGTATGAGTTTACAATTTAACTTTGAATAGCTTTCGGGAGTTCTGCCGCTTTTTATGAAACTGTTTTCGGGAAATCGGGCTTTTGTGTAATTTCAGCGTTTTCGGGGATTCGGGTTTCGGGGATTCGGGTTGACCCCCTGATTTAGTAAAGCAACAGATTATTTCTGCATTAGAATATTTTACATGCAGTCCGGTTTACTTAAAATTGTGTCTCCAACGACAGCGTGTTAATGGGTCCACTCTGTACTTCTGCACAGACATTTTGGAGTCAAGTGTTTTGTCTTAGAAACTATATGCTCTTCCAGTGAATGTGCATTTCAGCAGACAAGCTAGTCAGATTTGCAGAGCTGTCGACCTGTGCCCACAATCAGCAACATGATTGTAGAGGGATTAAGAAGATGTGTGGTACTAGCCATTCATTGCTGAACAAGTAGTTGGAGAACGTATTTTCTGACGAGTTTAATTCATTTTTGAAGAGAATGACTGGCTGTCATAAACGTACAAACCATAGACTAAAGACTTATCAGTGAACCTATTGGGTCGGTGTATGGTGTAAACAGGAGCAGGCCCAGTACGAAACCTTGCAGAAGAGTTTGTAATTGTAATTAGTGACTTCTGTTGCACGGGTGTCTAATGCACAAGGCATCAACCAATAGCACACCTAAACCAAGCTGTAATCAGGTCAATTTACCTAGACAGAGAGTTTGTGTCAAAGTGAGCTGAATGTATATTAACCGATTGAGTACAAGGGTGCAGGTATAATGCGAACCAATTGAGGTCAAAACCAGAAAGAAAAGCCATTCATTTTTTAAGACAGTGAAGGAGTATGTCTTGATCAATGGTATTGAATGCAGCAGGTAAGTCATGGAGAATGGGAGAAGTAACTTTTCCTTTTTCCATGGAGCTAATTGTATGATTGTAAATGGCAAATAGTGCAGTTTCAGTAGAATGGTATTTGCTGTAAACAGATTGGAAAAGAAGTTGGAGGTCATGGGATGAATGGTGACAACTCAGACGATTGGCCCCTACTGTTTCTAGGTCTTTTAGATAAAATTGAGACTATGAATGGGGCAATGGTTTGAGTGAGTCTGTATTGTTAGTCACAAGTAAAAAAAAAACGGCTTAAACTTTTCATGATTGTGAAGAACATGTTTACAGAACAGATGCCTAGCAGTATATATTGTGAAATCATCAGAACTCATGAAGTGTGAGCAGTGCCATCTTAAGGTATGGGCACACTGGACAGTCGCCATGGACCCTCGATTTTAGGGGCCACCAAATTAATTAAAGAATATTAATGTGTGCGTGACCTCCACGTGCGGCAGAAGTGAAACGTCTTAGCTATGAGTGCAGGGATGGCAAACGGTTTTTAGGAATAACTCGCTCTATTATTGCTCTATGGCATAATTTTGGACAACTTAAAATCTGTGTTCCCCAGTGTTGAAATTGCACTTGGATAATATGTGTTCGGTGTTCGTGTGCACGATGGTGACCAACTCTATAGAGGAACGTTCATTTTCAAAATTTAAACAAAAAGAATGAGCTTCTCAGCACAATAGGGCAGCAGAATTTGAACTGGTTTACTCATGTGCATAGAAAAATGACATCGTGAGGACCATTGACTTCAAGCCAATTATGAATCAATTCTCTGCAAAGAAATTTCGCAAGTGTTAGTGTTGATTAATAAAAGATAATTCATATGGCACCATCTCCGTCTGTACGGTGTTCCAATTAATTATCATTTATTTGTTGAAATATTTGTGTTTTTCAAGGCTTATGTTATATGGTTCAAAAGTTTGTGTTGATCAGTCTTCGTGTTACAGTATGTTTCTTTATGTTTAAACATTCATTTTGTTACAAATTAAAGGACCAATAAATGTACAGGTTTAATTTTACTGACCTTTTAAATTTTTATCCTCATGGTTGGGCAGAGACCCCAGTGCATTGCTTTGCCCAGGGCCTACATTGCTGTTAAGACGGCACCAAGTGTGAGCTGTGCTATCATTATAAGTTTACCGTAGTTGTTTGAACGGCTTGTAAACTTTGGTTGGCCATACTAAATATAGTTTTGTGCTAAATCAACTTCCAATTTACAGTAGCCTTTTAATGGCTGTCCCATTGAATATGAGTGTTATTAAACAGGTAGATTGCTTTGCTCCAGTGATCATTTTACGCTGTTTTCAAGTGTGCTGTTAAGGTTAAGGGTTTGGTATTTTCAAGGTCATGATGGCGTCATTTCCAAGTAAACCAAACATATTTCAATTTGACATAAGAAAAATAGCTTTACAAAATGGTAGTATAATTGACTTGGAACATTCTTAAAGGTTATTTTTGGAACCGAAGACGTTAATATAATCAGTACTCATCATAGAAATAAGTGTGTGGACAGTGTGGTAATAAAGTCACAGTGGATATAACCAGAAAAGCATGGGCTTTCAATGTATTAATGAGACAAAATTGTCTGGTAAGAAGGCAACATTGAATTTGCTTTCATATATCAGGCATTTAATTTGCCTAAATTTTGAAAGAATGAATGATTAGGTTTCTTTTGAGTTCTATGTGAATTCCGCCTTCAGGAAGTAATCAAATAACATTGCTCTTATGTGATTAATATGAGATTCATGTGATGTGCAGTTAGAATGCTGGACCGTCAAAATTTGCAAGATCGGGGTTTAAATCCTCACCAGGGCAGAAGTTTGGGTCAGTGTTTCAACTTCACTTTTGCCCCATAGTAAACTCGGCTATAATGAGTACACTGCTACACTGTTGTGGTAAGGGTAGGGGTGAAGGAGAGAATGGGCGACTCGACCTTGTGGGCGGAAGCTTTTTAAACATAAAGTTGCTAGCACTTCATATTCACTGCAGCCAGTCAGGGCTGGCCATTGCATTGTTCTATGAGATTTAAAACATTGATGGGGTTATAAAAGGCTGAAGTGTTTTTAATATGGTCGATATTCAACATGCTGGTTTACTGTTAAGAAATTTCTGAGAGTTACATTGATTTCAGACAGGTGGCCTTCCTGTTACCCTTTTGTGTGAGAAATATAATGCAATATAAAATTCAAGTACACTGAGACTGCTTCATGTTGTATAAGATCTAGACTTGTCAATAGCATAAATATTATACTGTTAACAGATACCGTCTTTGATTACTTGTTTCCAATATTAATTCTGATATTTAATAAGTAGTTCATTATGAATTTCTGTTTGCTGTAATAATTTTTAAACTTCTTTTAGAAACACTGACAAAAGTATATGTTTGAATAGAAAGCTTTAAAATATAAAAAACAATATTTATTGCTCCTTATAGCAACTTGTATGGAAAGTTTGTGTAAAAATTAATCTATATCAGTGGTTGATAAACATTTTAATGCATAGAATGTCACTTTCTCTATAATCTTGTTTACAGATCACTTATGGCAGAATGCAGAATTGCTAGGAAAAAATGTGGAATATTCATGAGGTTTTTTGCCACTGAACCACATTTGACATTAAAAGCTAATCATTTTCATGAATAAATTGTTGATTTTGAAGTTCCTTTATGCCTACTGGTGAGCAAAGCTCTGCAGACTGACGCCTTTCAACATGCACTCGTTTTAGAACCATCTGAGTGTGTTGCTTGGTATGCGGTCAATTGCTCACGAACAGTTGCTCAACAGGATATGCCATGACAGTGCAGAATGAGTCCAATTCTGCTATTATTTACTTATAATTTGAGCAGTTGACCTGGTGAGCAATTGTCTTAGTGAGCAACTGACCTCATAGGCAGTTGTCTGTAAACCATGTTGTTTTTGCCTATTGATCATAAATTGATGTATTTATAGTTTTACAGTTTGATTCATTTCAGTGATAACCTGTAAAGGATGTTCTTCATCTATGTTGCTGATGGACTGGGAGAAAGTTCAATGCTTTCCGCTTTAGGACCAGCAGCGTCAGTCACTACATTGCTATGTGTGATCATAGTAACAGTTGCCATGGTGCTGTTGACGTTGATGTGTGTTTGCAGCAAGAAAACTGGGTCAGTGTAAGTAAGAGCAGCAAACAAATAAAAGATATTTATTAAATATTTTCTTCTTTGCAATTTACTGTATACATCTTTATTTGTGCTTTGTTTTCATATGCATTTTTTGTTAGAAGTTTACATTGTAAATATTGAAGAAAAAACATTGTAAGTTTTAAAATTTCTGTTAATACATGATCATTTTACCCAGCATATAATAACTGAATAGCTTTAATAGTGGTATTTTATTGCCCTTTTTCTGGGACCTCAAACTGCTTCTAGTACGGTGATTCACATTTCGGTGTGATCGTGCATGCGTTACAAATTTAATTAACAATAATATTAATGTGCTATCCATATTTTTAGTACATGCTGTCTTAGGTATTTATATAGCACCTTAAGGGCTGGAGTTGGACTAGTCCTGAGCAATATCTAAATGATGTTTCTTAAACCCTGTATGGCAGTATGTTGCACTCATTATTATGTAATGTCTTTAGTTTGAGCAGCTTACTCATTTGTATTTAAAAAATGCTTTGATTGAACAGGAAACTTCAAAATAATTTTGCACCTGTGGCTGAAAATGAAAATCGGGTTACGTTAAAGCAGTTGTCAAAAACCGAAGATATTGAGAGTCAGGTGATGGTCTGATCTTATCTACTCATTTAAACAAACTTCTTACACTGATTTATTGTAGGTTTTTGTCTTATTCTTGAATTTGTTCATCTGGATAAGATTCTCTCTCTGTATCCCCACTGTCTGCTAATTCTGTTAATTTTTTGGATCTGTATACTTATCTTTTTGGGACATATGTAGAACTAGAACTGTTCATGATCAATGAACTGTTGCTGGACCTAGATTTTGCACACTCCCTGTATCTGTCCATTCTGCCCACTTGCCTTTTGTCATTTCGGTTGCAACTTGAGACCTGCCTTTTTAAAATTGCACATCCATTTATTCACCATAGGCTCACCCAATGAATTCATTGGAAAATATGCAGGGTTGAGGCCATATGGTTGCTTTATAAAGACATTTACATTTAGGCTGCATCTCTGTCTTAGCAGACTGATCTTCTGGATATTGACCTGATTAAAGCTTGGTTTCGGTGCACCATGGGGGACTGGGGGTGCTCGACTTCCCCTCCAGGGCAGAAATTTGGTTCGAGATTTCTGTTCCACCTGCACCCCCTAGCCAACTCAGCTATGATGAGTACACTGACCGTAAACACTGTCGGTAGGAAGATGAAACGACGAGGGAGAGGACTGGCCACCTGCCCTCATATGCTGAGGCTAAGAAAATGAAATCGCTAACACTTCATACCCATGGCTTAAGGGACTGATCTTCTTCTTTGGTGCACCATTGGTTGATGCCTTGCACACTGGACAATGAAGTGACTAATTACAATATCTTGAATTTGCTATTGTGTTTTCAGTTTCCGTGTAAATTCTGTCAATAAATGCTCTTATCATTTGTTGGTTTAGCTAACAGATGCAAATAAAGAAGAGACGGGTGATGGCAAATTAACAGAGTAAGTATATATGACAGCTATAATGCAATTTAGATAAACACTATTTGCTGATGGTCTTATCATTGATGACACTTGAAATAGAATGGAAAATTTGTAAAATGTAATTTAGTTATATATATCCTAGGGTGGCAATCCAGCAATGCGTGAAAAAGTTTTTTACATTTTCTTCATGTGCCACCGTCTAATTTTGTTCATTTTGGGATCCATAGTAACTGGTAAAAGTTGCATTAACAAATAATAATATTTACTGGTAGCTCAATACAGCAATTGATACATACTTAGCAATTGTCTGTTCCGCAAATTGCCAATGTCGATCAAATATTGTGTTGTGATTCATTTAATTTTATGTTAAGAATCAGGGCTGTTTGCTTACTGATTAGTATTGTTATCATTCAGTAGATGTCATTTATAGTCTCTACTCTTTGCTGCATGAGTGCCTACAGTGAAAATATACTTCTTCTTCTGGTTCTCTGCCTTCAGGCAGGTGCAAACATCCGACGTCTCCACCTCTCTCGATTTTGAGCCTCTTCCTCGAGTCTTTTGTATCCTTCTTTCATCATCCAAACCAGCATCATCTGTCTTGGTCTTCCCCTTGTCATCCTCCCCTCCATTCTTCCCTTGATTACATTTCTTAGCAGAGAGTCCCCTCTCAGTGTGTGTCTGATCATTTCCTCTGCCTCTTTGTTAGTGTGTTTATTAAGGATCTGTCTTCTCCAATCCTTTCCAACACTTCTTCGCTTGTTTTACCAGCTGATCTTCTCCATTCTTCTCCAAATCCACATCTCGAATGCCTCCAGTTTCTTGATGTTCTCTTTCCTCATGGTTCATGTCTCTGATCCGTACAACACCACACTCCACACCAGTGTCTTTACCATTCTTTTCTTTAGAGTCCTGTTCATTTTCCCTCTCAATAGCTCTTTCCTTTTTGTGAATGTCTCTTTACCCAGTGCTATTCTTCTAATTTCTTTATGACATCTGGCATCTGTCGCAATCATGCTTCCCAGGTAGCAGAATTCTTTTACTTGCTCTATTTCCTCTGCACCAAGTTTTATTCTGACTATATTTCATTTTCCATTACTTATCCTCATTACCTTCGTCTTTTTGATGTTTATTTTCATACCGAATTCAATTCATGTGGTGTTTAGTTGGTCCATCATTTTCTGTAGGCCTCTCTGGCTTCTCGCCATAATTGCCTGGTCATCTGCGAACCTGAGAGCCCTAATCAGTCTACCTCCAACCTTGATCCCCTCCTCCATATCTTCCAGTACTTCTCTAATAAGCTCTTCAATGTAAATATTGAAGAGTAACGGTGATAGCGGGCATCCTTGCCTCACTCCTCTGCCCAGTTTTCCTGGTTCCGAATACTCTCCATCTATTCTTATTTGCACCTTTTGTCCCACGTACAGGTTTCCTATCAGTCGTCTATCTCTCCAGTCTACTCCCATTCTTCTCAGTGCCTGTATCAGCCTTCTCCAGCTTACTCTATAGAATGCTTTTTCATAGTCCACAAAACATATATTGTTATACACATCTTGACCATTTTGGCAGCTCCTCTGAGTCCTCTCTGTTAGTAGCCTACCCTTAATGTTCCGATGGCATATCTTGTTCCCATGCCCTTTCTGAATCCGAATTCGTCGTCTCCTATCCAATCGACTGCCACCGTCTTTGCTTGCACTCTCTTTGCTAGTATTCTTATCATGATCTTTGACACATGGGTGAGGAGGATTGCGTTTTTCGATCCCAATGTGCCGGTTGAAATGAAGATAGCAATGGTTGCGGCTCTGAGAAAGACCGGACACTCAGACCATACTCGGTGCATAGTTCTCACGGCAGCAGACATCCAAGACAAACAGCTGTTCACTGCTGTTGACATCCCGCAAGACTTCCTCATACACGATCCCAGCACATGGGAAAATGATGAGGCCTACTCTGAAGCTCAGAAGAAGCTCAAAGGGTTGAAAGTGGTGAACGATGCAGCGGAGCACGGTGTTGCACTTGTCCAGTCGTTCAACAGTGTCATCACCAACCAGGAGGAGCAGAAGCAGTACCTGTTGCAGGTGGTAGAGAAGCATCGGCAGACCTTTCCCTAATGCCAACAAATCAACTCTGCTCGCACATTAACTTTGCAGTCAGACACTTCATTAAAAAGTATAAAACTTTGACATTGTTCAATGTTAACGCACCAGACAATAATTTGCTGAAATGTTTCAAAAAGTTGTGCTCTTTATTACTGACATATAACCAATATTGACTAACCCAGTAAGTACAATAGAACATGGAAACTTGGGAAGGTAAAAGTTTACTTCCATAGTGAACACTTTAGAAAAGTCAAATTTAACATTTCACTAATTTGTCGCAATGCTGCAAACCAGCTGCATAATAAATACAAAATATTCAAACTATGACTTTGTTGAGCTACCAGTAAATGTTGTTTTAATGTTTCAAAACTTTCTGTGTTTCAATCTTTATGTAAAATTAACAGAATTAAGGGGTGGGAAGGTAAGAATTTGAATAAAAAATTTTGAGTGCCACCTTAATATATCCTGTATGTGTTTTATTGAAGACGAATATTGGTCGGTAATGAGGTCACTGTGGCCTTATCTGGTTTTTGCTTACCATTCTAACTTCCTGATTCAATTCTACAGTGTTTTGTGTGTATCTATTCATGTTCAAAGGGCAGAAGTGAAATGTTAGTACCACTTAAAAATGTAGGTTGATTGAGTAGATGCTTTGGTTTCCCGGTCTATTTTAGTATACTGTTGTCGTTAAAGTGTTAATTGCTATAAAGGCTATAATTGCTTTATTAGCGTAGATTCCAGTGATGTAGTCGAGTCCACCTAAGCCGAGTCCGAGTCAAGTCCGAATCCATCTAAGCCGAGTCGAGTCCGAGTCCTGAGGTGTTCGAGTCCGAGTCACTAAAGATCGAGTCCGAGTCCAAGTCCATCCTCATCAAAATACACTGAACCACGCAATTCAATGCCATAGATTGTACATATATTATGGTTATGTAACATAACCATATATGTAGAACGAATTTTTAATGTAATTTAACCAAATTTCACATTAAAAACACTAAATTAAATAAAGTTTTGTTCGAAAATCTGGCATGCTCATGAGGACACATAAAAATTCTTCCACTGCTAAACACAAGTTCAGTAGGTAGGAACAGCTAGAACGTAAATGCCACAAGTGCAGCCGTGGAATATCACGTCCTCGCTCCTTCTCTACATACGAAAGTTTCTTCTAATTCGAAGCGATAAATTAATAACTCCATGCACAGTTTAGCATTATAATTGAAGATATATCATATATTTACAAATCGACAATTCCTAGTAATCTGACCCGTTCTCTTCAATTTATTGCCATTCACGGTGTTCGCCTCTATAAAATTAATGTGCCAGTCCAAGCCGATTAGAGACCCTCAGTCTTATACCCCAGTCTATTCATGATACTTGTCTTCACTTCATTAGTTTCTGTTGTCTGCTGGTAGGAACTGGTTGGTGCCAGAATAATTCCAGCTGTTCTGGTTTAATGCCTATAGGCCTGTGGATGCATATACCAGGCCGAATAGAGACCCTCTGCTTTATACCCAAGTCTATTGATGATCCTCGTCTTCACTTCATTAGTTTCTATTGTCTGCTAGTAGGAACTGGTTGGCGCCGGAATAGTTCCAGCTGTTCTGGCTGATGCTTGTAGTGACAGTCGGCCGGGTATTTACGTCAGTTCTCGCATGAGGGGTGGTCTTGGCCGTGACATGGCAATACAGTTACCTGTTCTGTCCAGAAATTGGGACTCGGAAAACGAGTCAGCGAGTCAAATTTGAGTCCAGGGGTTCGAGTCCAAGTCCGAGTCGTGACAGTCCGAGTCCGCAAAAAATCGGTCTCGAGTCGGACTCGAGTCCTTGGCCGGACTCGAGTACTACATCACTGGTAGATTCTAGATTAGTTTTCACTGGGTCTTTGACAGCTGAAGTAGTTCCAGTAAATTCATATCTTGGTTTGTTTTGCATGGATTCCAGTCTTATCATTAGATGGCAGAACTAAAACGGGAAACTGCCATCTGTAATTATAGCTGTACCTTCTGCAGTTATTTCGTGATGTTGCTATATTTGCCAGGTTTTTGTTTTCACAAATCAAGTGTGCTTTAACCCCTTAACTGCCATATTGACGAGCCGCGTTCGTCATGAATTATCTATATGCTTTGTGCCCTGTTGACGAGTGCCGCTCGTCATAAGTACAGTTGCCTCTGTGCTAAGTGTGGCACTGGAGGCACTGATTATTATTCAAAACCTAGGCACATGAGAGTCAGTACAGTATTTATGCAGTGTTTTTTTCTACTATTGGGCTACTTTTGTGCTCTGTTTATAAAGCTGTTGCTAGTTGCAGAAATGCTAAATATGGTAATGTATTTGTTACAACAAAGCCAAGCGAGATGCAAAGCCGTTTCTACTTACAGGGGCATCTACACCTTGGAAACCTTGGAGCAAATGCTCCATCCAAGAAACAGGGGGAAGGTCTGCCAGTGGGTGTGTCATCATTAGTGGGGGGATTTCAGAGGCGTTTATCCCCCCTCCCCCGCAGTCATTGGAGCACCTTCCCCTGCCTCCCCTCCCCTTCCCCTTCATCCCCCCACTAATGATGACACACCCACTGGCAGACCTTCCCCCTGTTTCTTGGATGGAGCATTTGCTCCAAGGTTTCCAAGGTGTAGACGCCCCTGACTACTGTAAGTGTTCATCAAAACCTGCTCTTTGCATCGATTATTGCTTCGCTGCGTATCATACTAAAATAAAGTACTGGGTGAAAGAATGACCCAGTCTGTAACAGTTGCTCTGAGCTTTCAGTTCGAAGTACCTATACCTTTCTAGCTTACAAGGTATTCGGTATCTATTGAAAATAAATGAGCAACAACAGCAATGTGCACATAAAAATGATATTTCTATTCATATTATTACGAATTATAGTCATTGCAACAGTGAATCTAGCACATAAACTACAATTGCAACAATAACCAAAATGTTACATCTGTAATTCTGTATGTTAGCTGTCGGCACGTGGGGGGTTGTTTGACCTTGGATCCCATGGCAGCTAAGGGGTTAATGAGGTTATTAGACAGAATAGCTGTGTCATGATTTTTTCTGACGTCAGTGAGTTTTCCCGGTGGTGCAATATGACTGTTAAATTATATTACACTTTTTCTGCAAATTTTGTTCAGTTTGCCTTGAATGCATTTATTTGGATAAGTCAGATAGCCTTATGTGCAGTGCTTTCATGGAGTGCTGTACAAAGTCCCTTGAGAAAGACATATATATGTGTAATTTTTCAGTTATATTGCACTTCAGATCTGTGCCAGTAGAGGGCCGTGTACCTGCAACAAGTACAACCCAGCTGGCAGTAGCTCACTTGAAGGAAGAAACTCGACCTGCAAGTCATCCTTCTCCTCATCTACCACCCAGGAATCCTCATAACTTTCACGCACCTGCTCATCCGACTAACCAGTCATCAACCTCAGTTCAGGCGTCTTCCAGAGCCTCAACTCCGGCCTCTGTGGAGAAGATTCACGATGACTATGTAGCCAATCGGACAACTGCTCCGGCTTCTTCCACAACAGCTGCAGAAGGTGCAATGGCAGCAAAAGAATTGCAACTGCCAGACCATTCCCGAATGACTTGTAGAGGTTCTTTGTCAGTTTTTCTTTCTCTGTCTTCACTTTGTGACTTTTCTGCTGCAAAGGCCGAAAGTAACTTCAATGTAAACCATATAAATTAAATACAATACCAAATGACATTGTCATGTGCTGATTAAGACTATTGGAGAGTAGATATTTAATAGTAAAATAGTGAAGACCATTTGTATCATCATCATCAATAGTGCAAGAGATTGGTTAATAGTTTATGATATAATATTGTACATAAAATTTTTACTGTCATGCATTGCTCTGTATTTGATCATAAATTTGTGTATTGCCAGTTTCAAGTAATTATTAGCACTTTTTGCATGTCAAAACATCTGAGCGATAAGCTACTATTCTCTTTTACCAATCTGAAGGTTTGAAAAGGCTGCTAAGTTGCCAGCTATAAGCAGAGTGCTTTAAGTGTCAGACATTGATTATGAATGTGTAGGTGGTATCACATGAGTCCAATCTATAAGTTGGCTGATCATTGTGCCAAGCCACATATGTTTACGCTACAGTTATTTTTTACATCAGTATTTTACTTTACAATCCATTTATTATCTGTAATTGTTTACTTTTGTAAATGCTTATATTGTGTCTTTTAAAGTAACTTTCTGTGCGTAGTCAGTATGTATGAACACAAATGAATTCATGTCCAAGGTAAATCCTTGTGGGTTCACATCAGAATTGAATCACTAGTGTTTTATGTAAAAGTAATAGGTTTGAAATAAGATTGAATTGAGACAGTCAGAGGTGCTTCAGATATTACATCATGACCTTAGTGTCCATTGTTCTGGTTTATTCTTTGTGCTTTGCAGTTCAGCCAGACTATGAAGAAATGGATTTGCCTGAAAAGCCACCGCCTGCGAACACTAAAGCGGACGAATGTGATGATAGTAACATCTACCAAGACATAGATGTATTTACCATTTATGTTAACATCTTATGAACTGATCTTCCGAATATTAACCTGAATATAGGGATTGGTTTTGATGCACCATTGGTTGATGCCTTGTGCATTAGACACTGGTGCGATACAAGTTTACTAATTACAATTACAATTTATTGCATCTTTTCTGCTGATTTATTTGCCCTCTAGCTGATATCTGTCAGTCAAATTTCTTGTGTTAATTTTATTTATTTTTGTGCTGATTGCTTCAACGTTTTGCATGTCCTGTATCTGAGGCTAAAGATTAACATAAGTTAAGATTTAAGATGGAAATGGTACATTGTATGTATGCTTCTGAATATTTTATAGCTCCTTTTGGAGCCTGAAATTAGTCAAGAAATGTGTAAAAATGTTACATAAGTAAAACATGTCTTCTATCTCTGCAAGTGTTCGCTTTCTTAAATTATTTGAACTGGGATTGGAAAAATGTCGTAAGTGTAGTAGACAGCATTTTGCATTGTACAAATTGCCGATTAATCTTCTGGTTCTCCAAATTATCTTGCTTGTGTCAGTAATGCATAAATATCTTGTTTATTAGTGTGTATTTGCTGTAACTGTTTTAATTTATGCATTGTAAAATGTTTATTTATTTTAGAAATGCTAATTTCATTTCATATACTCTCTGTATACTGGCTTTGATATTTCGTTTGACCAATGCCAGTTTCTAGTAATTGTCATACCTCTAAGTATTCTCCATCCTGCAATGTACTTGTTACTTTCCAATAAGTTGGAACCTCTTGTGGATGAACTGTCACTGAATTGCAGAATGAACTACTGAGTTCAAGTTTTATTGCAGTAAATGTTGGATGTGTATCTTTGCTGAATTACCATACTTTAAATTCTCATGATGAATTACAACAGAATCCAGTAAATCACAGGAAGCTCATATTCGTGCTTTCTTTCAATCAATCAAACTTTTGGAATGTATAAAATCATTTACTGTTTTTATAAAACTTAAATTTTAATTTTCTTATACAGCTGGATCAGGAGTCAAAATCGCAAAAGACGGCACCGAAAAACTCGGACACCATAGAACCTTATGCTGAATATAAAGAAGATTGTAAGTTCTGAACTTGTTTTCTCTCTGTTTTTTCGTCGTTGTATTGTTATAATTTTAAGTAAACAGGATGTCAGTCGTAATTCTAATAATGCTTGAAAATTACTTTGAAATTAAAATGTAGATGTCAAATCATCCTTGCATTCCCTAACACTATAAGTGACTACTTTAACTCTACTTATATTTTCCAAAGTGAGATAACATACATGTACAGTGTACTTTGAAGACTGTATCACAGTGATTAAAGGCACATACAAATCATACATAAAATCACTTGTCTTATGTATTTTTAATTCACATTTAATTTAGTCGTTTCAATAGTACCAGTTATAACATAAATTATAAATTGTTACAAAATCTCCATTGTCATCTCAAACTGAAGGCCTATCATCAACTCTACAGACAGAAATTATTACCTATCATTTGTAGTTTCTATTGTTATAATTCATATAATTCATAAATAGCAGAATGTCAATCATAATAATGATGATGCTTAAAAATTACTTTGTGTAATGTAAGTGTCAAAGCATCCTTACACTCCTGTACACTGTACTTGACTGCTTTGATGCTACTTATAATTTTTAAAGGGACATAGCATGGCCTATGTCCACATTAAATCACTTGTGTAGCATATGTCTCTATTCAATTCCCATTTAATTTCTTTTCAATAACATCGGTTTTACCTGAAACATACATACTTTCCTTGGTTCTTTAACATACAGTTCTTCAGATTATAAATTGTTACAAAATCTCAAATGTCATTGAAAGCAGTTATCAGATCTGTACAACTTTGTGATAAGGGCAGTTTTTATTTCAAATGATTTTTTTTTATGAATAACCTGGTTCTGGGTTTACAGTAATGATTTCTTGGCTATTTTCCTTGGTTCTTTAACTAAGGGGGTGAGTGATAGTCAAATGGTTAGTATGCTGGACTGTCGACCGAGAGGTCAGGGGTTCAAATCCCTATAGGAGAAGAAATTTGTTTTGAAATTTCTACTCCACCTGTGTCCCCAGCCATCTCAGCTATACTGAGTACAATGACTAGACACTGTCAGTGGGAAGTTCAGAGGGTGAGGGAGAGGACTGGTGACCCACCCTCATATGCCAAAGTCAAGCAAATGAAGTCGTTAGCACTTCATACCCATGGATGACTCTTGGGGCTAGCTTAAGGCTTTCTGTTTTTCTTCTCCTTTGTCTTTAGCTAAGAAGTCATCAGTTGTTGAGAGGAGACCTCAAAGGAAATCATCGTCTTTGCAAACGTCTGAATCAGAAGCTCCAACTGGGGTTCAATCGACCACTGAAATTCCTCGATATGCCCAAGTCGACAAAGCCAGGAAGAGTCATAATGCTTCATCCAATTCATCTCTTGCAAACCATTTACCTGAAGATGGTCTTGTATCCGAAGAGGTCACAAGTTGCACTGGAGAGTCTAGGTCGTCAGAACCTACCACTAATGTAACTGAACTCTACACTCAGGTCCATAAGCCAAAAGGAAATGTAGTAGTTTCCAATGATAAAGACTCTCACATTTCTAAACCTCATGAAAGCGTGAATGGCGAGAATTCCAAAGCAACAGATGGAGATATGGTCTTGAATCCATGCTACGGCACTCCCATGCTTCGGAACTACCCAAATGGCACTACCTCTGGTCACGATTCAACCCAACCATCGGAGATTCCGACTCTGGAAGAACCGCCATACTCTACAATCAACGACGAACGCGTTGTCATTACCGTAAACCAAGAACCAGGTTATTCATCAATTGATGAGGTACAAGGAGGTTATTCTGAGATAGCATCAACTTCCCAGGGCGCAGTTGGATCAGGAGCGGCTGCAAATGCCACTGGTGTCAACCGTTCCAATGCACCAAAAGAACCCATTTACGAACTTGTGGATGCAACAGCAAGAGATGACGCTTCCAATCAGAGGATTTAAGACTCCAGTCATTGTGATTTGTATGTGCCTTTAATCACTGTGATACAGTCCTCAAAATTACGCTCTACATGTATGTAAACATGGGACAGTGTTTTATATGCAGATGCCAAGTACCATTGGCTACACAATGCTTCTGTTATAGTTCATGTCAAAATATATGTGATCATTGTATACTGAGGCTACGTACTAACTTTATGTAATCACAATAGCTGTATAAATGTACAACATTATTATGGTAATGTAAAGCATTGCAGTTTGATAACAAGTGTTAATGACAACACTACAAATGACACGTGTGGAACAGGACATTTTTAATGCCAATACTTTCCAAACCTTGTACCGTTCATGACTGTGCCAGTACTTTTTAACTGATGCTGCTGTATCCCAGCAGCATGGTTTAAAAAGTACTGACATTTGATTGTTCTTACATGTGTAATATATGCTGTGTTGTCGTTTTCATTTATTTTACTCCACTTTCCGTGCTAAACCAATCCAATATAAAGCTGTCAATACATACCGCACTCGTGTTTCTGTTGCTCCCTTCAATGATCCATCTTCGGAAGCTCAATAGATTGGAGCAATTCCAACAGAGCTGTGAGGTTCAATGCAAAGGTCAGTGAGCTACCCACAACAGTTGCCTGTATTGGCTCTGTGATTGAATTTTACAATTTAGTGTAAAAATGTGGTCAACTTTTGATCTGCACGTTTTTTTAGCAACACTGTTCTACGTGTCCAAGTTGTAGCAGATGCTTCTTTACCCTTGATGCACATTGGCTGCACTATTGCCATCATGTGATTGAGTGTGGACTTGCTATTGTTATTGCTATTGTTATTTTTAATCTCCATAGGTGTAACGTTTATTGTGATGAATACAATACCAAATGATGAGGCTTTAAGTCAAGATCTGTAGGAATTTAGTCAGTTATCAGTCATGCCTCATGGTAATTTTGTCTCCATTTGGATGTATTGCACTTCAAGTTTTCTTTTAAATGAAAGTCAATTTTTGTTTATAAGAAATTTCAGTGTCTTGAATTGTCTCTTTGAATTTTTATGTGAATCTAGTATGTGGTAGTTTTGTGAAGAAATCGTGTTTCTCATTGTTGCATTTAAGATTAAACCCCCTGAGGATGCATCTTGAAATCCACATTGTGCCATGCAAGTCAGAAGAAAGCATTCTCTGATGGGTGGGTTGGTGTTGTTGGTGATGTGGAACCAATGGCCATTTCTCATCTCACAGTTGTGTTTGTCTCTTTTGTGAAAGACTGGCCTGGCATCAGTTCTTATGTCTAATGGTCAATTATGTTATTATCTTTTAATTAAATTCTTTTACATTTTAATCAGACATATTTTAAACAAGTGAGTATTTTATTTTTAAGATTTGCAACCTTATTTTTTAGGAATTGAGATTTTTGGCTCCAAGAGCAGTTTGAAAAACACAGTCTGAGCAGTACAACTATGAATATTAAATTTGAGGAGTTGATATTCTCATGTTCTTTATTTCAATTTTCCTGTCTAGTTACTTGATAAGGTTCACTTGAACGCTAGAAGTATGTTTGCATTTAGATTACGAAGCTCTGACGCAAGATTTGCAGTTTATAATTTATGTATTAGGTAGTTGATTGTAACTGCTGCTTTAAGATAAATTAATCAGAAGCGTTAAGTTACTTCGCTGTTTTAACTTTACACGTTTAACGTATTTTGTAGTGATACATTTCATTTTTTCATTGCATGGGATATTACTTAGGAACTTTCGTATAACATACATTGTCATAAAAAAATTCTGAAAGAATTCAGTCATGTATTATTATTATTATTATTATTATTACACATTGTTAGGCACCACTATCTAATGATGTGTATTAATTGATGGCACTGAGCAATAATTCACAATTGTGAGTGAAAGGCTTGCTCAAGATCCCTACACAGTAACCATCTCAGGGGAGGCTCAATCCTGTGCTCTCTGCATTACAAGAAATGGATACAACAATGTAGCTTTGTAGGACTGTAAGAAGGGTACACTGTACTAGCTGTATTATTCAATTTACTGATTATCGTATGACTTGAATTTCTATTCTAATTTTCCATTGTGTAGTATAACAGTGGTGTAAAGATTATTTTAAATAAGTCATATAGTGATAAGTATTATAGACAAGAATTTGTAATTATGGTGTATTATTGTGCATGTCTTGCACTAATATTATGATAATTTTTGTAGCTACTGCTGTGGCTAGTCATGCTTGATTCTTTTTACAGTTAATGTCGTGACATCTATTGTTAATATTTTCAAATTATTTCTTTTCTAGACGTCTGGCTTTTGTTTAGTTTGATACTTTGTGGTGGTGCACTTTAGTAAAGTCAGATAATTATATTGTAATTTTTATCTTAAAAGTCCACAAAGTCTGCTGTCAAAAATTGCACATTCCAGGAACTTTCCACAGAATTTAGATGGTGATTTGTAAGGTTTTACATGTCTTGTGACTGTATTTACCTGAATGGACATGGTTATTTGATGCTTTTATTATGTGTGTGAAGGGAAATATTACTAGTAGTAGTTTCTCTTTAATGATGCTCTGTCATAATGAAAATGATTAACATCCCCATCCTCTTGTATCCAGGCTTGGGACCAGTGCCGGATTTAGGCATAAGCTAAAAACAGCTACAGCTTAGGGCCTCACAATCTGCAGGAGCCTAAAAAATTCATAATTTTTTGGGTGGGGAGCTTTTCTAATGATAAATATGTAATCGGTCAATGCATTCATTTGAAGAATTTTAATTTTTAACTTTAAATGCCTTGCTATTAATTATTAAAAAGCACATAGATTTCAGGTTGTGTGAGACCTTCTGGTGTAATTTTTTAACAAGGGCCTGCAAGCTTTATATATAGGACCTCACCAAGTCTAAATCCGGCACTGCTTGGGACTTGCACTACGAGAGTATGGGCAGAGTTCAAATGGAAATAGCTGGTCCACATTCTTATTTAAGTAGTTTAAGCAGAACACTTAATAAAGTGTATGTTGACAGAGTGCATCACTGTGGCCATTAGCCAGACATGTCTTATTACTGTAAGAGACTACATAATATGTATGGATGTAGGTCACAATGACTGTTTTACATAATGAAAATGTACGACTTCTAACCGAAATAATGTTTTCTCTGTCGAATTGTTTGAAACACGTCCTTTATTAAAACGTTTATTCAAGTTTTTCCTTCAGTTTCGTATATACGTATTTGGAGATGCTATTCAAATGTTGCTTTCTAATTTTTAATCGTTTGTCTACTCAGTTATTTCATGTGAAAATGATTGAGTTTAGAGAACTTGAATTTGTTCTACTTGCAATTTGTGTTCAAATCCTGAGCCAACAGAGAAATTTAATATAACAAATATTGTACAACTATCGTTCTTGCTGTTGGTGTTGATTTTCTGTCATGTAATGTTACTGTTACATAAACTGTAAATTGGTATAGCACTTTGTAGAGACTCTCAAAACCTTGGCATACTGGCTGGTTCACTCTGCTGCCTGCATGCACACATGGAATCCATGTGGAGACCATATTCCAATGTATGACCCATATTGAACCCAGTTAGCGCCCATGGATATGCTGGCAGGAATAAGTCATGATGTTGAATTGTCCTAAATGCTGGTTTTATAGCGTAATTTGCACATATCCTGTAACATGCTTGAACACACTGTCAATTTCTGTACCTTAATGCACCACTGTTGAATCTCTTAGACAGCCATAATATACATGTAATGTGATTGCAGAATTACTTATTCATAAAGCCAATAAGAATTTAGCATATTGAATATATATTTAGCAGAAACCTGGTAAAGATGGATATATTTTTGATGAAAAAGTCTCTGATTTTTTGTGACTTGTATTGTGGTTATGTAATGTGTACCATATTTGTTCAGGTGAAATGTGTAAATATAATACTGTACAACAGTATATGCCTGCGTATGTAATCAGGTTAGTTATATTGCTCTACGGCTGATTCAGTTGGCATTCCAGCCATGACCTGGCACCTTCACTGGTTAGCCACCGAGTTGTCTGCTAAACTTGAGTGAAAAAGTCAGGAAAATCAGCAGTCATCTGAAAGCTAAGAAACCTGTAAAATGGTCATGAAAATATGACATTGGAACATTGTTTCTGGCTCTTTCCTGGCCATGCATGAATTGTGAATCAAAACTGTGTGCGAATTCCTGGGTAGATATTTTGCAATCTTTGCTATAAACCTGTCATAAAAATATAGTACACTCTATTACAGAATTATGCTTCGTTGCTGATCTGGTTTTCTACCACTGCTTATGCTTATGGCATGATCAGTCAAATGACAATACACAGAAAGTTCTTGTTTGCATTGTACATATTTCCATTGTGGCATTACAACCTTGAAATCCTCTATTCGTAAAGCATTTTTATGATAATTTATCTTCTCATCACATTTATCCTAATGGAAATGCTCTTTAACTTCCTGTGTGTGCTAATCCATATAAATGTCATTCCAGGATTCATTGCATGGGTGGAAATTAGAATAATGATTAGTTTGATTGTGTTAATTGAGGTTCAGGTCTTTTCTCAAAAGTGTTGTTAAAGACACATGAAATTATCTTCATTGTGTCAATTACACTGAACCTTTTTTAGTTATAACTTTAAGGTTATAGTTTTATTTAATTCTCTGCATCATCCGTAGTCTAACAGTATAACTTGAAATGGTTAATGTACTGCCAGTTGTGAATGATTATAAACATTCTGCCCATTAATCAGTACTGGCATATAGTTTCAAATGATAATAAAAATTAAATAACATTGTAGCATCATATAGAAGAAATTGCAATTGTATCTCGTCATGTCTAGGTTGCAAGCCTCATCGAGCTGACACTAAGACTTGATTGCTTGTCCCATAATGACCCTGCCAGCATACCCATGAACAATTGGTGGGAATCACATGGGTCGTGTAGGCTGCTAATGATCCCAAATGTGGATCCCATAGGGGCATGCTGGCAGGATGTGACGATTGTGCTATATGGGAGCTTCATTGGACCGCTGCTTAATGGAAAACCACACGGCTTAAGACACTAGAACTCTTGAGCCTTCATATACCACTGAGACTGAAAACCAAATTGTTCCATGGTACATGTATATTGGTTTTGGTGCTGCTGAGGAGTTTATCCTCAAAGTAGTGCTATATAACTGTCTGCGCACATTGCACTGAATCCGTGTTCATGTAACTAGAAGTCGCCAGTGCACAGATTTCGGTTCAGAGTTAACAGATAACGCCTTGTATAGTCGACCGCGAAGTACATTCGCTAACCCTATCACCACTTGTCCACTATACGCAATTTACTGGTGACGTCCACACTCCAACGGAGTCCTAAGGCGTAAATTAGGATACCCTGTGATATTGCCTTACCTGGCCTCAACTGTTACATTGCATGTATGTATAGACTAGCTAGCTAAACATACATGTAACGTCGTTGTAAGGTACTCTGCACTATCACAAAATGTAGGCCTAACGGTCTGTCCTTGATGCCCGACCCCAGTATTATGCAGACTTGTCCTCGAGACCAAGGTCTTGGTCTCGAGTTCGTTTTTAAAAGTCTTGGTCTTGAGATCAAAAGTCTTGGTCTTGAGGTTCAAAGTCTTGGTCTTGGTCTTGCAAGACCAAGACCGGCTGTCAATATAAACTGTCATTTAACTAAACTCAAGAATTAAAAAAATTATCAAGGCTGTTTGCGTCATAGCCTACGACAAATACCTACGGACGGATACAAGTCTTGTTGGACAGGAAAACCCATCAGCAGCAGCAACTAAGTTATGATGTATCTGGAAGCCCTGACAAGGTTTTTTCTGAGCCTGATGGTCTGATAAACCATAGGAGGATTTAAAAAAGGCTCACGATTTTTACATTTAAATCCAGTGCTTGAAAAGCTACTCTGTGTGCCAGCGACTTCAGCACCTATGGAAAGTATTTTTTCACATGGTGAAATTTTTATGAGGCCCCACAAGGCACCTCTTGGTCAGAAAATTCTGAGCGAATTGGTTTTTATAAAATACAAAAGGCATGTGGAATAACATTTTGCATGAAGGACTTTTGTAAATACAAATTCGGAATTCTCTGCAGTCTCCATTTAAAGTTAAGTTGCTTGAATAAAATAAGAGACTCAGGTTTTCACTAGGCCCTAAAATAATGAGTAGTCCGACTTGACAATTTTTTGTAAGAAAAATAAGTCTTGGCCTGAATGTGATTCTTTTTGGGTCTCTGTCTCGGTCTTGGTCTTGAGGTTCAAAGTCTTGGTCTTGGTCTTGAGGTTCAAATTATTGGTCTTGGTCTCGAGGTTCAACGTCTTGGTCTTGAGGTTCAAGGTCTTGGTCTTGGTCTGGAGGTTTAAGGTCTTGAGAACAAGACTGGTATTATGAATGCAGATGACAGAATGTACGTGTTTCTCTCAAATAAGTTTGCCTTACTAGTGCACAAGGCATGGTACAGCCACTTTAATTGTCACTTCAAGCAATCATCAGCATTAGCGCAGACGATTAGCCTATTATAGCTAGGATTCTTTACGAGAACATTTCGCACGTAAACCAATATTATTAAAGGGCGATGGTCATTTTAAGAGCATGTTCGTATACTTTTAAGAAACAGACAGAGGTAAAGTCTAAAGGAGTCTGGTTGTTATCTGTTATCCAACGACTGCGAGCTGTTCGTACCTGGTGAACGAACCCAACAAGTCATTTTGTTCGCTCACATTCCTCTCGTGCCTCAGGTTCAGATTTAGATCAACGCCCTTACGTTGGCCTAAATAAACAATAATTTAAATAATGTCTAGGCCTATAGGTTTGTGTATGAGGTCACCTCAGAACCGATCGCGTACTTCACTTGGACACCTTCGAAAGATCGGAGTCCTTTTAATAGGTTTGGGCGACAGATGACATGCAATCTCTAACAGTCGGAGACAACGTGTAGTGACGCAATGCGGCATAGGCTACCCATCGACTGATTATATACCGGCCTCTAAAAATAGACGAAATAGCCTACTTAGCCTATGTTTTCGCTTTCACTTCTGAAAGCCTTTCCAGATAAATTTATGCCATGCAATGTTGACAGATTTGATAAGAATTAACCTTAAAAACAACAGGTACGTTATCTTACACTTAATAATTATCATTTCAACGAAAGATTCGACGCCACGACGTAGGCCTACGTGTTGCTATAGATCTGCGAACGGCGCCAAATTCTTTGATAGATCAAGGCTGACGATGCACATGTAGGCCTACTGAGCAAAACCCACATGTTTCAGTCTACCTGTACGATCTCCTGGTTTTTAGGCCACCCCGGATTATAAATGTATAGTGTGTCCCCCACTCTAAAAGGGGGACCAATTTCTTACATACACGAAGCATAAGGCTGAGACTGATCTCTGGAAAGGCACACTAATAAAATATTGATTAGCATTGTTCAAAAAGGAGGGGTACGGGTACCCCTCGTACCACCCAAGAGGCGCGTTTAGGCCTACACGTAGGCGCACTAGGCGCGCGCCTAGGGACCCAAACGAATGAAAATATTTTTTCGGTAATCCTGGCTTTAGCGTCGGAAACTATTTACATTGCATGAGCGATGAAAACATTTCACAGTTAAACTCAAACAAGAAGTTGGAAGATTGATGAAAATATCAATGAAACTAGAAGCCGGATGAGCGATGAAAATATTACATAATAAAAGTCAAACTAGAAGTTGGAATTACGACGAAAATATATCGTTTTAGTGCCGATATTATTCCCGTGTATGAGCGATGAAAACATTTCATAGTAAAATTCGAACTAGAAGTTGGAAGATTGATGAAAATGTTCACGAAACTAGAAGCTGGATAATCGATTAAAATATAACTGAAACTAGAAGTTGGATGAACGATGATTATTTATTGTATTATTGTATTAGAACTTTGCAATGTAAATAGTTTCCGACGCTAAAACCCAGGATTACCATTTTTTCAATTACAAAATATAACATTAAACCAAATAACTTCATTCACTGAAGTAGCTTCTATAAGTAATCATAATTACAGGGTCAAAAACGGCTTCCAGTTCAACTTCGTGGGTTTTCCATATGATTGGCACACCACCAGAGTTTAGACTCTCAGTCTACACGTTCAGAAGGGCCCCAAAATGTTTGCGCCTAGGGCCCCATTTCCTGTAAACGCGCCTCGATCTGTACCCCCCCCCCCCAACACAAATTAGGCCTCTGTGTGAGTGTAAGAGGAAATTAAGGCAAATGGAGGTGTGGAGATCTGATGAAAACTATTTTTTGTCAGACGTGGGAATTTGATGAAAGGTTAAGGACCTTTGCCACATAGTGACCTAGAGCTCGACCCATATTTCAATATGGACCCGTGCAGAGCCCATATATGGGTCCCATCTAATGTTCATGGATTATGTTGGCAGGGAATTCGGTGTAGCTAGTAAGCTAGGATCTCGAGACAGCCCAGGTATCGATAGTCGCTGATAAAAACATTCGTACAGCTACAGAATATAGACCTCCGTGAGGAAGGGCGAATACATTGTGCATTTTGGCAGTACGTACATGTATGTCTACCTTGAACCTGGTGAATCCAGTGTGCTTTCTAGCCATGCCCCAATTTGATTTACGGACATGCTGTTTGGAGTTGTTCTCTACAAACTGGTTTCGCTTTTCAGTTTGCTGACTGTATAGATATGCGATGTTTCTTTTTCTTGGCAGGAATTGAACTTCGAAGCCAGAAATGACTGCAAAAGAGAGCAGCGTTGAAGAGAAACTCTGTGAAATTACAGAATGTAGCATATGTGTCGAGGTATACGATGACCCAAGAGTGCTTCCATGCATCCACACTTTCTGCCTCAAGTGCATTCAGCTGACTGGAAACGAGAAGAAACCAGGCGAAGAAATGCCTTGCCCAATCTGCAGAACCGAATTCATCGTTCCAATGGCTGGATTCATTGGTCTAAAGAAAAATTTCTTCATGGCAAAGTTAGTTGAGATGGCCATGCTCCACAAACCAGCGATAAGAGAAACACTTTGTGATGTATGCAGAGAGAATACTGACGAGGAACCAATTAGCGGGGTAGCAACAGCAACGATGTACTGCACTGAGTGTCGAGATCATTTGTGCGATCGTTGCTTTCGCGATCATAAGAGACACAAGTTGAGCAGAGATCACCAAGTTGTTGCCCTTGGAAGCAGAACTGTGCAAGAGGAAGATATCAGAAGATTTAGACCAAGCAAGTGCGAGCAGCATGTGAAGGAACAGCTGAAGTTGTATTGCCTGCCTTGCAAGTCTGTCCTGTGCATGATGTGTTATATCGAGGGTCACGGCACTCACCAGTGTTCCGATGTGGAAAAAGTGGCAGAGGACTTTCGGAAGGATATCGAAAAGAATCTTGATGAGATAGAAATGTTTCTGAACGAGTGCTTAACGGAAAAACAAGAGTTTGAGCAATACAGAACAGAGGTAGCGAAAGAAATAGAAGAGACACAGGCAGTGGTAATTTTGAGAAGTAGAAATCTGAAGGAACTGATAGACAAGCACACTGCCCATTTGCTGGAAGAGCTAGCTTTAATGAAACAAAGCAAACTCAAAGAAATTGAGGCTCAGAACGAAGAATTGGAAAGACAGCGAACTATTTTAGACAGTTTTAAGATGTACTGCATGGAAATGAAATCCAAGGGATCGTCCAGTGACATCTGTCGTGTCATCAAAGAGTTACAAGATAGAACTGGCGTCTTGCGTCAAATGGTAACAACTAAAAAAGACACTCAAAGTCAACAGAAGCAATTGCACATCTTCTTCGAGCCGACGAATCTTGAGGGATTCTCAAAGGCGTACAATCTTATTGGAGCTCTTAAAGGTAAAGAATTTTCTAAAGAATAAATAAAGATGGTCAGTGTTTTAAATTCCATAGGCACAGTCTTCCATTATAAGAATAAGTTGTGTACATTATTTTTAGGGCATAATATATTTAAGGACTTGTCAAAACTGAAGTGTTTGGTTCACTATATTCGTTGTATCTGTCTAGATCCATTAGGGCCTAATTATATCAATACATTACCCGTCGGCGTCTCTGGATGTCCATGCAATGCGGCATGCATGCATTATAGCAATATGTTCACATAATTTTATAACGTAGGCCTACGTCAATTCTCTGATCCTTATGTCCCAGGAAAGCTCCAATTATAGCCCCGTCAATGTTATGCCTAGGTCGGCGCAGGCCGAGCTCAGTTTTACAAGAACTTATCATTCAGTTTTAGAACACACAGACATGAAAAGTATCAAGCCAAGCCAATGAACTTTGCGTTTGATATCAACATAACATGTTGCACTTACACTTTAATTAATTTGGGCATTATTGGTCTATAATTGCGATAGATTGAAAACTCCTTGGCACTTTTATACGGTGAAACAGATTACTTTCTGTGTTAAATCTATGGAGTCGAACTAATAATAATAATAATAATAATAATAATAATAATAATATAATAATTAATAATAATAATAATAATAATGCTTTTCTGCTTACCACTCCAGCCGATTCTGGCCAGGCTAGAATCTCCCCTGGCCTTCGGATATCTGGACGACCTCACCTTGGGCGGCAGTCCTGACGGGGTGGAAGCGGACGTGGATGTAATCGAGAGAGGTTGCTCAGTCCTGGGCCTCTCGCTCAACCGCGCCAAGTGCGAACTTATCACCGCGGGCTCCGGGATCAGCGCCGAGAACGCCCTGATGCAGTTTGTCCGCGTGAGCCCATCAACAGCCACACTCCTAGGGGCCCCGCTTTCATCAACGGAGGCCCTCTCCTCTACCCTCGACACCTGCGTGGCCAACCTCAGGAGGGCGCTCGACAAACTCCAACACATCGACAGACAGGGTGCTCTGCTGATACTCAGATGCTCCCTCGGATCGCCGAGGCTCATGCACATATTGAGAAGCACCCCCTGCCACGATCAACCGCTCCTGGGAGTTTATGATGAGCTGCTACGGGCAGGAGTCGGCCGGATGCTTAACGTCACGATGAACGACGACCAGTGGTCTCAAGCCTCTCTTCCGATTAGGATGGGTGGATTGGGAGTAAGGAGGGTGTCCTCGCTGGCACTTCCCGCCTTCTTGGCTTCGGCCGCGGGCACCCTCCAAACCCAGTCCCTCATCTTGGGTACTATTTCGGTGACCCCCGACGCGGCACATGACTCGGCGAAGACTACCTGGCTTCAGCTTTCTGGGGTCCCGATCCCGACGGTCACGACCGGGCGCGGACAGGCACACTGGGACAGTCCCCTACTACACGCAGCCCTCTCGGCGCTCGAGGATAAACTTCTTGACCCCTACGACCAGGCGAGACTGAAGGCCTCGCAGTCACCGCACGCCTCGGACTGGCTACACGCCCTCCCGATCGCTGCTCGCGGCCTCAGACTGGATGACGAGACCATGAGGGTGGCGGTCGGTCTACGATTGGGTCTGGCAATCTGCGAACCGCACAAATGCGCATGCGGCGCCAACGTCTCGTCCAGAGGCGCGCATGGGCTGTCGTGCTCACTGGGGTTCGGCCGACAAGCTAGGCATAGCAACATCAACGACCTCATCCACCGCAGCCTCAACAGAGCCGGCACCCCGGCAGTCAAGGAGCCGTCCGGCTTATCCAGGTCGGATGGTAAGAGACCGGATGGCCAGACCCTAATACCGTGGAGCGACGGGCTGTCCCTATTGTGGGACGCGACGGTGGTGGACACGGTGGCCGCCTCTTACATCACAGCAACGGCGGCCACGGCAGGAGGGGCGGCGGAGGTGGCTGCCGCGAGAAAGTACATCAAATACTCTGAGCTACAGAAGCGATACATCTTCATACCTGTAGCTGTGGAAACCTTCGGTCCCCTTAACAGAGAGGGCCTCGCCTTTCTATCGGAAATTGGTCGCCGGCTGTCGAAAACCACCGATGACTCCCGCGAAACAAACTTCCTATTCAAGAGCCTATCGGTGATGGTGCAGCGTTTCAACGCAGTGGCTTTCCAAGGCGCCATGTCAAAGCTGCCCGGAGCCAAAGAACAACAAAGCCGTCGATATCCATCGCCTTCTTAATGGAGGCAGCGGCGTGGAACTCGATTTTATGAGTGAACAGAACCTTGACATAATAATAATAATAATAATAATAATAATAATAATAATGATAATAATAATAACCTATAATAATAATAATAATAATAATAATAATAATAATAATAATAATAATAATAATAATAATAATAATGACGACAATTTATATGGCGCCGTAACACAGCCATGCCGTTACAAAGGCGCCTAATTGTTGTTATTGGTGAAATTTGCTTTACAGAAGAGGCCAGTCAAGAAGTGGATCCTATCCTATTTAAAACAGTCATCACTGGAATCACAGATGATAGCACACTAGTAAGAGGATTCGCTATTTTGGATAAACACATATTTATTGTTAGTGCAGGAAGCTTAGAAATTGAAGTGTATGATTCGACTAGCTTCATTTTTCAATGCAAGCGGAAACTGAAGGAACTCAATGATCCAATTGACATAGCATCATGTAACCGCAACAAGTGTCTCTACATTTTGGATAGAAAAGATGACACTGGAACGATGGAAATTATGAGAGTTGATTCAATGGGAAAACTTGTAAACAAATGGTCACTAGGAGAAAACTGGGGACTGTATCTATTCATCACAGAAGATTCCAGCATTTTATTACCGGTCCATACGAAGAAAAGATTGAATGAATACTCTCCAGATGGACAACTGATCTGCAAGATCAAACTGTCGCCAGAGTTAAGCTATCCAATCCACGCCTTAAAATTAGCTGATGACAAGTTTGTGGTTAGTTTTGCTAATATGTGTTCCGCTACTGACAACGATGGACATTTGAGCATAACAAGCGAAGACGAAAGTAATTCTGAGGAGGAAAATGAAAGTAGTGATAACGATCGAAAGAATCTGGAAGAAGAGAAAGAAGAGGGGCAGGGGGAGAAAGAAGAGAAGGATGGGAAAGAAGAAGAGGAGGAGAAAGAGGAAGAGGAGGAGAAAGATGAAGAAGTTGACGAAGACGAGGATGAAAAAGAAGAGGAAAATGAGAACAAAACTACAAGCAGTGAGGAAGAAGATAATGATTCCAAAATAAGTACAAGCAGTGAAGAAGAAGAAGACAAAGGCAAAATTGGCAGCGATACAGATGACGAAACAGAAGAGAAATCAAACGATAATGAAGATGGTGAACAAGAGTCTGACGAGAAAGTGAACGAACATCTAGTTTGCATCGTAGATGGCAATGGAGAAGTTTTGAAGTCATTTGGTTATGCCAAAGGACCTGGTCTTGGCCAACTGAACTATCCCACCTGTTTGATGATAGATAGAGAAGGGCAAATTATTGTTGCTGACTTTGGAAACAACCAAGTGCTGCTACTGAGTCCTGATCTAGAGTTCAGAAGAGAACTGATTTCTAAGAAACACGGGTTCCGATATCCTCATAAAGTACAACTAGATGAGGCAACTGGTCGACTGTTTGTGGCAACCAATGCACCTAAGGGAAATAAACGAATCGGAGGAAGCGCACTGTTTTTCCGGCTTAAATGAACTGGCCAAGATTTTAAACAAGATTAATCTCTGAATGTTCGACTATTAATCGCAGCATTTAGTGCAATTGTAGGTTGTATGCCTACTGCACTCGAGTAAACATTATAAACAAGAAAACCAAGAAATTGTATATGTTTGTATATATTAGGCCGAAGTCGTACAATTGATATTTGAAAGCAACAAATAGCTAAAACTTATCGTCTTTACCATTTTCCTGCCATCAATTACATGGGCATTAAATGGGACCCACATGGGTTCTATATGGGTCCCATATGGGAATATGGGCTCCATAATTATAGCTCCATGTGGGCATGCTGGCAGAGATGCTTTCAAGGTCACTGGACGTACGAGAAGCATTGCATTTGATTCAATGCGGGCGCAAGATGCCATACGCCGTCTAGGGGTTTGCCTCACCCACGAGACTGCATGGCCATAGTCATTGGGGTAAGAAGCAGAGGCCAAATGACGTGTAGGCTAAATAGGCCTGCTTTGCATAAACTGGGCATATCTAGCCTATATTATAGAGACCATGATAAAATGGGGGCCTAAACATGTCACACGGAATAACTGGAAAATGACATTCAGCTAGGTCTTAAACTACCAATATCTCTTCTTGTTCGCAACTCTCGGTGGCGCACTAAACTGAAAACTTAATTACCTCTTCTAGAAGTTCTAGTGTACTTGCGGCTCGTCCAAGTGCACTTCTGAACTAGAAGGCGGGCATTATTGAAATTAGTGTATTGGGTATAATTGTACAAACATGGTGTTTGTCGCCAAAGAGACTGCATGCTGCTTGCTCTAAGGTAGATCCGTAAACCTATATACATATATATATATATATATATATATCTAAAAGGCATAATGGGATATATATATATGCCCTTTGAAATCGCTCTATCCTTCGGCTATAATTATATGTATATGGCCCATAAATACTGCTTTTATTCAATACTTCTCTTGGTAATAATTATGGCCACTCATTTGGTAGTGCAGCCCGATGTATACAGCATCACGAATACGGTTAACAAAATGCTCGATCAAAGAGGTACTCTAAGGTCTCGGCTATAGGCCTTAATCAGCCCCATAACTGAGATATGATTTAGGGCCTACTCATGTAATGACGTAAATTCAGCAATATACATGTATATCTTGAAATTCAAAGACTATTTCATCATGTTTGGATAAAACAAGTATGTAACTTAAGACTTACACCCAATCAATAACTGCAGAATAGCTGTTGATAAAAGAAGCAATACAAAACTGGAATTACCTCTGGCTGGAAAAAAGAGCAAAACTTAAAACAAAAGAAGCACACAATACTGTTGGGACTCCAACCAATCCATGTCAAATGCGTTTTAATCTGATTCATCAAAGTCACCTACGTAATGAGCTAAACTAGAGATTTAACTTGAACCGCAGTCCTGGAGCTGCCTTGTACCAGAAGTTTCCACACCAAACTTGTCCATCTGTGTCGGTAAACTGACCTTCACCTTCCATCCTGCGCAATATCAAAACAACAAAAAGCCTGGACTTAGAATCATCAAAGTCACTAACACATTATAAAGTTATAGCTGTCTGAAAAATGCATAGAGTTTAGAAACAACTATTTTAGATAATCAATGCCCTAAATGTAAATATACACGTTTTTACATAGTGATGGTATGGCCTCAACACTGCTCATTTTTCAATAAATTGATCGGATGAAATCCTTCACCACAGCTGCCCAATTTAATAGGTACCACCCCAGTTAAGGCTCTGTGTATGGACCCTGCTATCCCGAGATTAAAATCCCTGAAATAAGCCACCATGAGGCATCCATGTGTACATTGCTATTAAAAGACACTGTAAAGGATCTATACATATCTAAGGAATTGAATTACAAAAGCAAAGCAAGGTTATGCTCATGATAACAAATGTTTCATTATTTACAATGGCATTTACATGTTCAGAAAAACAGAGTGCAAGTAGTTCAAAGTGAGTGCTACAACATACGTTATAAGTTACTAACCACAACATAACATGGTTTATTACTTAAATTAAAACCTCAAAAGGTATTCGTAGATAAAAGTTGGTATAATTGCAATTGTTTTGCAAGTAGTTGCAATGGCACTAGGCACATATCACGCTAATAACCTTCAAAAGACTAATAACTAACTTGTTATCAACAAAGCTGCCATCAAATAAAGATCCATTCGGCCAAGTATAATGTCCACTTCCATGGAATTTGTTTTCCTTGAAGTTTCCCTCATATGAAGCTCCACCTGGAAACTGAATCCTCCCAACACCATGCATTTTATCATTCATCCACTGTCCCTGGTACATTGTTCCATCACTCGAAGTGTGAGTTCCTACTCCATTGCGTTCCAGTATCCCATCAGCCAACTGGATGTACTCGCCTTCTGCAAACAACAAAATTAATTTAAGCTTACAACAAATTATACCACATAAAAATAAAGGCAAAGAAATGTAAATAATATTAATAATAATAATAATAATATTAAAAATTAAATAAATTACATACACAATATATCACATAAAAATCAATACAAAATAAAGCATAATTTAGAAATAAATAAATTAAATCATATTACTTGTAAATAAATAAAATCAGAAATAAACTAAAAAAATAAACAAATTGATTGTTTTGGCAAGCCAATAAAAAGTCAATGACATTTAGCTGCATTTAAAAGACACTGCCTAATACAATATGCAAAAAATATAAATAATTGCTTATATATAGTTTTTTTATTTGTATATGTGACACAATGTAACTTTTTATATATAATTTTATATGTATATATTTCGTAATTCATGTGGTGTAAATTTCAGTAAATTTAACAGCAAATTTCATTGGATGAAAGATAGCATTACCTGTTACTAACCTTCCTTTGCAATACTGGCAAAAGGTGCTACATAAATGTTCTGTTAACATAACAGTCACCAACACAATATACAGCTGCTTAAAGTCTGAATTTCCCAATCCTATACTTGCCATATTTGTCACCATTAGCAAATATGTAGACACCAGACTTGTACTCTGGAGCTACTTCCTCCTTCTGCTTTTTTGCTATTTTAAAATAAAAACAACATAAAATTAAACTATGTCATACACATGCATATAGGCAAACATTGATATTACATTGATAACTCACAAAATCACTAAAACACTAAATCAAAAAGCCACATCTTGAAAACCTAAAACGTTTCTATGGACAATGAACACGAGAAAACAGATTTAAAAACTCAGTAATAGCACTTATACAGCACTTTAAAATGCAATTACTTTTTATGACTACCCTGGTATGACTACAATTACAAGTACTTTGGCTGCTAGTACAAGTACTTGAAAATGGTACTAAGCACTATTTGAGTACAATTACCAGTGCTACATCCATACTTCATGCATATTTTGGAAATCATTATAACATCTACATGTACCAGGAGTACAATGCTAACATAAGCACATTATATCTTTAACAATTAGACACGCATTACATGGTAAATCAAGACAGGCTAAATATGGCTGACTGGTTTCTGTTAAGAGCACTACTAATGCTTCTTATAATGACTAATGAGTTGAAGAAGAGCTGTATGTTTTGCTTAGTTTTTTCTAGTTTTTGCACTAGAGCTTCATTATAAACTACCTTTGGCAGACATATTACGAATAATTATAAAACTCATTCAGTAATTCAATAATTCAACACTTATCTTAAGATGCATTTTTAGCTCATTTTATCGTATGAATGTACCAAGAAGCTTAATACAGCCCATTTAAAAAGCACTGCACACAAGGCCATTCAACTGATCTAAAAACGTGTGCTGCAAGACACCACTAAAAATAATGTTGATCAGAATCCAGAAAAACATTACATTTATACATTACAAGTTCCCAAACAGAAGGCACAATTGGCTCAGCACATGAATATCTCCACATGCAGCAGAGTGCAATACTCACCAACCAAACTGAATTAAGACAGGACCACAGAGCTTCTTGATGTACGCACTACTGACGAGTGAAACCCATCTCAGCATAAGGATCATCAAAATTATTCATTCACTAACAAGAAGCCAGTGTAGAGAGACCTGTTTCACCAAATTCAAGGCCGCAAAAGGTGCTATATAAAGTCATATATATATATATATATATATATTCATATATATATATATATATTCATATATATATATATATATTCATATATATATATATTCATATATATATACATTCACATAATGACAAGCACTGTTGGTGTTTATTGAAGTTTCGGGAGCTAAGATGATGGCCCAAAGTGTATTTATGTATGAACATCAAATATGTTTCATTCTGATGTGTCAGTCCACTAGTTGGCAGACTGAGGTCATCTGTATCCAAGCCCATTCTGACAACGACTATCCATCTCAGAAAGGATCTCACCACTCAACTCTCTATGAATACACTGGGTAGCACCTGAGAATGATGGGAACTCTAGATGCATTATGTCAGGCTATTTGATAGGGGCTTTGTGTCCTTTTTTTCATCCAGGTACTGGACCCTCTAGCTAGAAAAAGTCACACAAGTATTTAGCCCAAGTGTATTAAATTTCATACTAATGATTCAAAATGTGTTGGCTTCCGGGATTCCGTCCAGACCCCACTGATGAGCTTACAACAACATAGTCGTTGAGTGGTCCATTATCAAAACCCCTTAATTTCCTCCAAGTACTGAAGCCCTCTGGCTCAAAATATAGTGCATGCCACTGTAATTGTGGCCTAACTTAAGTTCACGTCCTTCTCATACTTGGGTTGCCATTGTCATAATTTATTGCCTCACACTACACCATAAAGCTAGACGCACTTTTGTAAGGTTCTTAAAGGGCGCTACATAAACATAAATAAATACATACACGTACAGAACAAACATACCAGGTTACTGACAAGGTTTCTTAGGGGCCTACAACGTCACGTTTTTGGACATCCAAAAACCAACCGATAAGAATTCAGATAAAAGAACCGACGGCACGATTTAGATACGCAAAAGAAGTGGATCCGAACATATCCAATCCCCGCGTATTAGACAGAGATATTCAATAGTTCTATATTTAGACTACTTTCGGGTAAATGGAATTTCACCGTCTGTTATAGTCTCCTATAACTTCTAAACTCGTGGCGTTAGCAAACTTGCTTTATAGATAACACATTCTCAGTTCGATTTGCAAGACTGTTAGTACCATACCGGGTGACATTCCGCCAAGGCAAGTTGAATAATTACAGCAATAATACTAATTTTATCCACAAATAATATACTTGAACATTATTTTACTAAAAGCAAGAGTATAAGCAAAGCGTCGCCATGACTACTGAGTGGCCGCAGCGAAGCTGGTTCCCTAATTTTGGTCTCGCAAACTTTAGCGCTATACTATAATTATTAAGGATTTAGCTAATAATCTTAACGGTAATGCCGTAGTTTAGGTTGCTAAATTCAGACCATGCTTTCAATCCCGTACTTTAGGTTGCTAAATTATTAAACAAAAGATTAAAATGTTAATTGAACTGGAAGCGGGATGAACGATTAAAATGTTAATTAAAGTAAGAGCGGGATGACGATTAAAAAGTTAATTGAACTGGAAGCGGGATGAACGATTAAAATGTTAATTAAAGTAGAAGCGGGATGAGCGATTAAAATGTTAATTAAATGACCAAGTGCGTGTTTCCGAGATTAAAATAATTTAGCAACCTAAACTTCTCTTAAGGAATTTAGCAACCTAAACTACGGGATAACCATCTTAACTTAAACACCACACTCTCCGTGATGTTAATTGGTTACGATTTTTATTTTTAAACAAAAATATAAAAGAATCCGATTTTCTATTTTGATTTCTACTAAAAACCTAATAACCAACAGCCCAAATTATTAATTGTACTAGCCTAGGTTTTAAAAACCTTTAAGCCTAGAAAACCTTTTACTTAAATCATTGATTAATTGCAGAAAATAAGAAACGATGACACAAGACAAATTTCAGACAAGCATTATTATCCAAAGTCTGCTAGACAAGGTCGTTCAACGAAGACTCCGATAGTTTGGACATGTACGTAGGCCTACCTATACAGAGACCAAATCCAACACAACAGCATACCGAGACCAAAGATCTTAGAGTCGTAGACTTGCCGAGACTACTGTAGCGAAATTGGGGGGGGGGGAAGATCGGCCTCCATCGCTGACCTTGAATCAGCGAAAAATTCAATTCAACTAAAAGACGGGGAGGGGGTCCTCGACGCTCTTTTGCGTATCCCCGGGGCACTGATGCCCAGCCGAAGACTTGGCCAATGCGGCCTAGTGCCTTCGACGAACTCAAGGAGGGGGGGTAGCGATTGAGGCGCGCAAAATCAGAGGGCTTTGACGCCCTTTAGTGTCTCCCTGGGGCACTGATGCCCAGCCGAAGACTTGGCCAATGCGGCCTAGTGCCTTCGACGAACTCAAGGAGGGGGGGGGTAGCGATTGAGGCGCGCAAAACCAGAGGGCCGTGACGCCCTTTAGTGTCTCCCTGGGGCACTGATGCCCAGCCGAAGACTTGGCCGATGTGGCCTAGTCCCTTCGATGAATTCAGAGGGGACCTCGACGCTCTTTAGTGTCTCCCTGGGGCACTGATGCCCAGCCGAAGACTTGGCCGATGTGGCCTAGTCCCTTCGATGAATTCAAGGGGGGCCTCGACGCTCTTTAGCGTATCCCCGGGGCATTGATGCCCAGCCGAAGACTTGGCCGATGCGGCCTGGTGCCTTCGACGAACTCAAGGAGGGGGGGGTAGCGATTGAGGCGCGCAAAACCAGCGGGGACCTCTATGCCTTACGCTTATCCCTGGGGCACTGATGCCCAGCCGAGGACTTGGTCGATGCGACCTGGTGGCCTACGATGAACTCCCGGAGGGAGGCAGTGAGGGAGGGGTTTTCGCGCGCTGGGGCCCCTCAGAAAAGTATAAAAGGCGACAAAGTTACACAGTAGCGCAGTCGTCGTCAGTCCTCGGGAGAGTAGTCAGTCGCCGACAGTCGCCGAGAGAGTCAGTCGCAGAGAGTTGCCGAGGCAGTCGTCGTCAGTCCTCGGGAGAGAAGAGTCGCAGTCAGAGAGAGAGAGAGCCCGAAATTGCGAGCGGCGACGGTTCTTATCCGACGGTGGGGCATCTTTGGAGTTAACGTGGATATAGAAGCAGGTGATTAGTCGTCGCTGAGTTATTTCTTGCGGTATTTGATTGCGTATTACGAGTTGCAAAGCGATCGTTCTGTGGAATATATGGATATAATTTCTAGACACGACAAGTGTATTTGTTTCAATTGGAAATATCGATTATTGTGTTGATTATCGTGGATATAATACAAGTCTTCAATCGTTATTCGGTCTTATGATTTGCTGTCGACCAGTTGCGAGTCACTCGTTAAGTCCTTCGACGACATCGGAGGCCTTATCTACGCACATACGTCCAGGGCCTTCTTAACCACTCGGCTGGCCTTGGAAGTATACGGTATAGAGATATACCCCGGCGAGAGAGGAGTAGCATTTCCGCCACACTAACTCAAGAAGTGGGGTACTGGGAGGTGCATTTTCGCCACACTACGCTGGATAGATAATATAAATGATGACATAATATCATAATAATTTTTATTTGGACTAAAACTAAAGGGAACAAGAGACTAATTGAGAAATGACCGAGGACAAATGGCCGGAGGTCATAGACTTTTTCGTACCGGTCGCCGCCCAAATTATGGCTGGCGTGAAGAACTGATAGTTAGGCCTAATGATGATGATGATGATGATGATGATGATGATGATGATGATGACGACGACGACGACGACGATGATGATGATGATGATGATGATGATGATGATGAAACTTCAATAGACCTACAACATTTTACATGTAACATAAATAGGGCCCATCAACCTACGTTTTGAGCGTATGTAAGTAGCCTAGGCCTGCATGCATGGGCGCCCGCAGGATTTTTTGCAGGGGAGGTCAGTCACGGCCGGGAGCACTGGCGGCGATCTTGTTTGACAGGAGGTGGGACACTTTTGAATTGATCTGGTAAAAAAAGAGTTTTGAACTGATCTGCTCAGAAGAGGTCAAATTTTTTTTCTCGTGTTATGAGCTTTTTTGGTGTTTCTTCTAAATTTGGGGGTCGGATATATGGTGTGCCTCCTATCTTCGTCAGTTATTCACAGTCCAACTACGCCGCTCAACCCGCTCCTCATCCGCCCTAACATTTCGCCCTTTCGTCACCTCATCGCTAAAATTTGCAAATCGCTTTATAGCCATAGCTGTTCTGCTTCTCTTGAATAAACTCTCACCAGAATTACGACAAATATCAGATCCTTCCTACTAACTCACCAAAACCTTACCTCTTGTCATCTGTCCACATGGCTTTCACTCAAAACATAAAACACTGCTCTTTCACTGATCTTAACCTGCTTCCTTCTCTTCCACTTGCCTCCCTCACCGCTTCAATTCTAAACTCCATCCACCGTAGCCGTCTGACTGCCTGCCAGGCCTGCCTGACCCCCTTGCACTTTGACCTCCTGCCTATAGATTTTGTTTGACTGAGGGCCTGTGAAATTGTGAATAATCTGGTTCCCGCGACCTATAGCTTTTGTGGGCATTGAAGTAATCGCGAGATTACGATTGCGATTACAAGTAAAAACTGCAAACAAAACGGATTTTTTTTGTGTGCAAGAAAGTAAAATTTAAAGGAATATGGCCATCTCTAATCCTGTTTGTCAATTTTTCTGATGCTCAGATTTAGGCGAATTGTTTATAAATGTAGTCTCGACACTCAACAGTTTAGTTGCACTTACCATAACTTCTTCCAGCTGGTGACTTTTAAAATGACAGATAAGTTTAAATTACTTTAATGGCGGTCCACAAGATATTATCAATTTTATTAATTTACATAATTTATATATAGCTGTCTTAGTAATTATTTGTCCTGTGTCTTATCTTTAATTATATCCAAGTCCAACCACTCTCTCTTCAGCCTTGTAGGATGATATGATTTCGCGTGTCACCATCCTTCGCCTTTGAACCATGCAGAGAGAAACCCAAGCTATCTTTCAACAGCCAACACCTGTTTAACCTTTCAGACCGAGAGAGTATACGGTTTCCAGTATCCATGATTCTCTGGGCAGTCGCCTTAGCTTGCTGACCCTAAGGTCAGGGCTAGCATTGGCCGGCTCTAGGTAGGTTCCGTTAGGCCTACTGTGGTATTTCTATTAATTCTATAGTGCATTAACTCTGGGGTTCTCGTCAACAGCCAGCACTTGCTGTTGCTTTCAAACTCAGAGAGTGAGGTTTTCAGTATCCATGATTCTCTTGGCAGTCACATCATGATTTCCAGGGGGGTCACGCGACCCCCCTTGACCTATGCTGCGGGCGCCCATGCCTGCATGTGATATTTGCATTAATGATCATTTTGCACAAATATTGAGTCCGTGGCAAAAAAAAATGTACAAACACATTCCCGCAGTTTTGTTCCTCAACAGATGATCAATACAATTTCTGAAATTATAGCGACCATCGATTAATTTTGTCACTTAGGGGTTATGATAAAGGTGCCATAGACGTTTTGGATTAGGTTTCAGCGTGTTTGTCAGATAGGCCTATATGAGAAAGCTGGTTCACGAATGTAAGTGATCACTACTTCTAATTAAATCACATGATTTTGCATTCATGGTTTATTTATTGTATCAGGATTTATTATTTACTTATCCTTAGACTCTCCGACGACGCTGGTTTGAAAAGAGTCGCGATCGAGACGTAGAACGCGCAAATCTACGGAGCCTGCGCGCATGTCCCTTTAGGGGTTCCGTACAAATCCTGTTTTGACGTGCTCCGTATGCCGCAGCGCCAGTTTATTTATACATCTTTGGTGCATAGGCTATGTTTTTTTACAATAATATTATTATTCTTACACGTAGGTTAACGGTAACCAACACTAGTTTTTCCTGGATCATTATATGAATTCACATTTGCGATTATGAATCTGTTGTTTATTAATGAATAACCAAGATATCCTGTGATCGATGTACTACAGTATTCTATGCATTAAAACTTTTAAAACCTGAGTTTGGAGTACAAACTAGCTTAAATGTAGAAATAATATTTACAGGATCCCTTATAATTAATTAAAGCAATTTGGAAATAATGTCTATCGCTACTTTTCCGAGCGTTAGTGTGTTGAATCAAATAATTATTTAGTCCATGGTTTCTTGACCGATGAAGTGTAGTTGCGCATGCGCCGCATGAGCCCTCAGTTTGTTCCTTTTTTGCCGACAAAAGACGTTTAATTCCTTTTTCATTAGGTTTAAAATCTGTGTATTCTTGCCGCGCCAAATCAAAATACTTGCGTACCTACGGGGCTATGGAATACGGCGATCGTCAGTCCAGGTGACGCCGCAATGGCTTGTTTAGCGCGACTGAGGGATGATACGAAGTTCCTAGAGACCACTTTCCCTCGAAGTCACCGTCGCTTTCAGATACTATCTGCCACTGTAGATGAGGTTTCCTGTCGGTTCATAATTGGTGGTGCAGGTGGAAGTGACCGAGCGGGGTGTGAGCCCGGGGTCGAAGCCGTCGTCTTTACGGCCAATTTCAGCGTAAGGATTCCGTAACCTTTTTGATTGACGTGGAATCTTTGTTATGTAAATTTTAAATGGAGCTTGTAATGTACGACAGTTTGGCTGATTGTCGACTGAGAACGTATTAGCAATATGTGTATGACCTATGCTTTAGTAATGAAAGGAGTGGACAGTTATTTTGGGTTCATGTACCAGATTTGTAGATACCATTTTCGAAACCTTCAGTGCCTGTATAAAATTCCACAGCAAGATTTACATTTTGTGTTAGCTCTAGTCGACTTGCAAATATTAAACCAAACTGAAAATTTCAAAAAATAACAGGACAGTAAATAGAAATGTGTAAAATTTGGTTGATACAATTTTCTTTGCACTACGTATTCAGATTTTTATATCTTAATGTCTGCTTTCCCTAGGCATCATTTGAATTTTTTGCAACTGTAGGTATGCCATGTTTAGTCACAACAAATATTTCTTTCATCCATTTTGATGTTGATAAATACAATATATGTTCAATCAATCAATCAATCAGTAACCATGGGCTCAGCACCCGTGGGTGTCTGATGCCTTCTGACAACGTCTCTACTCCCTTCTGTCCAGTGCCGAGTGGCTCAGTTCCTGGAGACATGCTCCACACCGTTGTGCATCTTGAATTCCTGACAGTATATTTCAGTCGTCTTGTCTTTTTACTGCCAGAGTATTGATACCCATAGATCTCGCAAACCTGCCTTCTTTATCCGGGCTAAGGACCAGCACAGAATGCTACTGGTTTTCAGCTACCATGGCAGAGTTAACAATATATGTTGCTGCACAACGTATTTATAAAATGACCTGTATAAATAACCTGCCAGACATAAAAACACTTAAAACATTTATAGGAATGCCCTGTACTTCTGTAGTGTCATGGCATTCAGAGTTGATTTATGGTCATATGAGGATGGGCAGAGTAATTTAGCCTTTCAATTATTGTGATGCACTTTTGTTGACTGCGAGGGACGTGTTAACACGTCCTAAATTTGGTAAGCTCAGGCATGAAAGACGTGTATACACATCCTTCACATATTGGCCATTCAGAGTTCGTTCAGCGTCCCAGTAATATTTCCTGCCGCTTATTAGTAATAGTAGTCGTGTGCTGCTACCTACTGAAGGCATGTAAGATTAGTTTTGGCACTGTTTAGTGAATAAAATGGAATGGATGAGGCCTCTGTGGTGACATAAGGCATGCCAGCCATCTTTGTGTATGCATTTTGTAAACACAATAAATTGATCTGAATTACTTGAAAGACAAAAGGTTTAGTGTACAGGAAGCTATGAAGATGTTCAAATCAGCTGTTGAATCTTTTGTTGATATTGACGCTGATCGGGACACTGATTATGCAATGAGTGATGGTGCAGAACGAATGCTATCGATCTTTGCTTGGAATCCAAGATCGACCAGAGACAGCCATCCCTTCAATGGCCTTCTTGCACCAGAAGGCTTTGGACCTATCCAGACTCAGTGGGCAGCACTATCTGGGTGTTATCTCAGCAACTGATACCAAAAAGCAGGACCTTGCAGGAATTGAATTGTTCGTAGCAAGCATGGAGGGCATAAAGAAACGCTTTATTTTTGTGACATTTGCCCCTCACAGCCTGCACTGTGTATAGTAGGCCTCTACCATGTTCAAACAATTCCCCAATGAACGTGATTTCTAGGCACTCTACAATGTGACAGTAAGGCAGACACATACAAGGAACAGTATTTTTGATTCTTTGAACAAAAGGACGTCAAAAAATAATAAATTAAAATGTTCAATTTTTTTGTTTTTTGGCCTATGTTAGCTGCGCCTGGCCAATAATTGTACCCGCGGTCAAAGTGTTAAAAATATTGTCACAAAATTGCTTAGTATCAGTTGTATATGTTTCAACTTTGGTATTAGCTTAGAACTATGAAAATGGCACAGAAGTATGGGCTCAAGATTTAAGGATCTCTCACTTAGACACAAACATAACTAACAATCTCCGATTAGTGCTAATTTACTGACTAAGAAGAAATGAGGGCAGAGTTGTCATAAGGTATCTTAGTATTCCACGGATGTTCATGACCAGTACCATTTGAGCTTAGGGTTGCTTAATTTCAACTTGTCTGTCAGGGACATATCAACTGCACCAAGTATAGTGCCTTCATTTGATGTAAAACGTTAATTAATGCAATCATTTGATGGGAAGAGTATTCAGTGTCATCATTTGTGTATGGTTTATGAACACAAGTGCCATACAGGAGCCTATCAAAAGCAGTGTATTGTCTGTTACATACATGTAATTAACCTAATTGTAATTCGTGACTTCTATCACGCCGGTGTCTAATAGACAAGGCATCAACTGATGTTGCACCAAAACCAAGCTGTAATTAGGTCAATATCGAGAAGATCAGTGGCTACTGGTAGTATACGATAGCTGATAATTTTTTTGTAGGAGTCTTACCCACAGACTGCTCCGATTTGGTTCACAGAGTCGGAAATCAGTCCGATTGCTGCAATTTTAGAGAAACTGTCGGAGACGTCAAAGGGTAACTACAATGTAAGTCTTTTCTGTGAGTCACAGTAATTGTAATTGCAAATTTATGTAGCACATTTTCAAGGGAAACTACTGTGGGTCACTTTATTAAGTGTCTTATTACATAGATAGAAAATAATAACAAAGGTCAGGAATTGAGGTATGGGATATTTAAAGACAGTCCAGAGGAGATGGATGTATGCCTTGCAGGACCAGATTTAAACTTGTTTGTGACACTTGTTTGCTTACAAATGTTGCCTTCTCAAAAGTCATTTTCAATTGATGCTTTATCACATACTTTTCAATCAAAACGCAGTTTGTTTAAAGGCAATGCCAGCTTCACTTGTGTACAGATTTGTGGTATTTAACCTTTAATAGTAAAGGAGCAGATAAAGCAAAATTGCTTTAATAAATGGCTGTCAGTAAATCATTCCCAAGCTTATGACTGTGGGCAGTTTTTTGTAAAAAATTCAGATCAGTTGGCATAGAAAAAATTCTTTCTTGCTATATCTCGAGCTAATGTTACAACAATGCAACATGTGAAGAATTTCAACCAATGTTCTGTTTCTATCTTAAAATATTTCATTCAGTTGTTGAGAGAATACTCCAGTCCCCATTGTTTCCAACTGCATTCCTCGTCAGTAGAGGGTAATTTTTATGTTCCAAACCTATAGGAGATTTTTATTTGACAGCCTACTGATTTTCAGCAAATAAGTTGTGCGATAAACATATGTAGGTATTTATGGATGTTTCTGAACACATATATATAGAACATTTTAAGAGCCTCAAAAGGGCACTGTAGTGAAAACAAGTATCGAAAGAAAATTTACTGTTGAAGCATTTAGAGATTTTATTATTTTTTCAACTGTACCCTATCAAAGATATTTATGTTCTTAGGCTTCTACAAACCCACAAAATGTGATTGTAACTGCTGTGTGTTTTTACTGAGCAGTTTTGTTCTTTATATCTATTTAGTTCTCTTTTCTAGTCCTAAGTTTCCTTTTGCAGCTAAGGGACTGTTCTTGAACAGGCCGTTCTATACAAATAAATAAGTAATTAATCTTTCTTAGTATGAGACAATGGCCCACACTTTACTTAAACACTGCACATAAACAGTAAGCAGGTCATGCTATATCTAGGCAGGAAGGCATGTGATAATTATTGTGCATCTATGTTATCCTGTATACAGCTCAGCTGAGTTTGGGTGTTGTGCATAGACAGTTGTGTCTTAAGGACCTGATCAAGGGCCTTATACAATAACTACAAAACAATTAAAATTTGATAATGCCCTCCTGACAAAGTTCAGAAATGTGTACCCTGAGGCCAGATAACAAGAAAGATTAACAAAGAACTGTAAACAGACTGGAAGGGGTAAGTTTTCAGGTAGGAGCAACAGTCTTGGTCAACAGGAGGGCTGCAAACATTAGGATCTAGAGAGTTCCAGATGGAGTACCATCATCTGTGAATGAATGCTGGCCAAAGACAAGACGTGTACCCAGGAAAAGGTTCAATGCTTTAATTTGCATTTAAATAAATGTAGTATTCTGGGACAACACAGTTGTTGATGTGTGTTGTAAGCTCATTACCGTATATACTCGCATATAAGTCGAGTTTTTTTGGACAATTTTGAAAGTCCAAAGTTGGGGGGTCGACTTATACGTGGGACAAACCAAGATCGCAAGATTTATCCATCGGAGATCGCAAGGACATGCAATGGAGGTCAACAACATACCCGTCAGATAACAACATACCACGTCCGATACCGCATGATGCAACAATGAGCGATCGCATGGCGCATCCGTAAAGGAAATAATATTAAATTATACTACAAAAGAATAAATTATTTAGCAAAATACTGAAATATATCTTATAGAATAAAATAATATTCTGTTAAGTTTAAATTATGCCCGCTAATAAACGTCAACACCAGTTCTTATTTGTTGTTCTTTTTGGCTGAGTACGGGTTCCGTTCTATGCTTTTGATTTTATAGCGCATTTCTATTACGACCGTAAATTCGTATTCTGCAATACTTAGAAAATGCCAAATTTGACCTGCCTGGGAATTGCACTGTAAACTTTAAAAGAGAAAGTACCATTCAGGTCAAAACTATTGGCCATAATTAAGGCATTTCACTGTGATCATTAGCTATCAAGCCGATGGGACGGAACTGACACCAATGTTTATATATAGGCAATAGTGAATGACGGCCCAAAATGAGGTTTATAAGAGACGTTATTGTTCAAAGTTTGAATAAAGGATTGATTTGCCAAGAGATATGGTACAGCAATTATTTTTAAGATGCGGCATTGTACAATTATATTATTACCACCATTGACGGTTTGCAAAAACGACGTCATTTAAGGAGGGACTCGGAGATCGATGACGTTGACGGCGAAACTGATATTTACGGGATGACATGAAATTTACAGGAGACGTTTTAAAGTTCGAAACCGCAATTTAGGTTGTTAAAGCAGGTTAATTTAGGCAGTTTAGAGTGTTAAAACTTGGGATAGCGCTATAATAGTTTGCCTTATCCATTTTCAGGTTTCTTGTCTTGATTAACGTAACTTCCACAAAACGGAAACTATAAGTCCGCAATAATTTGAAAAACGTCAGGAAAAGGCGAAAATTAACTTTTAGAAATAGCTGACTCGTACTTTAAAGGGTATTTTGATAAGAAAATGTGTAATTATTGGTAGATAATTTGTTGGGTAACATTCTATTTTGGTCGACGCACGTGTTCGCTGTGCACGTGTTTCATCTTAGGGTTTAACTTGTGGGTTTAGTTGATGTTGGAAAGGGCTGTATAATGTCCAGATTTACCGGGTTAACGTAAAAATACGAATCGACTTATACGCGGGTCTTAGACTTTTCCCCTATCCAAGGTCAAATTTTTTGGGGTCGACTTATACGCGACGTCGACTTGTACGCGAGTATATACGGTAGTTGATTTTTATTTAAAAAACTAGTGTATTTGCCCGTCATAATTATGACAGCAGTGAATATCGTTCTTAGCCCGAGTATTAGCCCGTTATAATATGACGTCATATCATAGGTATATATGTATAGTTGGTTAAAATGCTCAGATCGCCGTCGTCAAGACGGCATGCAGTACTGATGTCACAAACGGTTTCACAATAGAACAATAGAACAGAAGCCGTTTGTGACGTAGCGTCCTATGACGGACAAATTTACATATAAGGAAACTATATCTATAGATGACTCAAACATGGAACCTGCCATTGCTTTTTTGATGTACTGTGATGCTGAGTAGATAGTGTTTATTACAGAGAAATCTTTTTGAAATTGTTGTCAGATCTGTAAGCAGACTCGGCTGTTAATCACAGAACTCTGCCATGAATATCGCCAACAACTTCCAGATGAAGTGCAGCGCATCGACGAGTATTTGCTCGGAAAAGTAAGCGTTTTGTCCCTGTGAAGGTTTCACTTTCTCTGTAGGTCTGACCTTTGAGATGTTGGTCATTTGCCAACTGGTGTTCTGTCTGGTTTCTGTTTGAGGCAAATGATAAGCTTTTTTAGCTTTCTGAATTGTATCTGAACTGTTTATTTAAGTAATATCTGTTTGGCATGGTGTTTTGCCAGCTTGGGTTCACGTCAAAATAAAAAAATTTAATGTTGAGTAATAATGGCTTTCTGAATGTTGTGTGCAACGCAGTTGTGACAGCTGTTTGACTCTATTATTATGTTAAATGGGTGAACTCTCAGTGTCATTATTACTGATTACATATATTGCTGTTTAGGTTTTGCTGTAATGCTGTAACTAGTAAAGTTCTTAGTGCTTTTTATTTTGGTGTGATATAAAAACAGGCTTTGTTAGCCTTGGATATGATCGTGTGAAATATGCATTGCAGAAAGTACTTTCCTGAAAGGAAGTGCCAGTTCTAGTAATGTGAGAAGTTGCAAGTAATTCACAGTTACTGATTTTAAGACGAAGTCCCCATTATTATGTACAAGAGTCCCAGCCTTTGTTAGAGGACCATGGCTGGATAATTCCAATCCAGGCTGGCTAACGTATTGAACTCTGATGTTCTGTGGATCTCGTTTGTCCAAATGTTAACCTTTGCTTTCAAACTGGTGATTTGTGCATTAACAAACTATTTCTAAGACCATTTGTGGGGTGCTCGATAGTGTTGTGGTTAACGCGCTGGGCTGTCGAATGAGAGGTTGGTGGTTCAAATCCCAACCAGGGTAAAAATTTGGTTCGGATATCTGCTCCTCCTGTGCCCCCTAGCAAACTTGGCTATGATGAGTAGTACATTGTTTGTAACCTGTCGGTAGGAAGATGAGATGGCGAGGGAGAGGATTGGCCACACGCCCTCATGTGCCGAGGTTAAGAAAATGAAGTCGCTAACACTTCATACCAATGGCTGCCTCAGGGTTAGCTTAAGGGACTGCTCTTTTCTTCTTATAAGACCATTTATGTACGACTGCATTTTTACATGGGCCTTACATATGCCTTACATACTAGCACAGTTAGTTAAGTGGTTTTTATAATGTACATATGTGACCCGTCATTACAAAATGAGTCGGAAGTCGCATACAGTAGAACGCTGCAAATCGCTTCTGAAGGTGTTTTGCATTCAAATTATTGATTTTGTGATATTTACATTTTCGGAATCTACATTATATAATACACCAAAAAAATATTGAAACTTAATTTATTTTGTTGTTTTAATGTGTTATTTATATAAAAATAAGTTACCTATAAGATCTAAAACATCTAAAAAATCATCTTTGTACAATTTTCACGCTCCTAGACGGTGTCCACATGGCGAAAGAAATCATGGTTGTAATATATCATTGGAAAGCTTAGACTTCGCTCTATGACATGAAGAAATTATCTAATGGACCTGACCTTTAATTAACCAATAAGATGCTTTTCTCGTAAGCCCTAAACTGGATTGGGGTAAACAGATCTAAATTGAAAATCGTGATTTCCCGACATTTTGTATTGCACAGGATGAAAGCTTAAAAATTTAATAACTCAACAAGTACTTTTTCGATTTTGATAAATAATAGCTCATATTGAAGGTAATTAAACATAGAATAATGTGGAATATATAACTCAAAATAGTCAAAAAGTGCTTAGAGACTCATTTTGTAATGACTGGTCACATATCTGATGTAAATGACATCATTAATATGCAGTTCCAGTCTGACAGACCTTGCATTTGGATAAGTTCAAAGCAATATGTCAATTTTTAGCTTAAATAGTTTTTGTAATATAACTAAATTATGCTATATTACAATAATGATTATGTAGACAGTAATGTAAGATGAACTTTTGCAGTGATTTGCCACAACAAGATAATTGGGAGATTTGCATGGTCTTATCCTGTACTTGCTACAAAGCTTTGATCAGCTCATGTAAAGTCTAATTATAATCATGCTATATTTTGGCTGTAACTTTAGGAAAGCATGGACATGATGCTTAGCATTATGTTGACCAACCCATATTGGAATTATCCAGTCATGGTCCTTTAACTCTGTTTGGGGTTCTTGTTCATGAAGATCGGGGCCAAGGTTTATAATCTGCTACCGTGTATAAACTGGAGCCACTATATATAGTAGCATAATGAAGTTATTTGAAAAGATGATAAATACACTGTTACTGGTAATGCTATTGTACAAAAAGGCACTTTATTATGAGATTATATTGTAAAGCTGAATTGAATGTGGGATACTTTTGTTTTACTGTATTATAATGAGTATTATAATGAGTGTTTTATGATGAGCATCATGTGCATTTCCAGATTACAGAGATATTTCTTACTCAAGGCTCTTTATATTCAATTAAAATACATTACATCGGATTTTTTACTGCGTTTATGTAATATCTGAATGTGACACAAGTGTTGTCCAGTTAACAACTTGTCCAGGGTTGGTACACAGAGTATGCTCATCAGGCTCAAACTTGCAATTGTTGAATTATAGACTCTTCATTGATCCTTCTTCATTACCTTTGCTGTGCAGTGTGATGCAATACAGTACAATGCAACTCTATTTGATATTGCCCTCCTTCCAAAGCTCAGAAGTGTACGTGTATGATCATGCAACAGAATATTGTTGGTGCTGGACTTGCTCAAGGTCACTAAACAAACCCATATCCCCCACATTACTTTTCGCCAAAGGCTTTATCCATTTGGCTTCTGTGTCAATGTGGTGTTGTATGTTCTAGCCACATTAAAATACTGTCTGTTGGAGCCTATTATCACCAGGTTCTACAGCTTGTTTAAGTTTGGCATTCATGTTCCTAGAAGTGTTGATTCAAAATTTTCATTGCAGTTTAGCATTTTACAAGGGTGATCTTGATTTCGCAGATAGTTTGGAGCCAAGTTTTAAAGGCAAAATGAAATTGATTTATGTCAAGTCTGTCTGTGATGCTTTTTGTCTAGAATGATCAGATGGAGGTCGACAGTTCAGATGAAGACCCAGATGAATTTCATTACGAAATGGAACTCACGGAACAGAGGTTGTATGTTCAGACAGTCAGATAGTTTTTCAGTCAAACATTTATCTAGCCAAAGATTTTGTTAGTCATTTCACCTTGTCACCTTGTGCTGTCAACTCCTGGAGCTCTAGCGATCGCCATGACACACATTCTCCATTGCTTCCTATTCGAAGTCAGGTCCCTTAGTGCTTCCAGATTCATGCCAGTTACATCGTGAATCTCATCCATCCATTTCTTCCTTGGTCGACCCCGTCTTTTTTTCCCCTCACCACAAGCCAACATCATTTCCTTTTCTAGCCCATCAGATCGCATAACATGACCAAAGAATCCAAGCTTCAATCTTGTCGCTTTTTGTTTTAATGACTCTTCATTCTCGACACCAATCTCCACTCGTATTGATTCGTTCGTCCTTTTCTCTGTCCATGATATTCTCAACATCTTTCTCCATATCCACATTTCACATGCGTTGACCTTTTTCTCCATGTTCTTTGTCATTGTCCACGACTCACACCCATACAGAACCGTTGGAAAGACTAGGGCTCTCACGAGCCTTTTTTTTGTATCTATGCTCACATGCTTGTCCTTCCATATCTTTTCCAGTCCAATCATTGCAGCTTTCCCAATCGCAATCCTTCGTTTTATTTCTGTATCACATTTTCCTTCTTTTTCAACCAATGATCCCAGGAAAGTGAAGCTTTCTACCACCTCTATTTCTTCTCCGTCAATCTCAAAAGTATCCCATTCTGCTGTTGTCATGACTTTTGTCTTCTTTATGTTGAAGTATAAGCCAGCTTTTTCACTTTCTCTCCTTACCCTTCTTATTAATTCTATCAGCTCATCTTTTCTTTTTGCCATTAGTGTTGTATCATCCGCATATCTAAGATTGTTCAATGTCCTTCCCGCAATTTTTACTCCCTCTTTTGCCCCTTCCATTTCCGCCATTCTCATTCTTTCAGCATATAAGTTAAACTGGAATGGAGACAAAATGCATCCCTGTCATTTAGTCATTTAGTCAGCCGAAAATTCAGTTGTTCATTAGTCAACCAACATTCAGTCACTCAGTTAGTTGAACCATTTTCAGTTATTAATCACCCAAAAGTTCAGTCATTAGTCAGCGCAAAATTCAGTCATTCAGTCAGACAGTTTTATTGTCACTCCTTATATATATATAGTCAGTTGGTTAGTATGCCATACACAAATGATGAAACAGTTAATTAGTTAATGACCTTTTGATGTAAGTATAGATATGAATGACTTTATTTACGTAGTATGGCATATGTACTCGCACATTTTATTTTGAGATTTCAAAATAACCGTTGTTTTTGCTGCAAGTGAGTTGCAGGCAAAGGAGGATGCTGATGGAATTGACACGGAGCATCTTATGACTCTAGAGAAACTGAAGCAATCACAGAGGCTTGAATTTGAAAGAGTGGGTGATGTACGATTCTAGTTTAGATGCATGATGATAATGAGCATTCACTCAGTCATTACTTCATTCATTCATTCATGGTAATGGTAACATTTTGAAAAATTATATAGCACCACTTCAAGAGAGACTCGTCGGTTGCACTCTTGACCTAACACGATGAAACCATGAGCGAACAAAATGGTCTTCAAGCGTGTGCGGTAAAAAGGCAAAGAGAGGCTGAGAAGCTCATATCACAGGTTGTTAGGCAGTTTGTTCTAGGAGGATGGGCCGACCACAGATGAACATTTATACAGGAACTTTGAGATACTCGCTCCGAGACACTCAAGATTGGCTTTGATGAAATGGAAACAGTTTTAGTAATGATGGAATAACAAGGAAATTACCTTTTCATTTTATTGAGCATCTTAACACTTTAACCACGAGCGTGTACTAAAATCTATGGAAAACGAATCCCTCTCGTCGTTAAAGGGTTAATTATGATGCTGTTGAAGTGTATTGTTTTTGGTAGATGTATCTTTTCAGAAAAATTGGATTAAAGTTCACTAATTTGCTTCTAGTAAGGTTGTAAGCACGGAAAAAGATGTAGAAAGAGATCCAGAAAGTAAGGTTACCCGTAGAGAGGAAGGAAGGGCATTCCAGAGGGAGGGCCCTATGTTGGCAAAAGATCTACGGTAGTTTGAGCTAGAGTGGTCCTGGCACGTGGAACTAAAGGGACATGCCGGTTGCAAGAGAGGAGAGGTCGGTGAGAAGCTGCAGAGGGGGGGGGGCAGATGAGGTCCCTGAGATATTTGGGAGTAGTACCCAGTTTAGACAAGAACAAGAACAATAACCAAAGGGGTCAGGGAAAGCAGAAGTTAAGCTGTCAGGAAAAAGTTGTACTGTTGAATTTTTATAAGACTGGGTTGAACGGGTTCTTTTGCTTTGCCAGGGTTCAGTTTCCGGATCAGTTCAAGCGACTGATCGCCTGATGAAGGAACTACGAGATATCTATCGATCGAGTAGTTTAAAACAAGGTACAGTCACTTACGATGAACGCTTTTGAATTGGGTTTCATTTTGTGAGAGTGAGCAAATGTCAATGAGACATATTATAAGAAATTGTGTGGTTAGTGGATTGGTGTGCTGTTTCTGTTAGCTGTTTATACAACTAAGCAAAATCCTCATACCTTAGATTGCCTTTCATATACTAGTAGTTTCTGTGCAGAAATGTAAAAAAGTTGCTTTGTTTACTTCTCAGAGTGTAATCCCAATGGGAATGTAGGCGATCTAAGCATATCTTAACTTGTCCTTTGTTTTTTATGGAGAAACATTGTTCATGATTTGGCCATTAAGGGTTCATATGGTTCAACCACAGAGTTATTACTGATTCGAACTCGGGTTTGCTAATTTAAAGGTTTACATGTTTGTTGCACCAATGTGCTATTTCAGCATTATATATATATATACATATATATATATATAAATACATATATATATTATATATAGATATATATATATTACATATATTTATACATATATATATATGACATTGTTATGTATCAAAGCACTAACGCATTGCTTTTTAAGAACCTATTCACAGTTCTGATCTACTGATTAGAAGTAGAGCAGTCCCTTAAGTTAGCCCTGAGGCAGCCAGGAGTATGAAGTGTTAGTGACTTGATTTCTTAGTATCCTTGGTATTTTAGGACATGTGACTAGTCTTCTCCCTCACCGTCTCATCTTCTCACCGACAGTCTGTGGTCAGTTTACTCATTATAGCTGCGTTGGCTAGGGGGTGCAGTTGGAGCAGAAATCTCAAACCAAATTTCTGCCCTTGTAGTAATTAACTTTATTTTAAATTACTTTGTATCTGTTGTTTTCGGTTTCTTTTTTTTATCTGGATGATTGACGAATGTGATTGATTTTATGATCTAGGCATCTATTCAGTGGATCTGGTTAACGACAGCCTCTACGAATGGAACGTCAAGCTGTACAAGTGAGTTACTATTAAACTCGAATATATTTATATTAACACGTGATTATGATCGCATATTTGAATTGTGTCTCTGTAAAGGAAACTTGAAGGATGCTCAGCTGTCTAATGATACCAATGAGTTTTGGATGTAAAAGAAGCATCTGATTAGGTTTGCTTGAAGTGGTGCTATATTAATTTCCAATTACAATGATTGTCATTACCATGTGTAAAATGCTTTACACTACAAATTGATTTAGTTTTTGGCTCAGCGGCAGGTTGTGTTGGAGGTTTGTCGCTGTTCAACTCTTTGTCATGAAATTGACAGCTTGTAAGCCATGTAATCTATGCGGTATGATTATCGAATTGTTGAATAGCCGCTGTGTTTGTTTAATCCAAACATCCTTCAGTCCCAAGGTCTGTAGGACAATACCTCTGAGTACTTATGATAGCAGACACACTATGATAATAAGCATTTACTAGCGTGTCTTGCTACTTCAGCAAAATGTACCTTAAATGTCACCTTTGCTAAACTATGTTTTTTGGTATAATACTGTTTACCAGATGACATCAGTATTTATTTAAATGCATGCATAAAGCTGGACCTTGTGTAACCGATTTTGCCTTGTCTCATGAAAGTTTATTATTTGGACATGCTGCTTTCTAACGTTTTCTGACAATTGACTTTCTAGGGTTGATAATGACAGCGCCCTCTACAATGACTTAGTTACCTACAAGAAGGAAGGTTTCGATCACATCCTCCTCAACTGTACCTTCAAGGTAATCAAGTTCTCAGTCTTTTGGAGATGGTGTAGCTTTATGCACACAGGACTGGGACACAATAGTCGATTGGTTAGAGCATTCGCCTTGTAACATGGAGTGTTTACGGATTTGTGCCTCTGAGATGGTTGTGTAAATCCTGCACTTCCAGCTACTTGGCACCATGCTGATGCTTAGTCATTAGGTAATGGCACTTAATAAGTGCATAATAATAATGTTTGTCTCTTTTCACAGCTTATCTGTATTTCTTTTAAGAGTTTTAGTGCTTTCTGTGTCTACGCAAATCTGTATAGTTGCACTTCAAGAGAAACCAAGAGTTTTCCATAAGAATTGTGTCCACCAAAACTTATGACAAACCACCAGAAACACAGAGGTTGGCAGTTCTGTGCAGAATCTGAAGTGCAAGCACTGGGTGATTCTGCAATCAAAGCATTTACCGTATATACTCGAGAATAAGTCGGCTTCGAGTATAAGTCGTCCCCTAAATTTTGGGCTGGGAAAGTGAGAAAATGTATTGACCCTAATATAAGTCGCGGCCGTAAATCACGCATCATCTGGCAAGTGTTTGATCACACTATACTAGCATTGTTAAGAGGTCATGCTGGGCGCCATAAATGATTTTTCAAACTATGTCATAAGCGCCTTTGTGCTTTTTAAAGCATTGCTAAATGAATTTTAAAGTTTTGCCCAGTTATATAAATTAAATAATTTATTTTAAATTTATTTTGATATATGTGGAGTTTGTGCTTTTTGCAACTAAAGAAACTTGTGAAATTGCCTATTATCGCCACCATGGCGGAACGTATAGAGCAAGGAGTATATACTGTAGCATAGAGTCATCAGTTTCTTGATATAGCACTTTACATCAACTTCCTGCCTATCTGGTTTTTAGTGTTCCTCTACCTGTTTTCAATGTACACTTTTAAATGCTGTAAGTAGACCTCAAGCTTTTAGACATAAATTGTACTGCGTATCCTGCACTGTGAAACTTATGTGCTATAATTCTGAGTGGAAGACTTTACCTTGTGAGAAATGCCGGTAAAGAAGTAGGAACAAGATTCGCGGAAGAATTAATTATTTATATAGTAAACTTTAATCAAATGCTCAATTTTTGCAAGAACCTTCAATTTCTTTACAAAATAAACATTCATCAAATAGATTATTTTAATTTAGGTATAATAGAAACAGTTATGATTTTACCCAACAAGAAATTATATATTGGCAAGGCGATGAGGTAGAGTACCATTCGTTAGCGGACACATTCGTCTATTACCTTGCTGGTTCACACATGAAATTTTGCCTTCACCCAAATATAAGTCGTACCCCCGACTTCAGATTTTAAAAATTGTCCAAAATTTTGCGACTTATTCTCGAGTATATACGGTACATTTCTTCCATCTGTGGTTAAAACCATTATGTTTTAGTGTAATTATGTCAGGTCATTCTTGCTAGACATTTAACACTTTAATGACGAGCATGTACTAAAATGTATTGAAAACTATTCTTCTTGTTGTTAAAGGATTAAGTAGCACTTTGAAGAACCTTGAAAAGTTCATAATTAACTGCTTCACTGCATTTCTACAAATATATTTGCGTGAGCCACAAAATTGTACTTCCAAGCAATGGAATACGTAATTCATCTACACCGAGCATCATTTAAGAATATCTACTTCTGAAGTGCTCGCTATCTGTTGATTTTCCCTTCGGTCTAATAAAATGCAGTTTTTATTCTGCAGGAGACGTTTCCATTTGAGCCACCATTTGTTCGAGTCATCCAACCGGTTATTTCCGGTGGATACGTCTTGGCTGGTGGCGCCATCTGTATGGAGCTCTTGACTAAACACGGCTGGAGCAGCGCCTACAGCCTCGAATCACTTATTCTCCAGATCGCAGCCACTCTTGTCAAGGGCAAGGCAAGGATACAGTTTGGTGCTGCCAAGGTATGTATTATGTATGTATTTTTGTGTGTATGTGTGTGTGTTTGTATGTAGCTGAGTGTTTTATAGCTCATTTCAATGGCCTTGCAAAGACCACAAATTCCCAGCATTCTTCGCTCTATTTCAGTTGAGTAGCAAGTGTTGTGAAGGTTGAAAATTATTAATGAGTAAGCATTTGTATTGTATTGTTTTGTATAAGTGAATTGCTGAAGTAACTTTGCACATTCATCTTGTTTTCAGAACCAATAAGAGTTTTACGTTTGCTGTCAATTGCCTGACAACTGAATTTATGTTTATGTTGCAAAAGAAATAAATGACTACACTACAAAACTTTATATGTACTTACTGGGATGAAAAGCTTCTGACTGATTTTGGTGTCTTGCCTTCCATTGCAGCAATAAGGCTGTGGCTTGATAACAGTGTACAGTTTTGCCCATTTGTCTTGTATTTTATGCTTTCTTTCTTACTATTTTACACAGTAGTGCTCTTACATTACATTGCATTTAGAACCTGACTGCAGCAGTGTGATAATATTTGTTGTAGACTCAGTACAGTCTGGCTAGAGCTCACCAATCTTTCAAATCGCTTATTATGATACACGAGAAGAATGGTTTGCATACATTTTTAAAATTTATTCTAATGTAACAGTTATGTCATGTTCATTGTTTTTGTTGGTTTCATCGGCATAGGAGCTTTCTAAATGCCAGCATACATGCACACGAACTTATTCTTGGCAATCTTTAAGATGATGCAGGCTAGTGAGGAGCACCTTTGTTACAATCTCAGATGAAAGTCTATATACACACTGTTTTAATCGCACATTCACAGATAGGTTGCAGCTTGGCATTCTGAATACAATGCCGACAAGCAGTGTGAAGTTAAACAATGCCATACATGTTTGATGAAAATAGACCATCTGCTATCTAAGGACCAAGCATCAATCAATGGCACAAAGCAGAGCTGTGAACGAAGGACTTACACAAGGTCCCTACACAATAACCACTTCAGGGGAGGTTGGAACCTGTACTCTCCATGTTACAAGGCTAGCGTTCTAACCTATCTGCCACCAATTCCCTAGAAGGTGTTCTCTTCACAATCTGCAGTCTCTTTTGTACCTGGGCAGAATGCTTTGTCAGTCTCAAGACCATGGTTTTGAGGTTTGCATTCAGAAGTACATAAAATCCCAATATTTCTATGAAGATTATATTTTAAACCCGTACACTGTGCAGAAGATATTAGTATATTGTGGACTCGTTTACGATCTCCCGTTTTAAACACCATTCTGCTCAACGTGAAGTGGTGTTATGTCCCCCAAAACTGTGTTGATTAACGAGCCATACAAGAACTTTAGTGTAGCGCCAAATATTGACTCCGCAATATCCCTTTTATGCATGGCCTGGTTTAAATGCTGTTTCATAAGACATGTCCCCGACGACTTCGTGTTAACCAAATTCATACTGTACTGTTCAGTATCCAAATCAATGGTGCCCGCAGGCTTAAAAAATTGGACGCACAGCCCTCTCGTAAACAAATAATATGGCCACTTGCCCACTTTGTAACCATTGATGTAAGTAGGAAAATTTAAATAGCTGCCATAGATGGAGTAGTGAGTAGTGACAAGCGTAAAAAAAGTCAATTTAGATAACATCTAATGCTTTAACATGCCGTATTGCCATTTAAAAAAAATATCGATGTGATGCCTATTCCTTGTATGGATTTGATTTGGTGAGTGGACGCACATGCGTCCAGTGCGTCACGCTGCGGGCACCCTGATCCAAATTGTACTTAAAGCACCTACAGTGTATTTGGTTCTGGTATTGATGCATACTTAAGATCCGTTTCCTTGTGTTTCTAGGCTGGTTCACTCCTCCAAAAGAAGATGGATAAATGCCTTAGAGGAGAAGTCGAAAGCTAGAATAGAGAGAGCGGCACGAACTGTTTCTACAACAGTCTGATCTAGGACTGTCTGCTAATTCGTTATATCTTTGTATATTTTTGTGCCAAGAATGTGTACAAAACTACGTTTCATTATGTTATTCGAAATTTGCGTGACTGTGCTTTGTCAGCGAACAGCTTCTGCTGAACTGTCTGGCGAGGGTGGATGCCAATGAAAAGCACGACGCTGTTCTCACAATTCACTGTTTCTGTGCTGACCTGAAGTAGAATCTGCATCAAAATTGTGTTTCTAACTTGCTGACTGTGAGTAATAATTTAAACAAGGGCTTGTTTAAACAGGAAGTGTGTAGCTGCGTATTCATGTGGTCTTTTGCTATTAATGTTATTATTGTTTTGTCATATGATTGATTTTTGTTGAATTTTTTAGACTAGTTGAAACTGAGTGTCCCTGTTTCGACCATAACTGATGTCCAAATGAAAACGGACGCTGTGGTTTCTGTGTAGCCATAGGTACTGAAGAGAACCACTAATCACTAGTAACCACTAATCACTAGTAACTACTAGAGCTGATTGGTCAGAGGACTTGGCTTGTGGCACGTGGAGAACAGGTTTTGAGCCTCCATTGGACGGTTACTATGTAGCGACCTTGAGCAAGTCTTTCACTCGCACCTGCTCAGTGCCGTCAATTGATGCTTAGTCATTAGACTCTGGCACATAATGAATTCAGAAATAGTAACCGCTAATAGTCAATGAAATGTAATTACATGTATGTTAGTGTAAGATAGAACCCTGCAGTTTGTCAGCAAGCGATAAAAGATCTGCTGTTGGCTTATTTCAACCTAGAATCTTTCCATCTACAATGACAATCTTGCCTCTACATCATTAACATGTGGCTCACTTTTCACGTTTGTTTTTCTGGGTCGTTTTCGAAGAGGTATTTGTTGATGATGTGGTTGTTGAAGAGATGTAAGGGAAATTTCTGTGTGATGTATCATGTTTCAAGACAAAGTGTTTTGCAGAGTATTTATTGGGTGGAAGTGGGTCAGACTGGTGTCAGGTGACTGAGAATTTAATCCAATTTATTGTTTAGTTGTATCATTTTGATTTGATGTTTCAACTGCTCAGAGAATTTGAGTTGGTTGCGTAAAGTTTGATGCTGAATAAGCTTTATCAATACAAGGATTCACAGTTTCTGCCAATTGTTACCACGTCTAATCTAATAATGTTGCCAGTGGTAGCACTTCAATGTTCACTGCTGTTTTCAGAGGATCAGAATCAAGAGGCTGTTGTAAAGTATCTATATAAATATTGGTTACGTTACATTGCAGTGTTTGTGGTCACAGTCTTTGGTGACTAGTGCTCATTGCTGTGTTACCTTACTAAAACTCTGTCAAAGAACCTGTTCCGAGGTGTTTCCACCAAAATTCCCATTACAGTATAATATAATTTATATACCACAGCATAAATAAAAGCAGCAAATGTAAAGCGCCTTGTATACTCCTGCGTTGTTCCTGATACTTCTTCAAACTTCAGCTATAGTCTCTTGAGTGAATTACTGCACTGTTGAAGTCTACTTACTCCTATGTTGTTGAAGATGGCCTGTGTTATAATTTTTTTTCTTTCAGCCAAGCAGTACAGTTTAAAAGGAGATGTAGTCCACTTGTAGCCAGTGTCTGTATGATGAAATATGTGATTTCATTGCAAATACCTATATTCTCTGTGTATAACGGTGGCTATCATGTGTTTGCGGGTTTGACTCCATGTAATGACCCTGGGCAAGTTTGCCTGCACGTGCCTCTGTCACTAAGCAGTATACTTTGTACCGGCGTAAGCTGGGAAGTAAACGGCAAGTCCTGCGATATCACTGGCCCCATGTCCAGGACCTTAGGATTCATCCATTACCTGATCAAGGGCCTACGAAAAGGAAACGAGCTCCTTCTCCTACGATCCTCATGGAATATGGGAGCATTACATATTATGTGTATAATGCAATTGGCTGTTTTTGTGGCACCACTTTAAGCCAGTTAAGAGTAGTGGCAGCTCATCCTCTGACATTATTATTTTGATTTCACTATTTAATTCCAAATTTTTAAAATTATGTTATTGATTGTTATCATCAGTGATTAAGGTAGAAGCGGTAAAAAAATCTGATGATGCACAGGACTTGTGACAGAAGACCCTGTATTACATGTACACAGAATTTACTTCACAACTTTGCTGCAAAAATTCTTGTACTGTATGGGATTGGCTTTACAACTGTGAGGAGTTGTGTTGTGGACAGCCATGCATTACAGAAATTGGTTTTGCAATCAAGAGCATTTTGTTACAGAAGGTCTTGTTTTCTATAGAAATCAGTTTGAAACTGAGAGCCATGCTTTAACTGTGGCTCTGTTCAGTTCTTTTATCTGCTGCATTAACCCAACAGCTGACTAGTGTTTGGCAAACGTGTTACTGCGTTTGAAATAGGCCTACCTGTGTGCTTGCGTTTCTTTGTTTGGTGTGTGTTTGACTGATTTTCTGTCCAAACTCCCTCATTTTTTGACCGTGTTCTCCTAGGAAATTTGTGCATAGACATTAATTTGACTGATTCCTGTGTTGGCTGTTATTCAAGCTTACTGAATTCTTTGCTCAGTAGGTAGGTTGGGTTCGGGCTGTTATATAACACAATCTTATGGATATGACATTTTATTTCGCATGTTGAATCTGCTAATGAAAGTAACATTTAATCATTTATTTCAAGCAATAAGGTTGCTGTAACGCCAGGCAAGAGAATTTGAATTTCGAAGGTGTTGAAAATTTATTCACTAATTGTTCATTTTTATTAGTTAATTGATCTAGATTCTAGAAAGTACTTGGAATAATCTTTAATTCTGTATTTTGTTATTACCGAATTCTCACCTGGAAAACTAGCAGTTGATGTTGCTCGAGAAGTCTTCACTTAGATTTATTCTGAACTGATTAGTTATTTCACTAAAGTTTCACTTAAAAGTAGCTGATTTCTAGCTGGTAGTAGCTGTTGCTGGTTACTTAATTAAGGTCCAACTCGGTTGGTATATTAATAAGAATAATTGATTAATTGAGTAAGTGCTGATCACTATAATATTAATTATGTGTGTCTGATTCTAACCAATAGGTTACACACTGGCTTGCATTGTGGACTACACAATGTTATCAGTTTCAAAGTGTATACACTGTGTGTATACAGTCAGTCTTCTCACAGTTTTTGGTATAGTTAGATACTTAATATTTTGTCGAAATAGTCGCCTAGCGCACAGTGTTATATTCCAAGGTTTTAAGATAACTGCAACTGCAGTGGTTTAATGAACAGTGGGTTAATTGGATTTCTGCTTGTTTCCTGTCGTTTGTGTTTTCTGCAATTGTGTTAGTTTATCGTCGTACAAAATTCAATTATTTTGTTTATTGACTACGAAAGTCGATGTTTCTTCTTAGACCCCAGTTGCCCTATACAGAAGAGTGCTGTAGCCATCGGGTGGGTTGTCCGTCTGCATGTGTATTTGTGTTCCTTAACTAAGTTCAGTAAAGACCCTCAGCAAAGAGGGAGAGGGAGGGGCCATCTAAATACAGATGGGGTTTATGCACAATTCAGGTGCATACAGTGCCATACATGTATGTTGGTTCATACAGCTATCTCGGCCTATACCTTAAACACCAACTGTCATCAGACGAAAAACAGATCTAGGTCTACCTCAGTCCCTACGCACACATCATCTCACAGCTAGTTAAGATTCCGGTTTGAAGCCTGGCAAATATGTGTATTGTCGTGTGACCAAGTACAAAGCGTATATACAGGAACCAGAATTATGAGGAGAACCGGATCAGTATACATGTAATTGAATTGCACTCGTTTGATAGTTCAGTGTACAGTTCGATAGGGTTGTCTCTATGAAGGCCTGTTGGTAATGTTTTACCAAAGGTCAGAAGTTCTAAGCTTAAAATACTGGATCCGCAAACCGTTGAAGTCAACCGGGTTAGATGAAGGCCTAGCTTGAAGGTTGCTTTGGGGTCGTCCATAAAGGACGTCCGAAAAATATGACCTACTTTGGACCCCTCCCTCCCCTTGTCCGCATTTGACATTACCGTCCCTCCCTCCCCTTTGCGGACGTCCGCATGCCAAAACCACTTTTTAATGTCGTCATTATTTTTACAATTATTCCACAGTTTGGGTTTCATTTTGCAGGATGTGCAGCAATAAAAGTCTCTTTTAAAGTCGCAGTAAAGGTTATACCATGCATGAGATTTTAGGCAATCACTTCACTGACCTTTTCGTCTTTTGGGGAAGGTTGAAACAAGGTGGTTTAAAAAACCTATCAAATTTAAAAGTTTAGATGCGGTCGTCCGCACTGGTCATAACCCTCCCTCCCCCTTGTCCGCATTTCGATGATCCCTCCCTCTCCCCCTCAATGCGGACGTCCTTTATGGATGACCCCTTTAGAGCCTTTATGCTTGGTTTATATATTCACAATCGTAACTCGCAATAATAATGTTTGCAAAAGGCAGACTAGTGTAGTTCTAAAGCCAATACATTATAAGCTGACTGATGTAGTTCTAAAGCCAATAAATTTTAAGGTATACGTTGTTATGTGGCTTTACATTCAACAAGTCAACGTCAGATTATTGCTGTCTGTTATGAACAAATAATGCAACAACCTTCGACGATAAGACTGATTTTAACGGAACAAATAGAATTTAGACGACAATACAACAGAAAACTAAAACACTGGCCATTAGACCGTATACTCTTCAAACCTTACTGGCATAATCGGCCATAAACGTGGATTTTTTAACTAGTCTGTATAGGCCTGGAGACCCTGGACCCATTTGTGCCTACAGTTTCCTAACATCAGTTTATCATCTATAGGCCTATAATTATATTCTTTCACTGAAGCTCCTTGTTCTACCCAAAAGACTTCTACAGCGCCGTAATAAAATTAAGGCATCAAAAACTGCTGGTTGCCTATAGGGCCCTAAATAAAATCAAATTTAAAAATCGCAGTCATTTGGACAGGCGCGATCCAAGAGCCTGTAGAGACCGAAAGAACATGCTGGAGACTGACAATTAGGATTTACGGATTTCGGAAAAGATCGATAGCTTTCACCCATGTAGGCCTACTTCATAGTTCGGTGTACAACAGTCAAAGTCTCAGATATTTAAGTGCAATATTTCCGAGTCTGATGAGTGACTGATTTAACACAATTGCAGCTGTTTTCACTAAATCGTAGGCTTAGGCCTACTAGACGGTGGTCCCGAGTCTTTTAAAAGTGTAACAAACTTTAGATTTGTGAAGGATTTCAGTGTTTTCTGTACTGACTGACTGACGTTTAGTTTTCTGTTGTATTGTCGTCTAAATTCTATTTGTTCCGTTAAAATCAGTCTTATCGTCGAAGGTTGTTGCATTATTTGTTCATAACAGACAGCAATAATCTGACGTTGAGGAACGACTTCGCAAGGCCGAGGGTTTTTCCAGATGCCTTACCCTGTCACACAATCATCCAGATGTAGTACTATACACCACCTTTCCTTACCGCAATCCAATCCTACCCTACCATACCCTTAACTATCCTACCATACCTTACCCTATAATTTATCTTACTCTATCCTACCAACTCTACTCTACCCTACCTGACCTTACCGGAGCTGTTGTTCAGTGTTTATTTACGGCATACAGTAGGCCTACTTCTGTTGAGTTAACTTACTCATCCGTCATCAATGATGACTGTGCATTAACCTCAGCTGCAGCTGAGTTAATGCACAGTGTCCACAGATCACTCAAGGAATTCAATGGAGGAGACGTCGTTACTACGTAGAATCTCGATCGTCCTTTTTCAGCTCTACGTTTCGTGAAAACAGACACACAACCAAACTGTCAATTTCAACCAAAATGCTAGATAGGATGGGGTGGGATTAAAGGCAGCATGTTGCCTTGGCATTTCTAGTTCATTCATTCTGACAATCTAACAACCATGTAGGCCTACGTCGCATTATGCGTGTATGTGGCAATGCTCGTGAATAAGCTGGGCCCTGCGCTAGCGTCAGAGTAGTGCTTTGGAAATTTGAAGTTTACGATTAGAATAGGTATGCCATTCTGATTCAATCTTAGAACCTACAGCGCCATTCAATAATGCACTAGGCATCAATCGATGGCACTCACACGGGTAATTGCAATCAATTAAATTCGTTTAAGTACAATGAGACAGAGAGCCAGCCTAAGGACGATACAAGGAAGATGCCACGTATATTTCCATGGGTGGACAAAACCCAAAGCAATCTGTCTACATGAGCCCAGCGAACGTTCAGCCTTAACTATCACAATTAAGCACCACCAGAGGTAGTCTTATCTCGACCTAAGTGACCACAACACCTGTCCGTCATCGATGCCAGGAGAGATAACATGCAACAATAAGTCTCTTCTTCGTCTTTGTCTATCTTCCGTCAGATATATGTACCGACAATGAGGTTTGAACACGATCTTTCCAGTTCTGTCTGTCTCCGACCATGTTGACTTTAGTACGTTATGTCCACTCCTCGCGTGACGCGGTCCCCTCACATTATCCAATTCTTTGTGCGTCAATGACTGTCATAAGCTAACAGTGGGCTTACTACCTGACCGATAGTATCATTATTTCAAGTTTATATCATTTATCAGATTTCAATTAGTATCTTCTCACACGGATCTGTCCTTGACTACGACCTCAATTGAAGTGACCATCGACTGACGCATTGTGGATCTTGATAGAGGCGCTATAGAAGAAAACCTTAGATGAGATATGAATATGTATGTGTTGTTTCAATTTCTTACTCACCAGACAAGGTGGGTGACTCACCAGATGTCGCGTGACGATTCACAGAATATGCTGAGTGCTTTGCTGACGATGTCTTCTTCTAATTCTCGAAGCCAAGTGGAAAGACGATGGTACTTGTGCCGAGTAAAGGAGCCAACACCTTCTCTTTCTGTGAGTCGACACAGGCGACATCATCGAGCACTTTTACAAAGGCGACATGATCCAGCATCTTTAAAAAGGCGAAATTATCCAGCGCCTCTCCACAGGATACATCATCAAGCACCTGTACAAAGGCAACGTTATCCAGCGCCTCTCCACAGGCGATATCGTCCAGCACCTTTACAAAGGCGACGACGTCATCGAGCACCTTTACAAAGGCGACATTATCCAGCGCCTCTCCAAAGGCGACATCATCCATCACCTTTAAAAGGCGATATCGTCCATCGCCTCTCCACAGGCGACATCATCCATCACCTTTAAAAAGGCGATATCATCCAGCGCCTCTCCACAGACGACATCATCCATCACCTTTACAAAGGCGACATCATCCAGCGCCTCTCCACAGGCGCATCATCCATCACCTTTACAAAGGCGACATCATCCAGCGCCTCTCCACAAGCGACATCATCCATCACCTTTAAAAAGGCGATATCATCCAGCGCCTCTCCACAGGCGACATCATGCAGCGCATCTGAAGGGCGATAGGAATAAGCTATAATCGGTAATAAGTAAACTGATTCGCCTGAGATATCTCCCTAACGACAATCCGACATAATTTATGAGCAATTATTCAAGCAAGTTGATATCTGGCTTTTCTCCGATGTCTTGGACTGTCCATGACATGTTTTGCATGGGTTAGCCTATTAGGGCCTACCTGGATGAAACAAAACTGTATCTTTCGGAAAAGAACACGTATTCCGGATATTACCCAAAGCTAATAGCTTAAAGAGAAAGTCTTGGTTAGGATGTTGTATTTGAATTAAACCGGAAATTTTAATTTGCAGACTGCTAATTTACATGCAATGTACACAACGAGAGCGTTTTGTCAATTGCTTAACCCTCGAATGCCCAAGGGGGGTCCGACCGGACCCCAGACCCGCTTTTCCACGGATAACTTTAGAACGGCAACGAAATTGTAGAAATGGTTTTAGGACATCCTAAAGCCTTCAATTGGGCTTCGTATGGTATATTTTGCGTGATTATTCTACCACCCTGTAGCCCACAACCATAGCATATACCAAGGACACCCTCAAGATATGCGGCTGATGGTCATACTGGCACATGGCTTACCAGCCCAGAAATAAATTTTTTAGCGTATGTTATTGTGGAATACTATATATCAGTCGATTGCAAATTAAATTTGGATTATAACAAGCCAAACCACTTTAAAATATTCCATTCCTGTACCCCACAACCAAGGACACCCCAAGATTTTGTGGCTGATGGTCATACTGGCACATGGTTTACCACCCAGAAATAAATTTTTAACTCAAGTTATTGTGAAATACCATACATCAGTCGAATGCAAATTGAATTTGGATTATAACAAGCCAAATCCCGTTAAAATATTCCAATCCTGTACCCCACAACCAGGCAACAACTATATATGTATACATGCGTACAATTGAATACCTGCAAAAAATCCCGAAATTTCAAAGCACTACAGACAAGTATTAAAGTTCAAATAAAGTTTCACCAGGTGGCGCTATTGTGAAATACCATATATCAGTCGATTGCAAATTGAATTTGGATCATAACAAGCCAAATCCCGTTAAAATATTCCAATCCGTTCTCCAGATATCACAATGAAAACATTGGGGTCCGGTCGGACCCCCCGTTGGGCATTCGTGTACCAAAAAATAGCTTGGGCACTCGAGGGTTAAAGTAAAGAATATACCTGCTTACTTATCTCAACGGGTGACATCATCCAGCGGTCGGCATTTCGACGTCATTGACCTCAGCAGGGTTAGGATCATATGACAAAAAAACCGTCATTAACAGAAGCGTAAAGTTACACCTGTTCCTTACGAAGATGAACTTCCGGTCGCAGCTCTGGACTTCCGTCTTCGCAGTCGTCTTCCATCGATCAATGGACCAGAAGAACGGACCGTCGACGTATCCACAGAAGGCGTTCAGGAAATGGTAACGTCTGCGATCGTTAGATTCAAGTACAGGGAAAGCCATACAGACAATGAGGATGACGTCATCAACACTCAAGCGGACGGAAATGAAATGACGTCAATAGCATCGATATCGCATCGCTCGTTAACCTGGGATTAAGATTACTAATACATATGCACATTCTTTTAAGCGTGCTTCCTTACACAACATCAAAGGAGCCACTGACAAACAATCCACGAATAGGCCTATATAAGTAAACCAATAATTATACATATATAATTTGTCTAGGCCTACTTATTTACATACAACAATGTCATTTATATACTAGTGTATTTTCCCGTCATGATTATGACGGCAGTATATAGTGTAGAGTATTTGCCCGTCATATTATGACGTCATATTATAGGCCTATATGTATCGTTGGTTATCGCCGTCGTCAAGACCGCCGTCGTCAAGACAACCGGTTTATGTTTCACAATAGAACAGAAGCCGTTTGTGACGTAGCGTCCTCCGACAGACAAATTTGCATATAGGCTAAGGAAACTATATTAATAGATTGTTGTATTACGGCGTGTAGGGCCTACTTATAAACTGGATGTATTGATATTTAGACCTATAATTATACAACCTATATATTAGTTTGTTTTGTATATTGTCTTACATGTTAGTGAATTGTTTTAATAATGATAGTCCTACTGAATAGGCACGATCAATTGAACAGTTGTTTGAGAACGTCTGATGAAAAATAAGTCGACAAGGTGTCAGATAGGCCTTATGGTTAGGGCGGCCTGTTAATAATTTGTCGCTGGTGTGAAGGCTTTCTCGCGTAACATGATTAGTTGTGATTTTAATGGAAATTAGAAAAGTAAATAGCTACTAGTGACCGCTTTTATGTGAGGTATACAAAAGTCACCGTATTAAGTTTCCAGGTAACTAAACGATAACGGATAAGCCTACTCTATCAGCTAGCTGCTAGCCGATCTTTCTCTCCATTTTGCTCACCCAGGGTGAGCAAAAATGAAGAGAAAGATCGGCTAACTGTTACTTATTTGTTTTTGTAAGGTTGACCTATAAGTTTTAAATCACACCCTTCGATCAGCGGAAACCAGCGTAGCTATTTCAGTATGGGTGTCACATGTTGCAAATGTGGGATCCATGTTGAGCCCCATGGTTCCCATCTAATGTCCATGAAAATGCTGGCAGATATTTTATGTCGATCGAGATATCACAAATCGTAGCCAAAGCGAAGCGTTTTCCACATTGCGGACACAAAAGGTTACATTTCCCAACTGTAGGAATTTAAAGACAGAAGTATTAGGCCTATGCGTCTGAACCAAGATCTACGAAAATGACTGGCATCCAAGATTTAGTTACAAGACGCCGAAGTCCGTAAGAAAGGAGGAATAGGAGTAGAGGACGACCATATTCTTTGGTAAAGGCGGTTCTTAGAATGGTAGCTGTTCATCAAGCAAACCAGGAACGACACTCGCCTTGCATGACAACATAAGTATGTCTAGCTTAGGCCTACTTGTAACGCCCCTCTTAATCTTGTCGTGGCATCTAGATTTTGCGGCAATTCAATCTCGAACCCGAGGAGATTTCTTATATATTTGATTTAACTAAGAAGTATTTAAAGCGTAGATGTATTTATATAACCGATTCCAAATCTACCAGAATTCGTATTTAGAAGCTAGCGTGCGAAAGTGTAGTCTCTGAAGCTGCCGAAGCTCCTTGCGCCGCGCCATCGCGATATAATCTCTGTCGCTTCCCCCGTCTTCCTTGCCCATCCAGTTTCTCTCCTGCATTCCCTTTTGTCCTCTGATTCTTGCCGAGCCGCCTGCTAACCGGAAGTAATCGGCAACTGCTTGAATTCACCGGGTGATCGGCCGTTTGAAAGGCGTCCGAGTTTTCCGTCCCTGGAATCGATGCGGCTGAGGTGGAGATGGATAGAGGTCCTCGAGAGTCGCTCGGCCGTATATATAAGGCCTATTAGCCCTGGGTCGGCTATTCAATCGATTTTGGAGGAGTGGGCTTCTTGCGACGTATACATATGGGGCACCTTCTACCGTTCTTCAATCACTGAGGTGTGCTGGTGGTTTCAAACAGGTGTGCTGGCACGGGCGAAGTCCGGAGACGAAGCAGCGACGCTATGGAATTGGCTCGAAAGTAAAGATGTCTCATGACTGGTTGATTCACCACAGCCATGTAAATATTCGCAAATAGCATTCTATCGAAGTGAAGCATTATATAAATAGCAAGTAGGCCCATAGTAACACAAAATTAAAAGAAAACTCTTAGTTTTTGGTCTACATGGTGCTAATATAGGCCTTGCTTGCTTCAACCTGCAATGTCAAACACCAATATGCGTCCACCATCCATTTTGTTGTCACAGACAAGCAGGCGTCCATTCGGCTCATCAACGAATATCCTTCTTGGTTGTCTTAATCCGTGTTTCCTAGAGATAAATTCTCTCTGATATTCCAAAGTGGATGTTAGTAACAGGATTCGACCGCCACCTTCGTCAACTACTAAAAATGAACCATCTTTGTTAACTGCCACGTTGATCGGAAGGAAATTTTCAATTTCAAATGCTTTATCGACAGGTGACATTAATACTTCTCCTTTGTTATTTATCATGCAGATTCCGCCTCCATGACAGCGATCGTAGACCACCACAAAACGATCGCTAGCCAGTTTAACCGCATGCCAAGGTTTGGCTACAGCAAGTGTAATCTCGCGAACCAGTTCCCCATCTGAAGTGATTTCCAGTAACTTACTTTTGTCCAAGACCGCCAGGATGAGATTCGATTCATAGGTAACAGACAATCTACCCCAGTCATTGCCTCGCCATACCTTCTTCAAGACATTTCCAATTACATCGACCCTCAAGATTTCCATTGGTTTGCCAAGAGGTTTTCCATCGATTATATACAAGCAATTGTTTCTAGAACAGGAAACGATATCTCGCGGTTCTTTCAAATTATCAACCGTGAAACTTCGTTGAAACTGAAGGCTGGTCCTGTTGTAAACTTCCACTTCCGAGGTGATCTTAATTATAGCAAAAATTTCATCACCTAAAACCGTCAATCTATAGATTCCTGCGTACCTTCTTTCTGCTGTCTTTGTTCTGGTTGTCAGAAGTAATTTCGGATCTGTTTTAAAGTCGATGACTTCTGCATCAAAAATAACAGCACACGATAATTAGGTAAACTTTCGTGCGAGTGAAAATAAAACAGAACGAACTTCAACAGTAAAATGTATTTCATGTACGTATATCTTTATAGCCCTATACATGTGTATGTACCAATACATCCATGCATGTAAGTATTTGTACATACATATATATGTGTATATGTATGTGTGTAACTGTGTATATATGTACATATATGTATGCATGTGTGCATGGATGTATGTATTTGAATATGTTTGTAATTGAACAAATGTAAACAAGCAAGCATCAATACAACTATGTATGTATATATGCATGTATCTCTGTATATTTTGTAGGCCTATATGTATATTTTGCATGTAAATATTTTAGGGCCTATGTTGTTCTGTATGTAGGCATTTGTATGTATTCATTTATGTACTTATTTCTGTGACGCAATCAATATCAGACAATGTCGAGCTGCTTACTCTCCTGATGGACTTTAACAAGGCTTTCGATGCTCTGGACCGTGACATCTTGCTTGCCTGATTAAGCACTTCTTGAGAAGTTAACCGAAAATCGTTATAATATCTTAGCTCTTTCGTTAGCTCGGAAAAGTCGGTATAGGCATCAGCTATATTCCGTGACCCACAGGGCTAAATCCAATGACTTATAGAACTCCGTTATCGTAATGGATAAACCGTCAATCGATGGTAGATTCATGGAAATCGTAGTTAAAGATTGATATGTGCATTGTACAATGTTGTTAGACCTAATTCATATATTCATGACCCTGCACCATCAACAGTTAGCGAACGGCATGCAGCTGTAGGCCCTAAGTTAACACTCCAAAGTCCAAACTACAAGGAAATCGCTGAGCCAACTATCCAGAGTGTTTTGCATACTGTAGTTTTGCATCTGCAGCAAGTAATGTAGAATCAAGTTTCCTACCTCAGTTACTCTTCCGTTCCTAGAGCCGAAAGTAATCCATACATGATAGTTGTATTGATGTTTGCTTTGTTTACATTTGTTCAATTACATACATATCAAACATTTGACACTTTCGATTGACTTTAAGGTTGTGTGCCTTGTTCCATAATTGCAAAATCTCGCATACGACTTCAGATGTAGCCAAACTACTAAGAGCCTATATCGAATCTCGTACATCATGTTTCAAACCAAATGAGAAATTTACGAATACTTGAAACTCACTTTCGTTCTTCGTGAAGTCACCCATGAACATTGTAATTCCAGTGGGGACAAGTAGTTCCGATGCAGATGACGCACTGCCATTGGAAAATTGTTTGAAAATCGTGACCATTTTTCCAAGTAATATGTCTGATTCATATAAACTTTGCAAATTTCTTTGTGCCTTTTTTGACTGGCACCAAAACCAGATCACAATTCCATAGTCTTCCTGACGACAGTAAGGGGCGATGATAATTTCATCATCTACGATGTCTGATGTCGTGTTTTGACTGCTGGAAAGTGGCAGTCCTTGTCGCTGGTTCAGTTCTTCGATTACCATGGCTTCCTTTTCTTTCAACGCTTCCACTTTCTCGCTGGTAGATTTAGCGAATAAATTAAACGACTGTCGTTCCTTCACTAGCTTTGTCGATATCTTAGACTTAATGAGAACTGAAAGTGAATCAGATATAAATAAAAAAATGGGACCTATAATATGTGTCTCTTTCGTTGGCTAAAGCAGCAACTATGATAACATTATATTTACAAATACATGGTCTATACTAATGACCAAATATTGCATATGGACTCCATCCGACTTAAGTTATCACACTTAATAATTCAACAACAAAAAACGCTGAGAAAGGCAAAGTTAAGGGTAAACAGAAAGTTTAACGGAAAAGGCAAAGTTAAATAGAAAGCCTCCATTTGTGACTATCATTGCTGATTTTCGTAACCTGAGTGCTTGATATTTTCGAGAATATAAGAAAACACAAAGCATTGATTAACTTAGTAATTTTAATAAATTTAAAAGAGAAAGTTGGTTTCAACCATAATTATCACCTCCTCCTGTTGACAAAAGATCCACAACGAAATTCTGTTCAGATTGACGAAAGCATTTCAGAACCTTCAGGCCTTTGTCCTGTCTGAACGAAATCGTTCTCATCCAGTGCAGAAGTTCATCGTTCTTGTAGAAGTTGCCAGGTTGATTGTTTAGGTGATATCGTTCTGCATCCGTTATACAATTGTTCCCATACAGAAGATCTATTAAACGACTTGGCTCAATATTCTCCACCAGGAACTGATGATTGTTCCTCATTACACGACTTTCTGCGTAAAATACATGAGAAAGTACAGAAAATTAATGCTACGAATGGGAACCCAAATTTGATCTTCTGCTAGCCTAATAGGAAGGATTATTATACGATGTAGCCTAATGAGCAAGAAATTATCTGTTAAAAATAACCATACAAATGCATCGTTCAATTACACCAGAAATATAAATATAGGCCGAATAATTAATTTTATGCGAAGATCAAATTGAATTTCAAGTATTCCTATATTTATAGTTAAGATATAGGCCATATAGTAATAGTTTAGTGTCGTGTGATATGTTGAGCATACAATTCTTGAAGTGACATTTTGAATAAAGTTACACGCCAGTCTTTCCTAATTTAATCAAGACTGAAGTACAATGCTTGGAGTCTACACACAGTGTGAGGAGGGAAGCGTGTACCTTGGAAAAGGGATGTCATATTTATGCCTTCGGGTTTGCGATCGAGTTGTTCTAGCTGCGCTGTTGCATAAGTGAGTTTATCCTCCAACTCTTTTCTTTGATGTTTTTCAATCTCCAGTTCTTCTTGTAACTTCAATATTCGATCACTTTCCAATGATATTTCTTCCAATGTGCTTTTTGAAGTTTTAAATAGATCAATCGATCCTTTCTTCATCAGCCACCTCTAAACACCTTTCCTTCTCTTTTAGACGCCCTAGGAGATCCCAATTATTATCGTTTATATGAATTAATGGTACTGCGAGCTCTTTCCTAATCTCGTTCTCCTTACTCAGTATCTCGCATGCTTCCTTTAGCTTGTCTCTTTCAATTCTCAACAAAATCATCTCGCTTTTGCTTGCCTCTAAAGTACCTCTAGCCATCTGAAGTTCGAATTCGCAAGTTGCTGAACGGGCGTCTAGTTCTTGCATCTGTATTTGGAAGAACTGTTTATCGCATTCTGATTTCCTCAGACTTCCTTCCATTTTCATTATGACAGTGTTGTTCACGAGTTTCTCCTCTTCTAATCGCTTGCACTTCGCTTTTTCATTCTGAATATCGGTCTTCAATTTATCTATCCTTTCTTCTAATTGCATCCGATCTTTATTACTTTGAATTCTTTCGCTATTCAATTCTTGTTGGATGGAATGTAATTCTGCTCGGAAAACCTCATTTAACGATGCAGCGGCCGAATGTTGACTTGCGTTTTCCCGCAACTTTTCCAGATCCACATTTATCTCGACGTTCCTGGCGACACTTTCTTTCCTCATCCGATGACATTCTAAACAGAAAATAATTTGAAATGGTTAGTCATTACTGGAATGGTGATGCACTTATTCCTTGGTGGTTAGAATTAGTTGACTATTGTAGATTGACTGTCATTGTAACTTGAACACACACAGTAAGTCGAAATAGCTTACACATAAAATATGACACTGCAATATCTATAGGCCCCTCCTATTATAAATTAAAAGGAATTCCCAAACTGTCTGCATTGATAGGTTTCACCATGACATATCCAGTTAAAAGAGCGATAAATTGACACACGTGGTGTCCAAAAAATAGCAGTCAGTTTATCGATAGATGCTCCATGCCCTAACGGCATTTTCAAGGGCATCAGATGGGAGTCCAGTGCTTTTTTTCAGTCGGAACGGCGTTCCGGCACCTTTTGTCATCTACTAAAAATAATTTATTTTTTCTAATAATAAAAACAATAATTTAGTTATTTTAATTTAATTTCAGTGTTGTGAACTGTTTTCAGTGTCGGCTGAGACCCCCTCACCCAATCCCGTTTATATCGGGGTCTTAGTCCTTCCATAATTCTGTTCTGGAGCTTCTTTTCTAGCAAAAAAAGCACTGGATGGGACCCAGGTGGATTTTACATGCCTCCCAAACTCGAGGATTGGTCCTATATGGACTCCAAGTGGGCATGATGGCAGGGTAGTCTTTCTGTACCAAACGTTCTTTTGTTCAACAAACTAAATTATTGAATTTATGCTATGTTTTCCACGTTTAAGGAAAGCCTACCTTGAAGTAACATTTGAAAACACATCTTCAAACTATCTGCTGGTCTGTCCAAATAAGCCAGAGAAACAGATGTGACTTTGATTGCGATTTCTGCCTTCAGATGAGGTTCAAGCCTTTTTAGTCTTGCTTGAAGTGTGACTCCTTTGCTCTAAGAATATCATATATATATATATAGTTTTCTTATATATGTATATAAAAGAAAAAATCTACATGTATATCTGGTATTCTTATAATTTTATATGTATATATTTATACAAATTATTGCATGTATACAAATATGAAACGGCAACTAAAGGCCGTCTTTATGGGACAAAATGTATTGTAATTTAAATTTAAGATCTCACGAGATCTTATTTAAGATCTTATATATATATATATTTCTGGAGAGGCAGTGTATGAGAGAAAGAAATTAAATCGAGACAGATTTAGAGTAAGAAAGGACAATCCTGAGGACAATTCTCACCAGATAGCAATCTTAATAGATTTGTAATAAAGTGTGATTTGGATCTACAATAAAGACACTAGGCCCTAATATCAAAGGGGTTGATTCATACCCTCCGATATTGAACTGTCTTCTCTGTATTTTGGCCAATATCGTGTATCGCCTTAGCATCTTGCTGGACTGCAGTTAACTGAGTGTCTGGCTTTGGTGGTGGAACTGGTTTCGGCAAAGAACATGATGGAATAAGTTTCTGTCCAGGTGTAACAAGCGGCTTCGGCGGAGTAGCTAGCTTTGAAGAAGAGGGCAAGATATCAGATTTCTGCCCAGGCTCATGAAGTACCTTTGGTAGCAGCTCCTTGCATATGCTCATTGGTGTTTGAACTGCAGATGCCGCAGATTCAGTAGGCGAATCTGTGAATTCAATCAATAAACAAATGTATAAAATATAGGTTTGTGTTGGAGTTAAAACATAGCGGTGACATTTAGTTACCATAAGTTGTAGTTGCCATAAATTTTTTGAGGCAAAAAACAGGACGAAGCACTTGATCTTAATTATCAAAAGACGTTGCAATGCATTGCCGAATATTTCTATCGTACAATTACAGTCTCATGAATATCGCGTTACACGAACATTTTGCACAATGCAACATGAAAGATTCGGCCCCTCATTCTAGAACAGGCTTTCACTGAAGCTGCGATACGAGATGCTTTTTTCTGTGTACATGTGTTTCGCAAGTGTTTGAAGACCAGCGCTCGTTGACAAGCTGGGATGCTGCGCTTAGCTTTAGAAATTTAGAGTCTACGACCATTCAAATCGATCTTGGTCCTGTATTATCAGGTCGGGAGCTTCTCGGATGAGTTCTCTTGAAGAATCGAAGAAACGCTATAGGCCTAATTACAATTTGTTGCTTTTACTAGGCTGATCATTGTTTTCTATTATGCATGTCTTGTTCTACAGATTACGTTTTTAGTATTAAAGAATTATCAGAGTGCTAAAGTCATTGTTTTGCATTTTTTATAACCAACCAGTAACATGAAACACAGTTTATTGACAGAAAAAAGTGCGAGAATAAAGATTACTATATGTAGCCTAGAAATATTAATTCAAATAAAGACCACCACTCTAAGCCATGTGATTGGTCTACTCAAAGTGAGACTAAAGGGTCCAATTTGATGCATATCATGTTGCGACATAATAGCTCTAAGCAACTTAACCGTATCAGTGTAACAATCTGTACTTATACCTTCTAGTTGTCTCAGTTTTGCTGTTAGATGGCCTTGACCTGATTCTTGTAGCGCTTCTAAAAATTTTCCAAAGTCTGTTGGAGATTTCTTGCTGAGCAATCCAAGCAGTAACTCGTTCTTCTGGAAGGTATCGTTCATACAGAAGATACGTTCTTTCTCGCGAACTGTTAACACATTTTGCTGATACAGCAGAGAAATTAGTCCACTTTCTGTGTCCAGTTTCTCTGATAACCACATGAAATTCCGACAAATCAGGTCTTTGTGATCCAGGGCATCTTCTCTATTTGCTTTATCATCTGCTAGAATAAATTTGATATATTGCTAGCTAAGCCGCAAGTAGAAAACCAAGAATGAAGAATTTGACGATTAACGGCATTATGACTATGAATAGAATAGTTTATTTAACACATTTGAAGTAAACATTGTTAAATTCTGCTGCTTTTTTTATTGTTGCCTTTACTTATCAATCACCAGAAACTAAAAGCATAAGTATAATATTCATACACACAAAAATAATATGTTCATACCATCTAACAATACTATCAGAGATGTTACTATGTATGGTTTGATAAAATGCGAATGGATACATTTAATATAAGGCTAAATTATTGGCTACCCTTTGGTAGAAAACGTGGAATTAAAATACTTACTGTCGTCACCAGACACCAGCATCTGATAGAGATGAAGTTGGTTCGTATTTTTAATGAGTGATAAGAAACATTCATAGACAATCCTCGGCTTTCTGACTATGATGCTTAGCAGCTCCTCATTGGCTCGGATTGGAGTTGATTGCAAATGCTGGATGTGCTCCAACTCTTTCAACGTTAGTTGCTCTTTCTGATACATCATTGCTATTATGTCTCCCAGACAGGACAGGTTGCTAACCAGTTGGTTGTATTTTGATTGAATTATTTGACCATGTTCTTCTAGATAATGAATAAATACAATGACAACTAATTTCTACAGTGTAGACAAAAGCACATCCATTCAAAACTTGTATTTTAGATTCTAATGTATGCTGTCAATTTCTTAAATTAACTATTGTTTCTAGTGACATGGTTCATTTATTTTGTAATATCTCAAGCCTTATTCTCAATCTGTGAATATATTTTTGCTCCCATTTTACGAAATCCATAAAATGAACACCGAATTTATTTAAAATTTAGTTTAAAATTGGATACTTTATTCATTGTTCTATATAGTATGCCAGCTGAGCATCCGACGCTGAATTCCCAAGAGATATTTGAAACTACTGGTCGTTGAACAATTTAACTGTGATCTTCAGACGAACATCCTTTATCATCAGATCATGTTCTCGATGATCACGGTTGACACAAACGTGTATAAAATAATTTTGCTTTACATTTGTGAACACAAATTGTTAATCAGTTGTATTGTAGTGCAATGGCTTGCTTAATTGTATTGCGTTGCAGTGTATTGTATCGTATTACTATTTAGTATAGAATAGCATGGTTTATTCTATCTTAGAGTTTTCTAGTGTACCTTTTGTATGATTCTTGTTAGTTACAATGTATTGAATTGCATTTATTGAATTTAAATTTTGTTGTATTGCACCGTATCGTGTATTGTATTGTATTGTATCTAGAAATTTATAAAGCGCCTCTCGCAGAATAACTATTCAGAGGCGCTCTCAGCACAGAAGCCCCGGAGAAACAGAAATGCCTTTAGGGAACGCGAGACCGATGAGGAAAATCCAGTCATTAGTTTGGCCCTGAGCAGAGGGGGAAGGTCATTCCAGATCGTGGGACCCACTACACTGACTACAGCAAACGCCCTGTGTTGGGCCAAGGCAGTTTTAGCCCTGGGAACAAAAAGATCCATCCGATTTACAGAGCGCAATGGGCGAGAAGAAGATGCAGATAGTATTGTATTGCTTTCTATTCTCATTTCGAATAGCATAGTCTATTATTTGTTTGATTAATCTAGTTTAACTTTGGAATTGATAGCTTCTTTAATCCTCTCCATTCTACTTTATTACAGTTGAAATCTAGTCTTAGTCTGAGACCAGCTATTTCATTTCCTATATAGCCTACTACAAATAATTGGAGTTATGCAATTGCGTTAAAACAGGTAAACCTCGATTTAGACCAAAATATTGCTTACCAATTTCGTAACAATCGCTTGCAATATTAGGGGCCTACAATAAAAGTTGAATATGCTACCAACAGTGCTGAAATAACTCGGCTTTATCGTTGCCTTCTGAGTTAAATTTCGCTGATTAAATCTGTATTAACATAAATTTACCTTCTTGTTGTGCAAACTGAATGAATTTTGTTTCTTCTTCGGCAAGTTGTAGAGCAACATACCACAGATGATCCCTTCGAGACGAATATCTAGCCATTTCAACTTCTCCGTGTCTGTATCGCATTTACAATCAGTGCTTTTTATTAGGCCTAACACAGGACTCCTAACTTTCGCTTAAGTTTGCATTATCGTAAATCATAACAGGTCGGAATCGAATTCTATGTTATTCATGTTCACCTTACCACAATTCATAAGCTTTCAAGCCCTGCATTGAAAATAGCCAAAGTCACACCAGTCTACAAACAGGGCAACAAATCTGATCTGGGCTATTATAGACCTATATCCGTTTTACCTTATTCCTCTATAATAATATTATTGAAAGAGCTATGTATAATAGACTGTACGATTATGTTACTAAAATGAAAATCTTATATTTTAATCAACATTGATTTCAGACCGGACATTCAACCGCTATGTATCTTCTGAATATCCAAGACAAAATATCACAAGCCATGTAAATCAACGAGTATTCAGTTGGAATATTCCTTGATCTTTCAAAAGCGTTTGATTCCATAGAACATAAAATCCTTTAAAAAATTAGATGATAATTATGGTATTCGACGGTTACCATTCCTTTGCTTCAAAAAAATCTGGAAAATAGGCAATAGCAGGTCCAATGCGAAATTTCGCCTGAATGAATTTGGTGTCCACCAGGGCTCTATCTTGGGATCAATGTAATTTGTACTTTGCATAAATGACCTACCCTGTGGCTTGTCCTTTTTGCACTTTGAGTTGTTTGCTGATGGCTCGAATGCTTTTACCTCGCACAAGCCCAACCCAAGTTTATTCCAAATTAAGAACTTATAATTAATTCTTGTGGGTGACTGGTTTAAAGCAAACAGACTTTCCTTAATCCTAAGTAAACATCTTTGATTCTTTCTGATTCTCGCAGGAAAATTCCACACCAAAATACACCACTAATAATCGATGGTGTAAGCCTACTCATTCCTCAAATCACTCAAGTAAATTTTCATGGTGCTGTCACAGTATAAATAATTACACAGTACGGTACGTCGACTCCCATCGCTGCCTGTTGACTATTTTTTGGGGTGACGCCATTTTGAAACTGAGCTTTTGAATTATAGATTTAAGCTGAAATTAACGTTAAAAATAATATTGTTATTTATTTATTTATTTTTATTTATTTTATTTATTCCGGATATTTCTATAGCGCCTCTCGAAGTCAACTACTACTCAGAGGCGCTCCCGACTACAGCATTTGATACTGTGTCGGAGTTTTCACGCCGAAGCGCCACGAGCAATTGTGAGTGAAGGACTTGCCCAAGGTCCGTACGCAGCGGCTAGAGTGGGATTCGAACCTGCAACCTTCCGGTCACAAGGCGCCGAACTTACCACTGAGCCACCACGCCCCGTTAATTCTAATGAAGTCCTTAATGTTGTTGTAACGTTTAAAAAATATTTTATGCGATGGATTCCGGTGTATTGGCGTGTAGTCCTCAATGTTGTTGTAACGTTTAAAAATATTTGATGTGATGGATTCTGGTGCATCGGCGTGTAAACGGCTCAGTTTCAAAATGGCGGTCGGTCACATATTCTTACTGCTGCATCGGCCGGGAGTCGACGTACTTTGTAATTATCTATACTGTGGTGCTGTTAAGCCCTCCGTCTATCATATGAGAACAAGGGCCCACGATCGCGTTATCCCACTTGCCGATAACTTGATGAGGAAAACATTTATTATTAGGATGTTATATCGAAACATATATAATGCATATATGTCTGTGTATATATATAAATATATGAGAACTAGATTTAAAATGTTTGTTGGTAGCAGGAAAATGTATAAGATTAGCCGAAAGATGTAAACGGTTGTACACCAAAATGCGGATAGCAATTGGTTTAATAAAGAATATTTTTATCTTTTATCTTATCTTATCGATTAAAATCTCACATGGTAGGATCGTATTTCACGAATATCGATCAAATTCGCTAAAAAATATAGGCATCTTCTTGCGCATTTCATCCAAATTTAACTCACTTAGGCCTATACTAAACACTAATTTATCCATACCTAGCATATGGTGGACTGCATGATTTGGGCCTCCAAACACACTTCACGACTTACACGTCTAATTGTTTTACAGAATACAGCTCTGCGAATTATTACTAAATCTCAGTGTCACACCGCTCAAATTTTCCGCCTAGGCCTACACGTTATTTTAACATTAGACCAAATTCGAATATTGCAAAGCGGTGAATTCACGTTTCGCTGTATTCTCACTGACTTATCACCTCACACCTTTGCTGTTTATTTTAACACCGGCTCAGTCGCGTCAGTGACGTCACTCATTCTTACAGTACTAGACCAGCCTCAGATTAGAGACAAATAGGCCTATTTGCTCACACTAATACCAGCAAAATCTCTATCAAAATAACTTATCCCACTGTTTGCCAGACTTACTTGGAATAGGGCCTATGCTCTTTGAATGGTTCTAGTCCACGATATGTCGGCAATTGTTCATCAAATGTGACATTGGTTCAAAAGAATCGTAGTGTTTCTTCCCACACGTGAAATACTCTTCTTACACGTGCAAGTACAACATAACTAATTGAGAGAAAATATGACTTAAGTTTTGATCGAAAAAAAATTATATAAAAACACTAAATAATCAATTGTTATAGTTTCTTTTTATAAATATACTTTAAATTTTTTTTATTTCAATAAATTATATTATATTTAGATTTGTCATAATCTACAGTTTACACCGAGGTCAAAAACGACCCCATTGGTACTCAGTGTATAAATGCAATACTTGCGCCATCGGGTGATAGAAAATGCAAAATAACTTGGAATTTTGTACACAACAGCAATTATACCTAAAAGGCATAAAATGTTGTTTAGATATCACTTATAAGGGAACAACGTCTGGGGTCGTTTTTGACCCCAGTGGTAATGCGAAGGCTAAATATATGACTACTTTTTATCTTTTGTTTGTTTACTGGTAGGTAACTTAGGTGGCCCTGCTTAGCGGAACCTCGGTCCCTTTAGGTCCTCCTTTTGTATCCAAACTTAATACTAATCTGAAATTTGATCATGTGTTATTGTATTTATATTTTCTTAGAATGCAATAAAAACCTATGTTATGCCATGTTAATAAATATACATACTAACATGTACGATTATGCACACATACATTCATAGATGCACATGCATATATACATATTGTATTGTATTGTTTTCGGACATTAATAAAGTGCTCTAGCGGGAGAGCCATTTAGAAGCGCTCCCATTGCGAGAGAACCATAGAGAAAAAGCAAGTTTTAAGAAGAGTAAAAGAGGAAGTGATGTTACTTGAGAGAATAGCATAACGAACAGACGGAAGATACTCGTTCTAAAGGACAGGGACAATGGAAGCAAAACACCTAGATTGAGTCAGTGAAGTCCTGACACGGGGACGAGGAGGTCCAAACGGTCAGAGGAACGATGAGGACGGAGAGAAGCACCAGAGTGAGGGCTATGAATTAAGTCATACATACACAGTTACACACGCACACATACATACATACATACATACATACATACATACATACATACATACATACATACATACATACATACATACATACATACATACATACATACATACATACATACATACATACATACATACATACATACATACATACATACATACATACGTTCATACATACATACATACATACATACATACATACATACATACGTTCATACATACATACATACACACATACATGCAATTTCCTGTATTATATTAGATATCTGTTTTCTTTACAAATGCGATATAAATTATGCATTACACTACATAGCACAGATAATAAACGCAGCAGCATTCAAATGCACGCTACATAAGCTGTATTCGTGTATAATACACGCTACACAAAAATAAATTTGAATAAGGACAGTACTGAGAAGCCTTTTCCAGGTCTGTTACAATCAACATCTCAGAAAAAAGCTGGAAATGAATACAGACAGCTTACCATATGCAGAACAACCACTGTTAACATTTATATCCGGGTCACGGTGAATTCCGAAATAATTGCACATTACGCGAGACAGACGTCTCCCTTCGTAGACTGTGTACAGGTCTAATATAAGGTTAGGCAAAGCCTGATGTCAGAGGCCTTTGTCAGATCATATAGCAGCTTACATCCGGTTGAAATGATAATGGTCTCTGTCGCATTCGAATGTGGGCTGATACCCAGCCCCCTTGGCTCAATCTTAGCTCGTGTCTTGATTAAATGGCAAAAATCTCCTCAGTAACTGCCTTCTGTATGATACATTATACCTGAGATACGCTTAAAATTTTACAGTTCACAGTTCATTGGCTTCATCTTTTGGAATTCTTTATTTCATCTTGTTCTCACATCACTTTATACTGGGCTTGTGCTTCTCTCCAAGAATCAGGAATTTTCCCTTACACTCTGTTTATGGTTCACAGTGCTTCTTTCTGTCGTGGTTTTGTAAGGAGGAAGAGAGGAGGACATTTTCAAGGTTCTAAGTTTCAGTTGCCTAGTACTGTATTCTTGTAAGTATTGTTTCATATTTCAGAATTAACCCGTTCAGCATACAGTAGTCATTATCAGCTCCAGGTAAACACGTGGGCTAATTATCACTGAGAAGCTGAATGCCCAGAGCGGAAAACATAGGCCTTGTCTTCCCTCTATATCCTTGCATGAAGTGGCCAAAATAGCAACCATTGCACAGCTAATGTATGCCTCGCCGGCATGATTGCTACACGAATGCTGAAGACAGGGTTAGAATAGAACAACTAATGACAGGGTTGAAGGATAGGGTTTAGACGCGCCGACTGCTGCAGAGCTGGCTGAAAGACCATTTGCAGCAATAAGAACAAATGAAATGCATGTCCTTCATAGACTATTCCCCTCCCACGACACCCCATTCCCGGTATGACCTAAGACCAAGACCGTATGGTTTCTCCTACCCGTTAAAGATGATCGAAATTTCAAATCTCGAGTATTATTTAAAAACGTCTACTGAAAAATGTACCCTATAATTTTTTATTGTAGCTTTACCTCAAATAAAATTATATTGAGTAAAGTCATAATTTCCTAATTACTTATGTACTATTATTTATGATAATTACTTGTATTCTGTTATAAGTTGCGGTTTTGTCAACTTGCTTTTTTAGATAAACGAAATTGAATGATTGATTGTTTAGGCTTGGCTGAAAGGCTGGGGAAATAAAGAAATGGAGCCGAGATGCACTTTAGATGCGGTGACGAAAGAAGAATCAGAAGAAACTGATGCCATAGCAAATCGTAATCGTGACCTCGAAATTAATAAAGAGCTACTTGATGTTCGAATGGCGTGGAATGGCGAAGACTTGTCGACCAATGCTCCGATCGGAACGGGAGGAACTAAGTCTAAGTCTAAGTAAGTGATGTTCGAAGCGAGCACCACTAATTCACGTGCGCGACGACGTGTCAGAGGAGTTGTTTTGGAAAGACAGACGAGATGAAAATAACGGAACTCAAAAGGCAAGAAAAAGGAAATTAATTTACCAAGACGCGCTGAAAACTTGTTGACTGCGATCAAACAAAAATGCCTGTTCTACGCGATATGCTCTTTTTTTTAAGACGTCCAGGATGTTGAGCGATTTTTCAACTGTGAAGGATTTAAGAGATTTTGAAAATGTATTTATTAATTTTTTAATACTTATTAGTTAATTCATCTAAAATTTCTTGATTAATTAGTAATCTCGTATTGTATAGGCCTAATTAGTAAATTCACACATGGAAAACTAGTGTGGCTAATGTTGCTCCAGAAGTGTTCACTTAGGTTTGTTCTGAACTGATCAGTTATTATACTAAATTTTCACTTTAAAGTACCATATCTCTACTGGTAGCGGCTGTTGCTGGTTTTTGGATGAAGTTCAACTCAGTAGGTGTAGGCCTATTATTGGATAATTAACGAACACGATAAACTGTGAGTGGCTGATTCAGGTTAACGGATTGCATACTGATTTGCATTGTTAACTACACAAAGCTCTCAATTTCAAACCTTATTAAGAGACCTGGCTTCTGCCTCGACGTCATCTAGCAGGTTTTGTATATTTTGGCCTTTGAGAACTGTTGAAATCGTCGTCTTGCATACATGGTTATCTTCAGAGGTTTCTAGCCACCTGTAAATGTGCAGTGATTTACTGTTTCTTTTCTGTAATTTGTGTTTCCTACAATTGTGTTAGCATACTGTCGTACAAAATTCAACTTTATAATTATTATCTTTATTGCTACGAAAGTCGCTGTTGCTTCTTAGAAACAATCGGTTAGGTTGTTCATCTGCATGTGAATTTATGTTCCTGGTCTAGGATGTTGTGCAATAAGGCCGTACGAAACGAGAGGGACTCAGATGGAGGGAGGGTCATCTGTATGCGGACGTTTGGATTTATAGTCTACAAGACTGAAAACCTAACTTTTCAGTCCATTGTATATTGGTTTGGCCATCGCCACCAACAATTTCCGCCGTAGCACTATGCTGGCGATGGGCCAACAAGGACCAGGCTCATGAGGATTTCATTTGAAATAGCACTGCTGGTCTTGTCGCAGCATTTGCGTGGCACTGAGAAATTTCGAAGGCTTATGTCACACTAAATCATATTTTGGTAGATACAGTCATAGTCATAACTTTTTCTTGTGACGGAGGGTCGCGTCACTACCATTTCAAAAAGCGGTTGTCACAGTCACCACCACTTTTTTGCCACGTGCTGATAGCGTTATTTCGGTTTGAAGCAAGTTCAAGCAACGACATTTAACAGCGGTGAGAGAGATGGGATTGGTCACAACCACTTTGGTGAGTTACCGCTTGAATACCGCTATCGGCCTATATACACCTAAAACACAGACTGTCATCATATTGGAAAGAGTTCGGTCCAAGTACTCGGTTGGAGTGCTTTCATCGCAAAGAAGAGGGGAAGGCTAATGCCAAAAGCCAAATGCCAAAAAAGAGGGATCCAAGGTGCAAATAGGTAATTTCGAGGGCGTTCTTTAGGAATAATCCATATTGTCACAGTATACTTATTTAAACGCGCAGATGGCCAGTGAAGTTGATTTTAGAAAATGAAGTCTCATTTATGAAATTACATCCATGCTGACTGTTACCAAAGTTTCGAAATGAGGATCAAGTGTGGAAATATGTCTTTGTTAGCAACAATTAGCATGCAACATTTACCAGCCATATTCGCCTTTTGTTTGCCTCTTTTCATAAAAATTACTCGAAGAATCTATTGAGTGGACTGTGATTATGGAGTACTACTTGAAGTGTCCATCTCGACTGATGTCTTGTGAATCGCGATAACCTTACAATAATGTATAGAAGTCTCCAGATTAGATTTAATGAATGAGATTTTTGCACAGTGTAGGTCCTATAAATTTCAACTATTTAGTAGTCTGCTTTTTTTTAGTAAGTTCACCTATCTTGGATGTTTGTCATACTGTATTTAAGAAATAGTAACAAAGAGCGGAAACAGAGGTTATACTCAACTCGGACCACGCATCAAAATCGGTATGGCTTACATACATGTACAGTTATGTCAGCACAGCCTGTGCCTGTAGGACGCACGCCACTGAGACGGTAGGCCTACTGGATCTGATTGGTAGTTTATCATACTCTGTACATTGTTAGCGAAGGAAACAACAATAATGAATCAGAGAGAAGATGATATATATAGAAATAAAGGTATAGCAACGCGATCACGAAATATAAATATATAGGCCTATTAAATTTTGTTCTCCTGTTGTTTCCAGGTTCCAGAATTTGACAGATTTGCTCCTGATTTGTCTGTTTGCTTTAATATCCGTTTCTCTGGGATTTCTAGCTATATACTCCTCAGCTTCTCATTTGTTGTGTCGCTTTGCATGACACAATAAAACACTCCAGCATTAGCTCGAAACCTGTGTTCAATAATTGATCGTCTGAACCATTGAAAACAGTCACAAATAGAATTCCATCAAAGTGGGGCATTATATTTGTAGTAAGTGATCACAAGAAATTTAAAAAAATCTAATTTTTGTCTGTGTATGATGATATAGACCCTGTTTGTTTCAGCCTGCAATGTCAAAGACCAAAATGCATCCACCATTCTCTAAGTTGTCACACACAAGCAGGCGGCCATTCAACTCGTCGACGAATATTCTTCGTGGATGCCTCAATCCTTCTTTCTTAGACATAAATTCTCTCTGAAATTCCAAAGTTGATGATAGCAGCAGGATTCGTCCGCAGTCTTCGTCAACTACCAGTAGCGATCCATCTCTGTTAACTGCCACATTGATCGGAAGAAATCTGGAAGTGTCTAAGGCTTTAAGGAAAGACGACATTAAAAATTTTCCTGCATTGTTTACCATGCATATTCCGCCTGTCTTACACCAGTTGTAAATAACCACAAAATGATCGTTTGTCAGTTTAATCGCATGCCAAGGTTTGGTTACCTCAAGGGTTATCTCGCGAACCAGTTCCCCATCTGAAGTGATTTCCAATAATTTGTTTTTATCCAAGACCGCTAGGATGAGATTCGATTCATCGGTTACTGACAATCGACCCCAGTCGTTGCCTCGCCATACCGTCTTCAAGACATTTCCAGTTGTATCGACCTTCAAGATTTCCATTGGTTGACCAAGAGGTTTTCCATTGATTACATACAAGCACTTTTTTCTGTAACAGGATGCGATATCTCGCGGTTCTTCTAAATTATCAACCGTGAAACTTCGTTGAAACTGAAGGCTAGTCCTGTTATAAATTTCCACTTCCGAGTTTTTCATAGTTATAACAAAAATATCATCGTCTAAAACCGCCAACGCATAGATTTTTGCGTTAGTCCTTTCTGCCGCCTTTGTTCTGATTGTCAGAAGGAGTTTCGGATCAGTTTTAAAGTCGACGGCTTCTACGTGCATAAAATAGTACATGTTTTCGGGCATGCAGGTTGGCCAATGTATGTATGTATGCATATATGTATGTATGTATGTAAGTTAGGGTGGTGCTCAAAAACGTTATTTCTTAGAAATAGATGGGACAGCCCCTAGTTATGTTCCTTTTGATATACTTAGCTAGTGTGCAAAATATTATAAAAATATTCCATCATTTAGGGGTGCCACATGAGATGACAAGTTTTCCAAATTTTAGACAAGGAATGTAAGCACAATTGTGATAATATAATCAATGTTCTTTTGTATTTTGTGAAACCGAAAGTAAATTTTAAATTGCTAGGTTTAAAGTACAATACTTAAAAAGTACTTTTGAGCATAATTGAACTCTGTCAGTTTGATTGAAGAATAAAATATTTATTAGTCCATTTTTGTGACCGTTAACTTCTTGGGGTCTGGATACTTTTTTCAATGTTCGGACACCACATGGAACAAGGCCTGCTTTTGACCTTCATCCTTGATTGTATTCTTGGATCAGTGCCAATCCCCTTTCTGCCCTATCATTCACCACACTCAACCTTTCTGATGACACTCCAAATAAATAAATAAATAAATAAATAATAATAATAACACGGACAATTTCTATAGCGCCGTAACGTGACCATGCCGCTACAAGATGCTGTCCTGTTTCCACAAAGCTGGATCATTCTCCAGCCAATCAATGGGGATCCACAGTATTCATCATGTATGAAGTCACAAAATCTCAAGAGTACATTCATTCATTCATTCATAACGGGCATTTATATAGCGCCTCTTCAAGGAGTACTACTCAGAGGTGCTCCCGACTACACGAAGCTGTGTGTACAGTAATTTGTGGACATTTGGATGGAATGCCAACAATAACTTCGGTTCTCATTGTCTGCACCAACAAGGCCTTGGTAGCAGCATCAATGCAGTCATCGAAAAAGCAGAAATCGACCAAATCCTCACTGAGGTACCAAGCATGACGGAAAGTGCCTTTAGAGTAAAGTGTGAAGCTGTGAACCAGGATCTGAGATAAACAAAGCAGATGAACAGGTCTATTTTCCAGAAGGTAATTCGCAATTGAAATCGTAAAAGGAATACTTTGTGAGAAAAGATGGCCCTGGACATCCACCTGGTCCTATGCATGACACCAGAGGCTGTAAAATGCAACCCTCCAGGTGGGACATGACCAATGTAGATCAGTGCAAGTTCCAAGAGCTCTAGAGAATTATCACGAGGCTGACTGTCTTTCTGCAAACATTCCACTTCAAATTCAACAGCGTCTTGCATCATTTCTTTGTTATTGTTAAACTGCAATTTCATCATCTGACAAACCATCAGCAATCATGTCATGGACAATCAAAGGCAATGCATTCTGAAATCGTGTAAGCATAGGTATTTCAGGTGCAGGAAATGGTCCAGCCAGAGCGTTGAAAGCATCTTCAAGGACAACTTTTAAAATGTGATTAATTTGAAATGGATTATGAATAATGTAGTATGGTGTGAGTAAGTAAGTAAATAAATAATTAAACTTTAGAAAAGCCTTAAATGTACAGACTACAAAAGTTCAGAAAATTGTTTAAAAATTGCAAATATTTATTTACACCTCAGCTCCAGTTGGTTCTAATTTATATATTTATTATTTAATCATTTATTTATAAACAAATCATCAGAGAATAAGGTATCCAACTATCTATGGTGCATCACACTCATCACATAATTACAGTAATCAAATAATAGGTTCTAGAAGTGATGAATTTTCATCCAGCTCCTGAAAAAAATAAGAAAGTTGATTTTTACGGCTTCAATGATGCATGGTGTCATATGCCAAACTTAAGTTGTCATGTGGCACGCCCAAATAATGGAATATTTTAAAAAGATTTTGCACATGAGTTTCTACTACCAATACGAACAGAACTAGGGGGTGTCCCAGGCATTATTTAAAAAAAACTTTTTTCACTACCACCCTAATGTAAGTATGTATGTATGTATGTATGTATGTATGTATGTATGTATGTATGTATGTATGTATGTATGTATGTATGTACGTGTACTGTATGTATGTATGTATGTTGTATATATGAATTCAGATATTCATGAAAGTATGTATGTAAGTATCTATGTATTTATGTATGAATGCATGTATGTATTGTATGTATGTATATGTTTGTATTTAAGAAATATAAAGATAAAAGGGTGAACATCAATACGACGATGTATATAATTATGTATGTGCATCGTAAGTATGCTGACATGCATGTATGTATTATGTCCTTTATATTAATGCATGTATGCATATATTTATTTATGTATGTATAGACACATACATACCTAAATGTACTGTAGACCTATATGTCAAGACACTGCATCGCATAAACCCATCATGCTATATATGAACAAATAATGGCTTTAATATTACAAAGTCAATAGGGCTTCAGGAAAGGCAGTTTGATTGAAACTGTTCTACTTAGGATTATCTATGACGCGAACAATATCGGACATTGTCAAGCAGCTTAATTACATGGACTAGAAATTGGCGTTCGAGTCTGTATACCATGGTATCTTTGTTTACCTTGCACTTTTTATGGAGTTAACGGACAACCGTTGCAATGGCTTAGGCTTAGCTCTTTCATTCGCTCGGACAAGTCGGTATGGGAATCACTTACATCCCATGTCCAACAGAGTTCAGTTCTTCGACCGTTATTGTACAATCTGCACACTCATCTCTAATCAAGATCATTTCCGCCATTTGAGTCCGGCTTCATTGGTGCGAGGACGAAGTCTAGGTGTTATCTGATGTCTCACCCAAGTGACACACTGGCTTGTGTGTCAAACCGTTGGTAATCTAACGCAGAAAGTGCAAAAAGGGCATGTCCCCAAATGCAATTTAGATGGACTATATTGACAGTTGGTCGTATGGCAGGCTTTAAAATAATGGACAAGCCAAAACGATGGCGGTGACATTTCTGGGCTGAAAAACACAGGACCTTTCTCTATTGATGCCGCTGCCACCTGGACTGCTGTACTTCCATGTATGATACTTCTACTTCTGTCAATCCTGTAGGTTAACGGTTGAAGGTGTTGCAATCTTCCAAAATTCATGGTAGCCCGTGTTTTGAACTATATCCGAGACACGCTGTAAAGGTTTTCGGTCGAGAACAGGATCACATAGGCCTAAAGGTTTACCTTATAGTAGGCTACAAACCTCATTTGTTGCTGTTCCGGCATACCGTACATCAGAGTGTTCTGTGTTACTGTTTAGAGTCAGTCAGGTCGGAGATCCCTGTGCTCTGCAACTCACACGGTATGCTATAGTCTACCGTGATACAATTCTAAGACATCGTGTTTCCATGTGTACTTGACCGTGATTCAAGATCAATTTTCCTCTTAAATGGGTATGTTTCGGGAACAAACAGAGGTGTCTTAAAAGGCGCTATTGTAAATAGCCATAAATATATCATATATTGTCACTGTTAAGAATTTTAGATAAGGATCTACACTAAGAGATTCTGATCACGAAAACTGCAACACCTTTGATACAACGGGGCCAGTGGATTAACCTGGGACTAACATGGCAAGGGATATGAAGCAGCAACGCGTCAGCCAATCAGAGCTCGTCTTTTACGATGCATCGCAGGCGATGTTTGTGGCTGTCATCCGGGTACTTAGCAGGGGACGATTTCAAGTAAATACAGCACATGGCATCGGTCTAGACATTTTTTAGCGATTTACAATTAAGGACACAATTATGCGTTTTCTTATTAATAAAAGTCGTTTTTATTTAGTTATAAAGTCAGCTATAAGCGACTCATGTTTGACTAGCCGATCCGTACAAGGGTCCCGGAAGTAAAACTCAGAGCCACACACATAATCTAGACCCAAGACCCTATATTCATCAGCTTCATATCCCTTGCAATGTTAGTCCCAGGATTAACCTGTTGGCGATTGTGATTGCAGTGTAGATCTTTTTACTCAGAACTACTATTAATCTAATTACTTCTATAGAGCCATTGTCATAATGCGTAATGTAACAATCGAAGGTTGTTTCAAGTTAAATCGTAGTCAAAGATTGATATTATGTGCAATGCATTTTAGGCATATTTCATATATTTATGAGCATAAATCGTTGAAAATTAACGAAAAAATTTAGGCCTACTAGTTGATGCTAGTAAACAATTGTGAGCTAACGACAAGATCGTATCGTAGTTGTGCTATGTAGTTCTTTACTTATGTATTTCTTTGCATATGTAGCAGGAAATATAGAATCGAATGAATAATAATAATATATAGCATTTCCCATTCAGTTCTCTCAGCCAACTATTTCTAAACTAAAGCGTCTTGCACTGAGCCTCAGCATGTAGACTCATTTAGAAATTGTTCACATCAGGCATTTGACTATTTCTATTAACTTTTAGTTGAGTACCTTATTCCCTAATTGCCCTACCCTATGCAGAAAAGGTTTACACTACCACGAACTGCAGACATACAAATAATATAATGCTCATATCGAATCTCAAATACATCATATTTCAAGTAAAATGAGAAGTAGACCATAAGAAAACTTGAAACTCACTTTCGTTCTTCGTGAAATCATCCGCAAATATTGTAATACTGGTGGGTACAAGGAGTTCCGACGTAGACGACACGCTGCCACTGGAAAATACTTTGAAGATCGTTACTAGTTTTCGAAGTAAGATGCCAGATGAATACATACTTTGCAAATCTGTTTGTGCATTTTTTGACTGGCACCAAAACCAGATCACAATTCCATTGTCTTCTTTACGACAGTAAGGAACGATAACAATGTCATCACCTGCGATTTCTGATGTCGCGTTTTGACTGCTAGAAAGTGACAGCCTTTGTGCCTGGTTTAGTTTATTGATTACCATGGCTTCCTTTTCTTTCAACGCTTCCAAATTCTTGCTGGTAGATTTAGCGAATAAACTAAATGATTGCCGCTCCTTCACCAGTTTTGTCGATATCTTAGACTTAATAAGAACTGAAAGTAGATGAAATGAAAATCAAACAATTTACAACATGTCTATTTCTCTGGCTCTAAGAACAAATATTATACCCTGACATTTGTAAAGACACGATATCTACTACTTTCAAGTGGCCTAAAAAATGCAGCTAAAGATAGAGCGTTAGTTTTAGTTCGTTGACCAAAAATTGCAATGCAGTCGCAAGTAACATAAATGATATCACACGTAGTAATTCAAATAATAAGACGCTGACGAAGGAAAAATTAAAAAGATAGCTTCAACTTCATAATTTTTGCATACCATAGTTCATTTTCTTTACCTGATTGCTTGACATATTTCAGTATATACATTATACATGTAACAGGGCACTCATTTTAATTAAAAAGACATGTAGTTGGATTAACAATTACTATTATTATTATTATTATTGCCCGATAGCGCATTGGAAAACATCTGGCGTAGAGTGCGAGAGGTACAGAGATCGAGTCCCATAGGCGGATATGCTTTGTAGGCTGCAAATTGCGCCGTGTATTGCAGGCTGTCTGTTCTGTTAGTAGTTAAGATTTATCGCATAACATGTACTTGTACAGCGCAGTGCGTTTGCAGGCGCTTAATTAAAGAATAAATATATATATTACCTCCTCCTTGTTTCAAAAGGTCGACAACGAAATTCTGTTCAGCTTCGCGAAGGCATTGCAGAACCTTGGGGCCTTTGTCTTGCTTGAACGAAATCGTTCTCATCCAGTGTAGAAGTGCGTCGTTCTTGTAGAATATGCCTGGCTGATTGATCAAGTGATGTCGTTCTTCATCCGTTATACAATTTTTCTTATGCAGAAGATCTATTAAACGACCCGAGTCTATGTTCTCCACCAGGAACTGATGGTTGCTTCCAATCACATGACTCTCTGTGTAAAATACACAAAAAGGCAAAGAAACTAAAATCGACGTCGCTATGTACGAATTGCAATCCGATTTAATCTTTTGAAATGCAGAAGGACCACCATGTGAAGTAAAGAGTAGGATATTATCTTGTATATGAACCATGCAGATATATGGTTCAATTATCCCAAAGAAATCAATGCTATCAGAAAGAAATCCTTGTGTGATATGTTGAAACTAGTTTACCGTCAGCTTTTCCTATGAAATGGAGCAATTTAATCTAGACTAAATTATAATGATAAGAATCTATGCGCAAACTATAAAGAGGAAAAGCCTACCTTGAGTAACGGAGGTGATAGTCATGCTTTCAGGTTTACGGCTGAGCTGTTGTAGCTGCGCTGCTGCAAAACTGAGTTTGTTGTCTAACTCTTTTCTTTGATGCTTTTCAAATTCCAGTTCTTTTTGTAACTTCAAAATTCCATCAATTTTCAACGACCTTTCTTCCAATGTGCTTTGTTGAGTTTTAATTATATCAAGATTTTCGTCTTCCGCAACCTTGAAAAACCTTTCCTTCTCTTTAAGTTGCGTTAGGAGATCTCGGTTATTTTCTTGTGCGTGGTGTAACTGTATTTCGAGCTCTTTCCTAAGTTCGTTCTCCTTTTTCAGTGAGTTGCAGGCTTCTTTTAACTTGTCTCTTTCAATTCTCAACAAAATGATCTCGCATTTGCTTTCCTCGAAAGTTTCTTTAGACACATGAAGTTCATATTCAGTTGACGTTAAACGGGCATTTAGTTCGTGCATCTGCTGTTTGAAGAATTGTTTATCGCATTCTGCTTTTTTCAATCTTTCTTCCATTTTCATGATGATGGTTTTCTTAAGGAGTTTTTCCATTTCTAGTCGCTTGTACTTCGCTTTTTCATTGTGGATATCGGCCTTCAGTTTGTTTACCCTCTCTTCTAATTGCATCCGATCTTCATTGCTTTTAAATCTTTCGTTAGTCAATTCTTGCTGCATGGAATGAAGTCGTGTTCGGGAAACTTCATTTAACGACACTGCTGCCGAGTATTGACTGGCGGTTTCCCGCAACTGTTCCAGCTTCACGTTCGCCTCGATTTTCCTGGAGACGGTTTCTTTCCTCATACGATGACATTCTTAACAGAAAATCAATTGCAGTTGCTAGTCGCGACTAGAATGTAGGTGCACGTGCACTTATCCGTTTGTGGCTATCGTTGCCTCTCATTTTAACTTCAATTTTACATATACGTCGAAAATATCTTTCACATGCTACTACTACTACGACTCCTACTACTACTACTACTACTACTACTACTACTACTACTACTACTACTACTACTACTACTACTACTACTACTACTACCACTACCACTACCACTACCACTACCACTACCACTACCACTACCACTACCACTACCACTCCCACTACCACTACTACTACCACTACTACTACTACTACTACTACCACCACCACCACAACTACCGTCACTTCTAATACTACAATACTAGTATCACCACCACCACCACCACCACCACCACCACCACCACCACCACCACCACCACCACCACCACCACCACCACCACCACCACCACCACCCACCACCACCACCACCACCACCACCACCACCACCACCACCACCACCACCACCACCACCACCACTACTACTACCACCACTGCTACCACTGCTACCACTGCTACTACCACTAACACTACTAGTACTGTTACTATTATTACTGCTACCACAGTTTAATTGTGAATCTGTGGCGTAGTTATAATCAGTTGCCAGGTGTGGTGTAGGAATATAGCCAGTAATGTTGTTCATAAAGCATGTGAGAAAGAGTGAGTTTGAGACGTTTCTTAAACTATGACAAAGAGTTCGAGCATCAGACAAACATGATAGTCGGTTCCTTCTTTAGGAGCAACAGCATGGAATGCACGAGATCCCTTAATTAAAATTGCTGCATCATGGCTCAACCAAGAGACCCATATCCGACCATAGTCCACCCTGTATCAAAACGTCTTGTTGTTCAGCAAAATAAATTGTTTTAGCTTGTACTAAATTTTCCAACTTTAAGAAAATAGACGTTACCTTGAAGTAAAATATGAAAACAGAGCTTCAACGTATCTCTTGGTTTGTTCAAATGAAACTGGGAAACAGATGTGACTTTGATCGCGATTTCTGTCTGCGGATGTGACTCAAGTCCTTTAAGCCTTGCTTGAAATGACATTGTGACCTTTTCAGTCTAAGAATATTATATATAAATTTCAGGCACATATCTCAAACGGCAACTAAACGTTATCGCATAAAATTTGCAGAACTTTTCATTCACGATCTCAAGGCAAATTGATATCATATGCAGTTGGATATATAGAAAGATCATATCGAGACAACATCACTATTCGATGTAGTAAAGTAGAAAAAGACAACTTCAAAAGTCTGAGATCGATTCTCACTGGATAAAAGAGTTAATTGATATACAATATGTCGATGTTAACTTTCAATAAGGAGAATAATATCAAACGGGAAGGTACATACCCTCATTAGGTGGACTGCTTTCTCTCTAGTTTTGGCAACAATGCTAATCGACTTAGCGTGATATGCAGTTAACTGAGTTCCTATATTTGATGGTGGAACTAGCTCCGACAAAGAACGTGATGGAACAGGTTTCTGCCCAGATTTAGGAAGCGTTTTCTGCCCAGGAACTGACTCTGAGGAACAACGTTCTGAAACCGGCTTCTTTCCAGAATTAGGAATCGGTTTTGGCGGGGGCACTGGCCTTGAAGAAGATGTCTTTACAGCGTTAGGACACATTTTCTGCCATGGAAATGGCTCTGAAGAAGAATGATCTGAAAAATGTTTCTGTCCTGATTTAGTAAGATCTTTTGGCTGAGGAAAGGGCTCTAAAGAACAACACTCTGTAACAGACTTCTGCCCAGATTTATGAAGTACATTTGCTAGACGCTTCTTGCATATAGGTTTAGGTTTTGATATTTGAACTGCTGACGGCTCGGTTACGGGGTCAGGAGGTGAATCTGTGAACTCGATCAAATCCAAAATGAATTAAAAATCATCTGTGACCAATACATTCACCATCGGTTGAATTTTTAGAAATGGTTTTTAAAGTTTAAAAAGAACAAAACAATCTAAACCGTGTACAAAGTTTCAATGCATTGCCGAACATTTATATAGCACCATAACATGCTAAATGGAAGCTTCTCAATGATAGGGCTCTCATGCATTCTGGACGAGGCTTCCATGCAATATGCGATACTAGCTTCCTGTTATCTTGCATTTGACAAGTTCTTGAAAGCCACTCGGTTCTATCGTGGCCTTGTACAGTCAGATGGGGAACATCTTTCATGCGCTCTCCTAGTATAGCATTAACATTAACAAATTGGTGGTTTACTCTTCTTTCGGTATGAAAGAATTCGCAAAGTTCTTAAGTCGCTGATTGTCTCTTTTCTAAGCTACCAGTATTATGAAATACAATTTCATGAAAGAAGAACTCACTCAAATACAGATTACTAATTGTAACCTAGAAATACTTGTTCAACTCTTTATTTCAACCTTTAAGCTCTAAGCTCTGTGATTGGTTTACACATGTCAAGGAGAGACTAAATTGTCTGAAGTATGACATGCGGCGGCATAACGATTGTAATGCACCTTAACTGCAGAGTAAACAATTTATAGTTATACCTTTTAGTTTGATAAGTTTCTGTTTCAGGTGGCCTTGACCCAATTCCTCCAGCGTATCTAGAAATTTCTCAAAGTCCCTACAAGATTTCTTGCTGAGGAGTCCAAGCAGGAATTCGTTCTTCTCGAAGGTTTCTTTCATACAGAAAATACGTTCTTTCTCGCGAACTGTCAACACATGTTCTTGATATAGCATAGAAATGAGTCCACTTTCTGTGTCCAGGTTCTCTGATAACCACATGAAATTCCGGCAAATCAAGTCTTTGTGATCCGAAGCATCTTCTCTATTTGCTTTATCACATGCTAGAATAAATTTGATACATTCTTAGCTAAGCGGCACGTAGAAAACCAAGAATAAGGAATTTGAATATTAACCTTCGCAGGACGGAAAGATTTTACGATACACGGAGGACGAAGAGGGGTATTTTTTACCCCCAAAACAATGTGTAATATCTCAGCTCACAGGTAAGCTACGATGACAAATGAAGTGTCAATTGTAACATTTCCAAGGTCAAGGAATCGATTTGTCATAGTGGCAATAGTGTACAAATACTACTTTTCACGATGGCGGTCAATATGGCCGCCAAAACACAGAAATATGTATATCTCAGGTTGTAGGTAAGCTCCAGTGACAAACGAAGTGTCAATTGTAACATTTCCAAGGTCAGGGAATCGATTTATCGCTGTGGCAATGGTGATTGATCAGTCCGCTGATTGATAATTCCTAGTTTTGTGTTTTGTCGGCCATATTGGCCGCCATCTTGGATAATAGTATTCCCACGCTATTGTCACTACGATAAATGAATTCCCTGACCTTGGAAATGCTACAATTGACACTTCATTTGTCATTGTATCTTACCTACAAGCCGAGATATACACATTTTTGTGTTGTGGCGGCCATGTTGTCCGCCATCTTGGACAGTTGTAGTCACACACTATTAATCGATTCCTTTACTTTGGAAATATTACAATTAACACTTCATTTGTCATTTTAGGTTACCTATGAGCTGAGACATGCATATTTTTGTTTTGGCTGCCATATTGGCCGCCATCTTGGAAAATAAACTCTCCACAATTATGAAACTATTAACACTCAGTTCCATGGTAGATTCCACACTTGATCTATGATTGGAAGTCACTTGTGAGCTCATATCTTTAAAAAACATATCTGCCCTATGAACGAAAAAATAACGACGTCGAGGACGAAGAGGGGTAAATTTTTACCCCAGGACACTTTGGACTGAAACATCTTTTTCCCACCACATGGCAATGTGGTGGGTATGCAGTCAGAATATGTCATTGGTGGCAACTTGTAAACATGTGGAACGACAAATTATACCTACCTACAGTTGCTCCGCAATCAACATCCAAACACCCCTGGGGTAATTATTTACCCCTTTCCGTCCTGCGAAGGTTAATAGATAATGACTATGGAAGAAAATGGTTTGCTTAACACACTTGAAGTAAACAGCGTCAAAATTTACCTGCTTTGTCATATTACTGTTACCTTAACATATACTAACCGACCACAAGAAACCAAATGCAGAAAATGTTTGTGTGTACCATCTAACATTACAACCAGACGTGTTACTATAACGGGTTCAATCAAATAAATTTTACAACGATCATGTCTCGACAAGACAAGATCCAATCAAAACATGCATTCTCTATTTAAACTATGTCTGTTTGCATAGAGTTAAATTAATTGTTAATACTTCACACTTACTGTCATCACCAGAAACCAACATCTGATATAGATGCAATTGATTTGTGTGTTTAATGAGTGACAGGAAACAGTCATAGACGTCTCTTGGTTTCCTCGCTATGATGCTTAGCAGTTCCTCATTGGCTCGGATTGGAGTTGATTGCAAATGCTGGATGTGCTCTAACTCCCTCAGCGTCAGTTTCTCCTTCTGATACATCATTGCTATTATATCTCCCAGGCACGACAGGTTACTAACCAGTTGGTTATATTTTGATTGAATTATTTGACCATGTTCTTCTTTAATAAATTCACAAAATAACAACTAAATTTTACAACGATCATGTCTCGACAAGACAAGATCCAATCAAAACATGCATTCTCTATTTAAACTATGCTTGTTGTTTTCATAATATGGTTAAATTAAACATATAAATTAAGCAATCAGATATATATATATATATACAATTATCACCATATATATATATATATATATATATATATATATATATATATATATTCTCGACCTGTGAAGATTATTTACCGAAACTTTACAGTTGGGCTCCCTTTTTAAAGAACTCCGTGAAATTATACCGAATTTAATTAAAATTTCATTTAAAGCTTAGGATCCTTTATTTATTAAATTATTTTTGTTTGCCGCTTCAGCATCTGAAGCGGCTTTTTCCGAGGGTAATCTGAAACAAGTGGTTGTTGTGTCATTTAATGCATATTATATTATATCCGAGTTGGATTACAGCGGTCGGTGTTCTTCAGAAAAATAGCAGAAAATAGGCATCAACCAGATCATGATGATAATAGCTGAGGTATGTGTACAACAGTGGTGGGCAAACTTTTTGCACATGGGGCCACATTAAACGCCAAAAAATTCGGAGGGCCGGAAAACAAATTTTTAACTTTTAATAACGACTAACATGAAAAGAAGTTTACTTATTTATAATATATTAAATATATACTTTCGCTGTTAGCCTACTAGTGAGATGTATGCAACTGTGAACATGCGTTAACATGTTTCCCATAATCCGGAGTGATTGCACTGGCTGGAATTCGCAGTTTGAGTTCAAGTTTGATCAGTTAACTGAGGTCTGTACTTGGATTTGTTTATCTTCTTAGTTGAAAATCTTTGTTGACAGATGTAAGTGGATGCGAATAACACAAACATGTGTAAAACAAAAGTTTGTAGATTTTAGAATTTTTCCTTCCTGGACGAAGAAAATAATGTTATCAGGTCTGATTTTTTAGCTGTTCTTTGAGAACAATGTCACGTTGTGGGTCCGTTAACTCCAGCTGAAGATCCGTATAATTTATGAGCTAATTATTGTCAATGTCAAATGTGAACGGTATAATAAGCGCAGCCAATTCAGTCTCAAATGATTTAAGTCCACAAATCGTCTGGAGAACTCTTCTGTCATATTCTAATACTCTCCTGGCCATGAATGTTACCATAACTCTACTTCCTCCCCAATGCATAGAGTTATTATGAAAGACGAGATCTGAATAGTAAGCAAGAGAGAAGCGCCACATGAGTAAAACGAAAAAACTTCTCGCGGTCTGAATTTTTAAAATAATTTTCTGAAGAATTGTGGGGCCGGATAAAAAGTGTTGGTGGGCCGCATCCGGCCCGTGGGCCGTAGTTTGCCCACCTCTGGTGTACAGCATTATTTTTACTTCACACTTGCTAAAGCAAATATTAGTTGCACTGCATTGCATTGACTTGTATTTATTATATTATGAGCACAATGTCATATTTGTTTGTATTGTATCGCATCGTAATGCTTTCTCGTTTAGTCTAAACCAGCATTGTCATTCCATTCCATATTAAACTATTTTAGACAAACTTTCGTATGAATCCAGTAAGTTGTTTGCATTGATTTGTTATATTGTACTTAACCATAGCGACGTTTTAGTACCTCACAAAAGAGCTGCCGACGCAGACCTAATGATGTTAAAGTCAGTAAGAATAAAAACTTAATCAGCAAACGATCGATGCTCTGGTAAAACTAGAAGAATCACCATTACCGAACTGATATTAAGCACCATATTTGGAATTCCTGGACTATGTTGCCTCGATCTCCTGAACTACGTAGCCTCGAAGAAGAGGAGCGACGACATTTGAATCAGCACAGGAAGCACAACTCCAAGCAATCCCTTGAAGAAGGTAGTAAAACGCTGCCTCCGGTCATTGCCTTTATATACTGACAGTATATTGAATGCAATGATCCAGTCACCCTCTGTCACCAGTTACGTAGACAACGACACCCATCGCAACCAGCAATAATTGTTCGTAAAGCGTCTCCGCAGTAGAACGTTCAACATCAACCCACGAACTCTGCTGGTCTTACCAATTGGTGTTTGATGCTGTGATATTCCGAATCCTCTGAACTGGACGAATTCATGTTTACGCGCAAACTTACGATTAAAAACCTCCGAAAACCATCAAAGAGTGGGTGACAGTAAGAAATAACTCGACGAACACATTAGAAGTTCGAACGAATGAAAATTATCCAACTATATTGATCAAAAATGACACGCTGGAGGAACATATGCGACCACGTCGACCAAAGCAGGTGCGTAGACTAGAGCCCTGCGCCGACGTCATAGTGTCGGCGGCGGCGCGCCGGTCATTTTTGGTCGGCTGCGGCGGCGCGCCGACGAACAAAAATCGACGGCGGCGGCGCCCACAAAATGTCGGCGTCGGCGCGGCGCGGCGTGCCCTAGTCAGAAACACGAGTCGCCATGGGGATCCGCAGGAATAATTTTTCCGAGGGGGGAATTTTTCTAAGGGGCAAAATTTTTCCAGAGGGGCAAAATGACGTTTCTGCATGGACAATCTATTCACAACTCCAGGGGAAAATGTCCCTTGCCCCTCCTCCGGACGCCCATGTGAGTCACTATGAGAGTTGAACAGCCGTTGGTACTGTGACCAGTCAAGACGGCCAAGTTCTCTAAAGCCACTCCATCAGACTGAAGCTAAACTACATACAAATGGACTGAAAGAGAAGACACCTTCAGACATTTGCTTTACAAATATGAACATCCTTAATTACACTGCAAATCTGTATAGGTACCAGGTATTGGCAAATTGTAATCAGATGAAGCAACATGCATTTGCATATTGCATGAATACACTTGCATATGCACTGATACAGTGTAGGCCTACACACCAAGTCACATGGCAGATGCTGGATAACAGCATCCTCCCAGTAAGAGAGGCTGCTGAAACCATGAAGTGAAATGTAAATATATAGGCCTACGTTTTCCTATGGTAATACACTGGCCGAGTGGCGTCACTCCTGTTAATTTTTCAATGAAATTACCAGGTGGTCTGCTGCCCGTTTGAATTGGTGCCATGCCATTTAAAGTTTCCACATATAGACCATTGTTTGTATCAGACTAAACTGAAAATGACCATTCTTGATACTATACTTTCTAAGTCAAAACCTGTGTCAACTGATACTGTTTACCTGAACAGATTCCAGCCAAAAGTATTTATCAATTATACCTTCCCTTTTGCAGGAATTAGTTAAATGGCATATCTTCATATTAATAGCTCTTATAAATTCCTCTAACCTTACAACATTAAGCCAAAAATTTACACCATTGAATAAGACCACAGACACCAAAGACTACAATCAATAAGTTATAGAAGCTATTCAACATGAAGGTAACGAATCAGGGAATACTGTAGTACTGTAGTACACATACAAAGACATGCATTGCATATTGCTTTTGTTGTCAAGGTATTAAGGAAATGGCAACAGGAACAGATGTATCAAAACAATGGTTACTTGTAACAAGATATCGCTTTTAATGACTGTGTGATCATGTCACAAAGACAAGATCTTCAAAGTATAAGGAAAACGAATTTAGTGAGGAAGACAATGCATTCTTGGTATCAAGATAAAGACCACGAGCATTGTAATCAGCTATGTTCACTCTTTATCTTCTTCATTAACACACGAGTTCCTACCAATCAAAGTGCCATTTCTGAAAATACTTTGCTTATCTTTGCAATATCATGCATAACATGAAAAATGCAAGAATAACAATTAAGCGTATCAAACTGGCATCGGCGGCGCGCCGACAGATTGTCGGCGGCGGCGGCGGCGCGCCGACAAACAAAAGTCGGCGGCGGCGGCGCCCACGAAATGTCGGCGGCGGCGGCGCGGCCGGCGCAGGGCTCTAGCGTAGACGCCAACTGTATTGTATTTTATCATATATGATGTTTTACAGTGTAATCCAGAATCCGTTTCCTACGAGCCTAGATTATAGTTAGCACAAACTTAATCTAAATTCGCTTTATTCTTAACCCGTTTTGTTGATTTCCAGCCTTAGTGTGAGTCCTGTTTTATTCATTCAAATATACTAATAAACTACTAAGCAAACGTTTGTCTTTATAGAAGTAGAATTTTTCATTACGAAGAAAACTGCTTACCGTATTTACAACAACCACATCATTGAAATAAAATATTGCTATAAAACCTGTTGAAAATAACTGAGATTTTCCTTTATTTCTGAATGTTATCTGCAGATTACAGCTACATTAACATAAAAATTACCTTCCTGTTGTGCAGTCTGAATGTATTTTGATTCCTCTTCAGCAAGTTGTAGAGCAACATACCACAGATGATCCCTTCGAGATGAATATCCAGCCATGTTAACTTCTCAGTTTCTGCATCACAGTGAAAAACTGTGCTTGATGCTATTTTAATTGCACGGGTCTCATACATTCGGTAAATTTTCATTATGGTTAATGACAATAGAATGATAAGAATCAAAACTCTATGTTGATCCATTTTCACCATACCAGAATTCATGACCTTTCAGATGTTCAGAAATCTGAATGCATACATACGAATATGCACACATGCATATGGACACACATACATACATACTTACGCACATACATACATTCATACATACACATACATGCATGCATACATACATATATACATACATAATTATGTACAATTGTACACATACATTCACGTATTTGTACGTAAGCACAAGCGTTCGAACATACATACGTAAACATACGACGTACATATTTTCGTACATTCATACGTACGCACATGCGTATATATAATTATATACATAAGAAGTGAGCACAAGCACAAATACACACATATACAAATACACACATAGGGGCCTACTTCCACAAATACACGCATACACACATGCACACATACATACGTAAACACACACACATATATCAATCAATCAATCAATCAATCAATCAATCAAATCTTTTTATTGAAGCCATTAGAAAACAAAGCAGTGTCAACATAACAGTATGAGCACTTGCAACAAATGGAGACGCAGAAGGGATAATAATCCAGCTATGTAGGGCGGCAGGGCCACCTGAGATTCATTACCATCACAATCAATAAATGTCACTATAGAAGTCTTGCAATCAATACTCTAATCAGTTACTTTACTTCGAACAAGAAAAAAGAAATGAACAAGATAAATCTAAATTAATACTTAATTAAATGGTAAGCTTATATGTGGAAGCCGAAAGAAATTAGTGTAACTGCAGCTAACGGCTAACATTAACCAATTATCAAGTGCATTAGACGTGACACGAGAGCACACAAACAAATGATGAAAAACCCAAAAGAAACACGAATATAGTCGAATAACACGAAGAACAAGTTAAGGAATCGAATACTAACATAAGCAAAAAATGAAAATCACATCTTTGCAAGAAAACTCAGTGATGAAAATTGTAAAGACAATAAAACTGAATGAGCTATGACTCCAGTAGGAGTGCGCGCAAAGATTTTTTGAATAAGTACAAGTTAGGAAGTTTACGAGTATTATGATTACAGGGCCATGCAACAGGGCCAGCGCATTAAATCAAGAAAAGACGATAATCTATGTGAGCAAAAGAAGTTAGTTTTAACAGCAAAAGAGTGAATTGAAGTAGAGAAGAAGAGTTAGGAAGGTCATTAACATAAAGTAAGAATAGTAAGAGACCAAGATTGGAGCACTGTGGGACTCCATAATGCATAACTCTAAGTTTTGAAAACAGCCCGATAGAGCATTGGATAACATCTGGCGTAGAGTGCGAGAGGTACAGAGATCGAGTCCCATATGCGGACATGCTTTGTAGGCTGCAATTTGCGCCGTGTATTGCAGGCTGTCTGTTCTGTTAGTAGTTAAGATTTATCGCATAACATGTACTTGTACAGCGCAGTGCGTTTGCAGGCGCTTAATTAAAGAATAAATATTAAATATTATTATTAATATTATTAAATATTAATATTATTATTACCTGCTGCTGTCTCTGGTCAAGATAACTATAGAACCATTTAAGAGGAGTGCCACGTATTCCATAATTTTCAAGTTTCTTTAATAGTATACTATGGTCTACAGTATTAAATGCTTTAGTCAAGTCAAAAATAATCCAAGATAGAATTCATTAGCATCAATAGCGTGAGTAATTCTGACCTGCATACCCAAGAGTGACATAGAAGTGGAGTGACCTGATTGAAAACCATGTTGTTGAGGATATAAAATGTTCATTTTGTAACATAGCTATAGTCTTTCAAAAATTATTTTTTCAAGGATTTTGGAGCAATAGAGTAATATAGATATAGGTCCATAGTTTGCTATACCTCCTCTTTATTACCTTGCTTAAATATCGGGACAACTTTAGCTATTTTTAGTGCTGCCGGTACAATTCCAGTATCAAATGAGCAGTTAATTATTACTGATAAGGCTGCTAAGTAACATAAATTAGGGTTGGCTATTCAGGGATCTATGTCGGCAGGACCTGAACTGTGCGTTTTGTGGAACGACCGAACGAAGTTAACAATCTCCTCAGGAGAGATATATATATATATATATATATATATATATATATCGCCTCAGGAGATATATATATATATATATTTCTCCTGAGGAGATATATATATATATATATATATATATATATATATGTTAAAATACCCAAAGATTTCACCAACGGCACGAACTTCTGTATGATTAAAAACGGCAAAGTACAGAAGCGTGGAAAGATATATATATATATATATATATATATATATATATATATATATATATATATATATATATATGCAAGCAATATTATATGTGTCATTATTAGATAGCCTACATGATTTATTTTTGAAGATGTCATATTGTAGAAATAAATGCAGCTACGCCTCAATGCAAGCAACCATTTATGCATATTAGTGCGCATGTATATCTGTGTGTGCATTTATATAATTATATAGATGTGAGTTACGATATGACAGAACTGCTAAGCTGTTGCCGTACCTGCAACATCTCAGTCTTAATAGAATACGAGCAATGTACAAATGCAATCGCTTGAAAGAAACAGGGTTGATATGAGGAAGTCTCACTTATGAAATTACAGCCATTCTGAACGTTATCAAAGTTTGAAATTTAAGTGGATTGTGATTTGGATATGGAGCATGACGTGAAGTGTCTATCGACTGATGCTCTTGCGCATTGCGATAACCGCACTATAGGGTCTCCAGATTATTTTGAATCAATTAATCAATCAACTGAAAGGCGCTCCCAACCCATTCGTAAAGAGTCTTTAGAGCAGAGAAGGAAGCGCTGAATAGAAATTTGAATGACAAAATGAACGACAGTTTGGTCAACAGTGTTGTCCTATAAATTTAAACTAGTTAGTTTTGTTTCAGTAGCAAAATTCTGCTTTTCTTTTTTATAAGTTTACATTATGTCAATTTTTTCATAGAGTATTTGATTCTACAATGATCAGTAGCACCAATAAATATACGTTAATGACGAGAGACAGTTGTACCAATGCGGATGTCCGCATCAAAATTAGTACATTGAGACTACATTATTACTGGATCTGATTAGCAGTCAATTGGTCAGCAGAGGTAGACAACAACAAGAAATTAGAGAACTGCTTAGTATCAGTGATATAGCAGCGCAAATGTAATATAAAATGGTTCCAGGACTACTGGTCATTGGCTCATAATTGGTCATAGGCTGATTCGTCATAGGCTGATTCGTCATATGGACGCAGTCTTGTTGTCAAGACCTTAAACCTCAAGACCAAGACCAAGACCTTGAACCTCAAGACCAAGACCAAGACCAAGACCTTGAACCTCAAGAACAAGACCAAGACCTTGAACCTCAAGACCAAGACCAAGACCAAGACCTTGAACCTCAAGACCAAGTCCAAGACCGAGACCCAAAAAAATCACAGTCGTATCCAGACTTCTATTCCTTACTAAAAATTGTCCAGTCGGACTACTCGCTATTTTAATGAAAACATAAGTTTTTTCTTTTATTCAAGCAAAACAACTCTAATCGGAGACTGCAGAGAATTCCGAATTCGTATTTACAAAAGTCCTTCATGCGAAATGTTTTCCCAAATGCCTGTTGAATTTTATAAAAACCAATTTGCTCAGAATTTTCTGACCAAGACGTGACCTGTGGGGTCTCATAAAAATTCTGCCATGTGAAAAAACACGGTCTACAAGTGCTGAAATCGCTAGCACACAAAGCAGCTTTTCAAGAACCGGATGTAAATGTACAAAATTAATCATGAGTCTATTTTGAAATCATTCCATGGTAAATAACCGGAAGTCAAAATAATTGTTCAAAAACAACAGTGAAGCCTCATTCACACCGTGTAAATACTAAAGCAATAACTGTATGAGTAATTATTGGATAAATTTTTAAAATTCTTGCCGTTTGTAAAAATTAACGACTGTTCTTATTGACAAAAGTCTTGGTCTTGGTCTTGCAAAAACCAAGACCAAGACCAAGACTTTGAACTTCAAGACCAAGACCAAGACCAAGACCTTGAACCTCAAGACCAAGACCAAGACCAAGACCTTTGGTCTCAAGGCCAAGACCAAGACCAAGACTTTAAAAAACGAACTCGAGTGCACTCGAGACCAAGATCTTGGTCTCGAGGACAACAAGACTGTATGGACGTTTGGTCATATGGCACATTGGTCATAGGACTATTGGTCATACGTGAAGGCTTTGGAAGGACCCTCTTGGCGAGTGCTCTTTATGAGCTGCCTTCATGGTTATGCTCTCCCTTGTTGATTCGTACGAGTTTCACCCCGTTGGAAACGACACTGTCTTGCGGAGCATTTAAGAGTGAGCACAAAGCTGCACCGCCACACTGTTTCGCCTTCTTTAGTCATACGGTGCTTGCAGTTTTCGTATCCGTTCAATATATATATATATATATATATATATATATATATATATATATATATATATATATATATATATATATATATATATATATATATATATATATATATATATATATACGTTGGCTTTCCCCGCTTGGAAATGCCAAGTTCGCCTTCTATGTTCATAGCTAATATATTATTGCTTTGCAATATAAATCTTACTAAAAACTTTTGTAATGTCTTATATTTCTAGTTTCAGTCCTATTTATACCAGAGTTACATACGGCTATTTGACAGCGATTTAGTGTCAATTAGTTGATTGATCGTATGGACGATTGATCATAATTTACAACGATTTCATTATTAACGTTAAATTAGTGTTAACCCTTTGGAGGTGAGGTGGGGTTTGACACACCCCATAGCTATAACACGTTGCGTTTTCTACGGAAAACGCGGAACCAGCTTGGATTATTTTTTCTACCTTAGTAAATGTGAAATATGAACACTTTAAGACAATATCAGTTACTTTTGAACGAACAATTTTTTTATTTTGTTGCATATTAAAAAGAATTTATAAATTTTCGTATATATTTTAATTTTATCGAATTAAAAAAAGGAACGGCGCAGTGCCGAAAAATGAAATGGGCAATAATATAAGATATTGCAGCATATAATTTTGTATCGATGTAAAATTGATGCATTATTACGGGTATTATCTGTGCGTTTGGTAATGTTTTGAATGAGTACTGAAAATTGCACGTGCAAAGTAGATATTGCATGGTTATTAGTTCACCTGATGGCCATTTCAAAAATGGTGGAAACAGTCATTTGTTGTGATAGTCACGAAATTAGTTGATAATTGGTTATAAAATTATAGTTTAGCTCACAATAAATGTTATGTAGTTCATATAGCGACTTGCAAGTAAAAAATATGTATTGGGGTATATCAAACCCCACCTCACCACAAACGTTCCAATGTGTCACCTCACTTCTAAAGGGTTAATTAGTGTCACTCAGTACACTTTATACCTAAGTTACATACGGCTAATTGACATTGATTTTATTTATGTAATTTATTGATTTTATTTATTTATAGACCTATAGGGCCTATGACCGAAAGTCCTATGACCAATGGGCCCTCTGACCAATCGTCCATATGACCAATCAGCCTATGACCAATCAGCCTATGACCAATGGTCCGTATACCCATAAAACATATAACTGCACTTCCTGTAATTTCCACATTCCAGAATTGGCAGGCATGTTCCTTAGTTTTTGTGTAAAACCTATTGAAAATCATTCCTGTACGTCTCCGGGATTTCTAGCAATGATATCACGGCAGCTCCTCATTTGCTGTCTACTACTTTAACGATTCTCGTGCTATAGGTTAGGCAACGTTAGGCCCCTATGCTTTGTTATGTTACATTACATGTAGGCCTATCTTATCCCATCGCATCTTTTCTTACCACATTATGTAGCGCCTTGCGTCGTTCTAAAATGGCGCTATATCAGTATCCGGCTACACACAGACAAATGTTTGGAAAATAAACTATTTTACAACAGCTAATACTAATAGAACACAAACCTGCAATGCGAACACAGCGATATCAAGCGACGAATTAGCGTTCAACAGAAAGTCAACTACATGACTGGACTCGGCTAACGCGGAAGAAACACGATGTGACTTGCAGCGGCCACAAATCATTACATAGGTCTACCTCAGACCGTTGCGCAGTGCGCACATTATCATAAAATTCCTGTTCATCAAGATTATGGGCTGAAGCCTGGCAAATCAATGTCCCCCCCCATGTGACTAATCGCAAAGCCTACTTGTAATCGTATGTAGCAACCAGAATTGCAAGAAGAACCAGGTCATTAGGCCTATCAAATAATCTCATGATACTTCAGTATGCTGTTCTAATAGTGTTCTATTGGCTTGTGTGTATGAGGGCCTCTATAGGTACAGCTTTAGAAAAGACAGAAGTTATAAGCATCAAGTAAATTGGGTCCACAAACAGATTTTGTTTGTTCTTGGAAAAGGCGAGTCCCAGAACCATGAATGTCCATCCGGCGAACCAGTAAGTCTTAGTCGCGTTGCATGACAATTATAGAGCAATCTGTCATTAGCTCGAAGCCTATGATGCTTAGTATTTGAGCTTCTTAAGAAACTGAACAGAATCGCAAATAACAATCTATCAAAGTATGGCACCACATTAATAGAAGTAGCAGCCAAAAAATTAAAAGTCTTATTTCTCTTGTTCATACGATAAAATTTGACTCTTTTGTTTCAGCCTGCAATGTCAAAAACCAAAATGCATCCACCGTTCACCAAGTTGTCACAGGCAAGCAGGCGGCCATTCAACTCATCGACGAATATTCTTCGTGGGTTTCTCAATCCGTGTTTCCTGGAGATAAATTCTCTCTGATATTCCAAAGTTGATGTTAGTAACAGAATTCGACCACCGTCTTTGTCAACTACCAATAATGAACCATCTTTATTAACTGCCACGTTGATCGGAAAGAATTTTAAAGTGTTCAAGGCTTTTACTCCAGGGGACATTGATACTTTTCCTTTTTCGTCTATCATGCATATTCCGCCACTCTTAGACCTGCTGTATCTCACCACAAAACGATCATTAGTTAGTTTCACTGCATGCCAAGGATTGTCTACAGCAAGTGAAATCTCGCGAACCAGTTTCCCATCTGAAGTGATTTCCAGTAACTTACTTTTATCCAAGATCGCTAGGATGAGATTCGATTCATCGGTTACAGACAATCGACCCCAATCGTTGCCTCTCCACACTTTCTTCAAAACATTTCCAGTTTTATCGACTCTTAGGATTTCCATTGGTTGTCCAAAAGGTTTTCCATCGATTATATATAAGCAATTGTTTCTAGAACAGGATACGATATCTCGCGGTTCTTCTAACTTATCAACTATAAAACTTCGTTGAAAGTCAATGCTAATTCTGTTGTAAACCTCCACTTCCGAGGTATGCCCAGTTATAACAAAAATCTCATCAGATAAAACTGCTAATGCATAGATTGTTGAGCAATTCTTTTCTGGTTCTTTTGTTTGGATTGTCAGAAGTAATTTCGGATCGGTTTTTAAGTCGACGACTTCTATGTCAAAATATAAAAGCATATGATAATTCGGTAAACTTTCGTGTAAGTGAAACAAGCGGGCGAAAATCAATGCGACAATGTATGCATATTATGTATGAAAGTAGGTACATATTAATGCACATAATTATGTATTTATGTATTTTAATAAATATAAATATAAGTAAAGGCGACCATCACTACGACAATGTGCATATGTCTGTGTTTACGTGTATGTATGCATGCACGTATGTATTCATGTAGGCCTATGCTTGTATTTATGTTTATATATATGGAGGAGAGTAAGTCAATTTAGATATTTGTCATATGAATTTTATTATTTTGAGCGATCTGTGATATTGTAGACTACAATTAATTACAGACAAATAATTAATATTATGCTCATATCAAAACTCAGAAAAAACTCCGATATATCAAAGTTCAAGGAACCATCATTAACGATTCGATAAATCCCGGGTTAGAAATAAGCGACGTTACACAAATGAAACTGTACACGTTTTGTATAGCGACCGTTTGACTTCGCCCTGCTCGACCATGGAAGCCTCGCCTTTTAAAGCCTCCGTTTACGGACCATGCTAGAAAGATATTCAAATGTCTGAAGCCGCAATCGGTAGGGTAGCTGGCATCCTGATCCACAGAAGCGCATGAATCATAATCTTAATTAAACTGAATAATATTAGACTATTTGAAACTCACTTTCGTTCCTCGTGAAATCATCCACGAATATTGCAATACTAGTGGGGACAAGTACTTCCGACGCAGACGACACAGTGTCATTGGACAATTCTTTGAAGATCGTTACTAGTTTTCCAAGTAGGATTCCAGATGAATACATACTTTGTAAATTTCTTTGTGTATTTTTTGATTGGCACCAAAACCAGATCACTATTCCATTGTCCTCCTGATGACAGTAAGGAACGATTACAGCGTCATCATCTGCAATTTCTGATATCGCGCTTGGACTTCTAGAAAGTGGCAGTCCTTGTCGCTTGTTTAGTCCTTCGATTACCACCGCTTCCTTTTCTTTCAACGCCTCCACATTCTCATTGGAAGATTTAGCGAGTAAACTAAACGACTGTCGTTTCTTTACTAGTTTTGTCGAAATCTTGGACTTAATAAGAACTGAAAGTAAATCGAAAAACTATAGTATAATGTGTTTTTATCGCAAAAATGAAACCCTGATATTAAAAAAAACACGACCTAATAAAGGTTCTACTAAACCTCATCGTAATCCCCTAACTTCTAAAGCGCCTCTCGAATGCCTAGCGCAGGGCACCAGGCTAATCAAGAACTCTACGTCAAATCTCGTGGGTTTCCAGAGAGTAGTCCAAAGGAGGTCCTAGTCCGGTTTCCAGGGGACACATCAAAGATGAGGCAGAGCAGCTGTTAAGACGGGTATCGTTTAGACTTATAAGGCGGAGGATCAGATGAGTCAGGGTAGGAGTACTTGAAAAGAAGAGACCAGTTTGAGTGGAAAGGCCTGGGGTGATAGCTAGAGGAACAGGAGGAGGAGGATTGAGGCCGGGTTGCAAAAATGATGGAGCAAACGAGAATCTGCGGAATTCAGGGGGAATCATTGCAGAGGCGTGGTGCTGTGTTGGATATGGCTCCGTTGGAGAACTTCAGATGAGTAGCGACTGGGATTCAAAAAAGACTGAGATGGGAGGATAATCGGGTGCAGCAGGTTGCCTGGATGGCGAAGAGATCCCGGAGTTACTTGGGATGGGAACATTGTAGGGAGTTGTAGGTTAGTGACAGGACTTTGAAGTGCATTCGCTCTGGGTTTGTTACCCAATGGTGTGATTTTAGGATGGGAGTGACATGATGATGTTTGGGCATTCTAGTGACAGCCCGAGCTAGTGAGTTTTAAATAAAGTTGCAGACGCCTGATTTGGGTGAATTCGAGGTTGAGAAAGAGGGAATTGCAATAATCAACCCTTGGATCAACAATGGAGGTAGCAATGGTGGTGACAGTTTTAGGTCGAGCATGGGCCGGATGCGTCGGAGGTCACGAAAGTGCGTAATGTAAAAGCGCGAAAGGTTGGACATGTGGTCGGAGAAGGAGAGGTGTGTATCAAAAGTAGTACCAAGTTTACGGACGGAAGAGTCGGAGTTGAAGCTAAGAAGCGAAGAGTTAGTCGATAGGTGTATGGAAGGGTCAGGAATTTTCTTGATTCGATCAGGATGATGAATTCTCTTTTAGAAGGGTTAAGGCAGAGGAGATTGGATGATATCCATTGGGAGATTAGGTTAACCACGTTGAGTTATTGTGTGAAGGAAACGGAAAAAAGCCTTGGGAGTAGTATATATAGAGTTGGGTGTCGTCTGCGCAGAGATAGCGGGTATGAATTTTATCACCTCAAGTTGGCGATAGAGGAGCTCTAGCTGCGCTGTTGCATTAATGAGTTTAACTTCTAACTCTTTTCTTTGATGTTTTTCAGTTTCCAGTTCTTCTTCGAATTTCAATATTCCTTCTGGTGGTTTTTCTTGCAATGTGCGTTTTTGAGTTTCAATTAGATCAAGCTTTTCTTCTTCGGCCACCTCTAGACTTTTCTCGTTCTCTTTCAGTCGCCGTTGAAGATCTCTGTTATTTTCTTGTGCGTGGCGTAACTGTATTTCGAGATCTTTCCTAAGCTCGTTCTCCTTACTCAGTATCTCGCATGCTTCCTTTAACTCGTCTCTTTCAGTTCTCGACAAAATCTTCTCGCTATTTCTTTCCTCGAAAGTTTCTTTAGACCTATGAAGTTCATATTCGGTTGAAGTTAAGCGGGCATTTAGTTCATGCGTCTGTTGTAAGAAGAATTGGTTATCGCATTCTGCTTTTTTCAAGCTTTCTTCCATTTTCATGATGATAGTGTTGTTCAGAAGTTTTTTCCTCTTCGAATCGCTTGCACTTCGCTTTTTCATAGTGGATATCAGCCTTCAGTGTGTTTATCTTTTCTTCTAATTTCATCCGCTCTTTATTGCTTTGAAATCTTTCACTTGTTAATTCTTTATGCAAGGAATGCAGCTGTGTTCGGAAAACCTCATTTAACGATGTAGCAGCAGAATAATGACTTGCATATCCCCGCAACTGTTGTAGTTCCACGTTGGCCTCAACTTTTCTGGAGACAGATTCTTTCCTCATCCGCTGACATTCTTAACAGAAAATCATTGACGACTTTTTCAGTTTTATGGTGAAAAAATGGAGAGTAAGACGCTTTAAACTACAGACTACTATAGTGGGGTCTACCCGAATCGCCGAATCCCGAATCGCCGAAAGCCCTTAAACTGCAAAATCCGCCGAATCGCCGAAAGCAGTTTTCTACCAAGCGTGCGATTCGCCGAAAACCACTGCCGACTCGAATCGCCGAATCCCGAATCACCGAAAGCCAAATCCGCCGATTCGCCGAAAGCAGTTTTCTACCAAGCGTGCGATTCGCCGAAAACCACTGCCGACTCGAATCGCCGAATCCCGAATCGCCGAATCCCGAATCGCCGAAACTGATGAGAGTTCGATATCCCGAAAGCTAGTGCACAGAATCTGGCGGGCAGAAAGTAAAGATGTTGCGTCCATGCCTACACTGACCCGTATATAATAGTAATAATAATAATAATAATAATAATAATAATAATAATAATAATAATAATAATAATAATAATAATAATAATAATAATAATAATAATAATAATAATAATAATAATAATAATAATAACAATAACAACAACAACAACAACAACAACAACAACAAGAACAATAATAATAATAATAATAATAATAATAATAATAATAATCTTTATTAATTCAAACTGACAAGTACGCAGTAAGATATTACATCATATATATACTACATAGGCCTATATATGTATAGGTCAGTATATACTATAGTATATACTGACCTATACATGTATAGGTCAGTATATACTATATATATAATATATATAGTATATACTGACCTATACATATATATGTAGTATACGTCACTCACAAACAAAGAATTAGAATTTACTTTAATAAGATTTACTGTGATTGTACGCAACGCAACCGCAGCCATTGACACGGTTCCCATGACGCCTATTAAGAGATCAGTGTGTATCTATAACCTAGGTCATTGTATGTATATGTACAGCCAGTGTATATCTAGATATAAACTGGTCATTGTATGTATATGTACAGCCAGTGTATATCTAGATACACACTGGCTGTACATATACATACAATGACCTAGGTTATAGATACACACAGGCCCGCCGAGAGGGGGAGCAGGGGGAGACAAATGCCCAGAGGCCCGGCGACTTTTTAGGGGCCCGGGCCGGGCCCGCAATCAACTTATGAAAAACATTATATTAAGTTATTCTGACGCTTAACTACAATCAGTTTAAACTTCAAGCATCTGAATAAAATCATAGTTGTATATAATATTATATAAATATAATATTGTACGGTCGTAGGCCTACACGCGCGTTTATTATTTCAATTTGAGTTTTGTTTTATTTTTTCGTACGATATTATAGGCCTACTTATATAAAGCCTAAAGATAGTTTAGAGGCCCATAACTGCTCTGCCTAGGGGCCCGTGACTGTTCTCCCTAGGGGCCCACGACTGCTCTGCCTAGGGGCCCGTGATTGCTCTGCGTAGGGGCCCGGAATTTCTGTCGGTGGCCCTGGATACACACTGATCTCTTAATAGACGTAATAATAAATCGAAATAAAAATGATAAAATAAGTAATTAAAACAAGCAAGTGTTTTCTTATCATTTATGCAGTAATCTAGCAATGTAACCCTTCCCTGTCAAAGGATCACATCGTGGTATCTCAGTTGCGCATATGGCACGTGTTAAACTGCGCCAGATATAAGGGTCCACGTCCAGTCCCGGACGCGTCGCCTTACGAGGGCCTAGGCATCGACTACCACGAGTTCCAGGCTGAAGACACGGACACTTACGACATCTGTCGACACTTTCCGGAGTGTATTTGTATAATCTGTATTTGTAATTACTGTGCTGATACTGCAATTACGCCATACATTTATACTATTTTGGGCGATATTCGGGAAACAGAAAAATATCGCGTTCTGTTTACATAACAAATGCATTCATTTAATTATTGTTATGAAGGAAAACCGGCGAGGTAAAAATTTCCTTTGGAGATATAAAAACATAATATTATTTAATATCAGGCGTAAAAAATTGAAGCGGAGCGACATCTGTGGATAAGTGTCAAACGGATATACAATATACTTCTGAGTAAATAATGAGGGGCGCTATAATAAATTTTCAAAATGAATGAATGATCGAATGAATGAATGAATGAATGTTATAAATTCCACTGAATTCCTGGGCACAAAAACATATTAGGCTATATTGAACAGCATCTAAACTTAAGGAGCATATAAAACATCTCTAATATTGGTACTGTTGGTACTAATACTATTGGTATAATACTCTATCGCTCTTCTAAATCAATTGTTTTCTCTATCAGGCCTGTACTTTGTTGTTCTCTTATTTACCCATACTTATAGCTCATTGTTATCCCATTTAAATCGAACCTTAATAGATTACTTACCCTTAAAAAACAGCCCGTTATATAGGCGACATTCCTTACGCAGGTCATATTGACCAAGGTTTCAGAGACTTTGGTTTGTTAAAGATTGAACAAATTAGGTATCTATACATATAGTTTCCTTATATGCAAATTTGTCCGTCGTACTGACGCTACGTCACAAACAGCTTCTGTTCTATTGTGAAACATAAACCGGTTGTCTTGACGACGGTCGTCTTGACGACGGCGATCAGAGCATTTTAACAAACGATGTATATAGGCCTATAATGATACACTGTCGTCACGTCATAATTATGACGGGCAAATACACTAGTATGCAAATAGGAGTCTTTATGTATCGCTACGATCATGGCCTCTTACCACTTGTCTTCAATAATCTCTTTAATCCCACCTCTGATCACCACCCCTACCTTACGAGAAATTTGACTTCTTATGTTCCCCAAATAGAATAGAATAGAATATTCTTTATTAGAACCAATTGCAAACCGCATTTTGGTGTAGGCCCTGCAGCAAATTATACGTGTTTAGACAGTTTATATATGACTGCTAAGCTATTAATGACAGTACTGCTAATATTTGTCTCAAACATATCCCGTTAATATTGATTTTTACTCAATGGGTAAACTAAGCTGCATAATAGAGCATCCCGATGATGAATGTTTTTTCTAGTCAAGCTATCAGCGGTGGGTATTTCTAAGTCATGAGCTCGATCGTCGGCGCAGGAGGTGGTACACACAAATAGGGCCTACTCGATTATGCTCTATTCAGTGTACTGTATCCCATTCCTGGAACCTTCTTCCTCGAGTCGGCGGTAATACCATTTCGGCGATTCGGGATTCGGCGATTCGCTACGAACAGCATTTTCGGCGATACGGGTTTTTATCACAAAATAGTTTCGGCGATTCGGCGGTAGTAGCATTTCGGCGATTCGGGATTCGGCGATTCGCTACGAACAGCATTTTCGGCGATACGGGTTTTCTTCACAAAATAGTTTCGGCGATTCGGGCGGTAGTAGCATTTCGGCGATTCGGGATTCGGCGATTCGCTACGAACAGCATTTTCGGTGATACGGGCTTTCCTCACAAAATAGTTTCGGCGATCCGGCGGTTATACCATTTCGGCGATTCGGGATTCGGCGATTCGCTACGCACCCGTTCACAATGCTTCTTTTTGTCAAAGTTTTGTAAGCATTTGTATTGAGGCAATGCTGCAAATAGTGGAGACAAACAGAAAGACGGATCAAGTTTCAGAGATTCTGCTTTTTTCGGGGCAACAGTTTATTCACGAGCGCTGCGTCGTGTCGACATATACACAATGGAGGTACAAGTCTGCTTGCCAGTACACAAGAAAGAAGGCGGCAGAGGACCTGATCATGTGGATTTTCTCTTGGACGAGAGAGATTGGAAGGCGGAGGACCGGATGGAAAGCAGTAGGCCTATAGCAATACCCAGAGAGTCAGAACAGAGGCATTCTACACCAGCAGCCATGAGGCGATGCAGCAAATACTGGAAAGGAAAAAATATGAGATAGGCCTAAAATGGAACTCAAAAGGCAGCAAATGGAAATTCCAAACCTGAGAGTGCGACTAGACCTGGGAGTGACTTTGGTCAGCCAATCTGACCCCACTTGACCCTAAAATGACTTGAAGTCGACTTGAAGTCGACGACTTGGAGCCAAAACGACTTGATCCGACTTGGCAGAAAAACAACCAACTTTCGACTTAAAGTCGACTTCTGACATGGTAATAACGATTACGTACGGCTGAATTGTTGACAGTGTTCATTCAGGAAAATAGTTCGTAGTTGCTGATTTTGTTAGTTAAACTTTGTAGCTAGCAACTAAAAATATCAGTTAACTAAAATATTTTTTCTAGTTAAATCAATTTTTAACTAAAAAATTTAAGTTTAACTTAAAGTTAGCAACTTTTTAGTTGACTATTGCCCATCACCGCCATCAGGTTAGGCCTACACCACATTATTTTGTAGGCCTACCCCTTAACTCGTTAGTGCCAATTAAGCGTCCCAAGACGGGGACGGTACGGAAATGTATAAAAAAAATGGCGAATTTTTCATTATTTTACCCAAAAAATTACTTCATATCATGTCACATAAGGCCCACTAATGATTTCATAAGAAACTGATTGCACTGAATGGCGTGTTATAGGCCTGATGATACATTTTTATTTTGTTGTCATAATTATTTGACCACTAACGTCATTCCGTTACTCACCAATGCATGCGTAGGCCTATCATCCTACAGTACTACTATGCTCACCGACAATAAAGTCGATCACTGTCCAATATAACAGTTTTTCCGTGAGCCGACGACTTATGCAGTGCACCAAAGTAACGCCAAACGATCGATTTATTAGTAGCCTACGAGAAACAGCTTTCTTTGCGTCGAATTCGCTGACGACTATAAGTTCAATGATTTGCGCGCGTTCAGCTCTTCATAAGGCAGACGTGCTAACATTTTTATTAATTTTTCGATTCGTCATTTTTTTATGAAACGTACGTGTGACGTTTAAACATAGAATTACAAATTATATAAAAATAGGCACGCGCCGCTAAAAAAGAAATCGATAAGTAACTAGCCCATCCGGCGTCGATAATACAAAATAATATCGCAGCCTATGTACGCGGTAGAAGTTAGAACTGGTGGGCCTAAGCTTCATTCATTTTTGCCAAAACACAACAAAACTGCTTAAATGCTGCTCTGCCCTTAGTGCCTCACGATCATTAGTGTGACGACGTGATAAATTTAGATTTGTTTGTGTCTCAAGTCGGCTTAAGTCGACTTGCGTAAAAAACAACTTGAAGTCACTTTTCTGGTTCAAATTCGACTTGGGGTCAGTTGCGGTAAGCAGAAACGACTCGACTCGACTTGGGATGACCAAGTCGACCCAAGTCGACTTATTGGGGTCGACTCCCAGGTCTAAGTGCGACCAATCAAATGCCTGTTCTGCGTGATACACAAATACACGTTTACTTTATTCAACAGTCTCTTCCACACAAATATGAAAAAAAACTTACACGTTTACTGAAAAGATGTCCTGACGCTGTGTTCTCTTTCAACTGTGAAGAACTTCTGGATGGTAAGACAATTATGGGACACTGAGGCGGATGACATCGTCTGAGATAGCACTGTCAGTACACGAGGACCTTGAATGACGGGCACCCTGTCAAACGGGCAGCGATAAATGTTAATGCACACGTCTGTTTATAGTGACCGTATGACCTATTAGGCCCTGCTAATTTTTCAATGAATTGATCGGGTGAGATCCTTCATCACCACTGCCCGATTGAATCGGTGCCATGGCATTTAAGGTTCCCGTGTACGGACCGCGGTGGTGAAGGATCTTACCCGATCAATTCATTGAAGAATGAACAAGGTCGATACCTATGGTTGCTATCGAAACACGTGTAGGCCCTACATTTGCAGTCATCGCTTCTCGTCCTCTATGCAATACAGTCCAGTAATTCGGAAGATATTGTCGACTGTCGCCTCTAAATGGAGACTGTTTTGGTTTTAAGTGCGTGCGGGAGCCCATCAATGGCGATGTTTCTAGTCATCTATGGACTGCTTGGTTAAAATTATAAACTTTTTGCTTTTTTAAATTCAACATTTAGTATAGCTTAAATAATGCTATCAATTTGGTTCTTTGAACATCGTATGCGAGTGGTTTTATTTCAAGAGGGCGAAGCTTCACTTTTTAGGAAGGATTGAGTAGTCATTTGCTTCAAAATGTTCGATAAATTTACTGTAGTTCCAATTCGAAATTTGTTCGAGGTTTTTCGTCTTCAAATGATACTTACTGTATTGCATTCTTGTAGTTTTTGAAGAATGCGTCGCTGGGCGATTGTCGTTCGTTCAATGGCGGAGAAAAGATGGTCATCTGACGAATCAATGGATTTATTCAGCTTCAATCGGATAGTGTATGCTACTCATAGACGTCTCTGTTTCTCAGCGCTTAGGCCCTACGTATTTGTAAAAAAAAACTTACCTCATATTATAGTTATACGCAGGTGCTCTTTCGAGAAGTACTGGGCGAGACAGCCTACATTCAAAAACTGTTAAAAATGGCATCTACCGGACATGGTTCGGGAGCAGCATCCATATATTAGGCTGAATTATTATTAGATCTGCCATCCTCTTACAAAGGCACACCCAGGCAGGATTAACCTACCGCCCTTACACCAAGTTTTGCCGCCTCTAGTATTGATGGTCCAAAGTTTAGCTTTTCATATTGGTTCACACTCTTGGAAAAGTTCAGGCTGAATGCCTGAAATTTTAGGTGTTCCAAATGAACTAGTTCAGGGCAAAATGAGACAGTCGAATGTTCAGGTACTCTACCTGATGTTCAGGACAAGTCCCCCTATCTGTTACTCGAACAATTTTACCTGAATGTTTCAGACAAAGGTTACCTGAATCACTCAGGAAAATATGACCAGAACTTTTCACTGTAATTAGATATGAAATTGGTTCCTGAATTCGCACATTAATTAACTTGGACATTACTAGAACTTAATTAGTCATATTACAAACTTTATAAATTTTTAGCTCAGTTCTTGGTCTCGAGTGCACTCGAGTTCTTTTTTAAAATTCTTGGTCTTGGTCTTGAGACCAAAAGTCTTGGTCTTGGTCTTGAGGTTCAAAGTCTTGGTGTTGGTCTTACAAAACCAAGTCCATAACTCTGCTGTCAATATGAACAGTCATTTTACAAAACGCAAGAATTTTTAAAATTTATCAAATAATTACTAATACAATTGCATTTGTATTGGCAGACTGCAGAGAATTCCGAATTCGCGTTTACATAAACTCAGTGAACATGCCTGCCAATTGGCGTCACATGGGTTGGTGTCACCCAGTGCGGTAAATCACGGTGTCACCCCCATGGACTTCCTCCCTTAGTCCCTTACAAGACCGTACAGTATCCTTAGTAATGTTTTTTGTACTATAATGTTACTCGTAAATCGTAATTCCTGTATATCACTGAATATAATGGTAGGGATAATAGTAGTGACATAAAATAGCAGAATTAAAATTACAAATGCATATTTTTATTTTTATTTTAATCGTTTACCATCAGATCAGCAGATACATAATTAAGCATCAAATTAGCAAAACATATTAATGTTTAAACAATGGAGGGTAATAAAGGTGCATGCAGCTTATACAGGCCTCATTACAAAATAGAGTTCAAAGAATACGGAAAATTATATAGGGCCTATTGACTACAGTAATGTCAATTAGCAATGTTTATATAGACTTGGAAAAATAATTGGAAATTAATAATATGATTCTGGCTGATTATTTCTTAAAACATTGTAATATAAGCCTAGTAATAATATTAAGTAAAATAAGGTTAGCAATAAAATATATAAATTATGGAAATATACTCAAAAATAAAATAATACAACAACAAAACAGGAACAAATACGCAAGCATTTCAGCACTTAGTGAACATCGATGTCGACTAAATCATAGCTTTCATTTACTGGTTTTCATAGCTACGAACTCGTCAATCACTTTATCGAAATCAATGCCTTTCGCCAACTCACTTTCAGTTGATAATATCGCAAGATCGGAAAGCCTTGGCTGCTCCATGGTAGATCGCAAATAGTTCTCTATAAGTTTCAGCTTCGGGAAGCTTCTCTCACATGAAGCCACAGAACACAGATCGTCAGAAATAACTTAGGCCTTATTGAAAGGATTGATAGAGATTCTTTGAAGTCCCATTCAGCCACGAATGTCAAAACGTCTAATATTGTCCAATCTTTGGCTTCTTTTCAAGATTAATCTCTGCTGTTTTCGGATGCCTTCTCAGCCTTGGCATTTCTAATAAAAGTGCACTCTCAGACACTTCATCATAGAAAGTGGTCAGTTTTGGAATGGACAACTTTAACTCTCCTTCAGTGACAGGTTTCAGACTATTCACTCTGTGGCGTGCAGAGGGGGGGGGGTGCCGAGGGTGCGACGGCCCCGGGCATCCAGCCGGGGGAGAGGGCATCCAACGGTTGGCGTTGGCCCAGTCACATCTCTTGCGCTTGTATTGACGGACTAATTTCGTATCATACGAATCGTATGCCGTAGTTTAAGTACTAATAATAGTATCTAATGCATTGCGAACCCTTTTAGCGTGTTATGAAATCAGCGGTTGACAACGGCAGTGTTATGATTGTATTATCGTTCATAGGTTTAATTAGGTTAGCGTCGTCTGTTAGAATTTTTTCGGCAAGACGCAACACTCGCGGTAACAGTAACTAATTTTATTATCTATTTTGTAAGGATTTAATCAAACATGTGCAGACAACCATTAATGTCAGCCGACGTTGGCTTGGCGGGCATACGCGTACCATTCGTCTTTACTTTAGGTAAATCTTGTGTTCTTGCAACTATTTCGTTGCAAGTTACTAATAATCGGCCGCCAATAAATCGCCATTCAAATATTTATGTTTACAATACATCGCGAAGTAAGACATGAGTGCGCAAGTTTTTATGTCATGTTTTCCATACAGGCTACACTATGATTAGTAATAGTAGCCTAACTTCCTTAGCATAAAATACAAAGTCTACAATTCGGTTTCCGATCGTCAAAATAGGCTAAAAGTACCATACGGCAATGTGCAATTCTCAAAATTTCCTGGGGGAAAGGGAGAGGGGGAAGCACAGTGCAGTGGGAGGGGAAGGGAATGAATTAGAGAAAGAACAATTTAGGGGCATCCAATGAAGGGGTTGGCCCCGGGCATCAAAGACCCTCTGCACGCCACTGTATTCACTTGAACAGCCTCAAAGCGGCTGCTACTTCTTCGATGGTTCTTGATCTGATCTGGATGTCAGAATGAAAGCGATAATGCACTCAAGCATCGCCCTCTTATTTTCTTCTTGCAAAGTGTGACCAGCATCATTTGCTTGCTCTCCTGCCATCCTCTTCTTTAACCGAACTCTTCTTTCTACAGTAATTCCACATTCCTCTGATATTAAATGTGCTTGAATGCTCCACTAGGTGACTGCACTCCTCGTTTAGAAAAAGTCTTAGTGCCTTTAACTTTTTCGCTACTTTCTCGAGAGTTTGCAAGTACTGCTGTGCAAGATTAACTTCCTGAAGTACATCATGCCAGAAATGCTGGTGGCACATAAAAATAAAATTACAGACAACAGGCAAAGACCTTGTGCTGCACTTCTTATGTCCAATTAAAACAACAGCGCATGGTTTTAGCACGTGCAGACGGAGGTTACGAGACCACGTGATTGAGGCGTTATTGTATTTGGGAAATAATGATGTACGGCCCTGACTGGAACGCATTAAAAGATTCAAAAAAGTAAATTAGCACAGAGTTGCAGATTTTGCTAAATTGATACTAATACAGTACATGTAAGCTGGGCTTACGAGAAATGTTTTTGTTGCTGTCTGTTATTGTTAATTTAAAAAATAAACTTCTGCTGAAACTCTGCACAAACATTTTGATAGTCATTTTGTCATTTTGGTGTCACCCCCCGCACACCCCTAGTGACGCCACTGGTAAGTCCTATTGAAAATATTCCTATACGCCTCTGGGCTTACTAGCGATGGAATTACCGCGGCTCCTCATTTACTGTCTACTAATTTACTTTGTGTGTGTAGCTTGGCACTCATCAACAATAACATTGGCCAAGGTTGACTCCCCTCTGTTATCTCAAAGATTTCCTCCTTCTCCCCTCTACAATCTGTTCTTAAAGCAGCTGCAAGACTAATCGTCCGTCTTTCACGCTTCTGTCATATTTCCACATTCGTGTTTAAACATCTTCGCTGGCTTCCTCTTACTGCCCGTATCAAACCAAAGTTGCTTATCCTTATTTGACTATCTTACCTGGAGTAGTGAGAACGGCCATGTTCCAGTCTCGTTCAATTGTTAGTATTGACCCTTCATTGTGAAATCAGTTTGCTCCTTCGGCCCGGGCTATACTACTATCTAGTGGTCCTGTCACAGCTTTTCACTATCTTAAGACTTGCCTATATTCCCTAGGACTTTCACACTGGGAGCGCTTCTGATTGCTGGGCACTGGGTAGAGGCGTTTTAATAAGTTTTGAAATACAATACTTGAAACCCTTGTGCTACGTTATGGGCACTGGGTATTTAATAAGTTTTGAAATACAATACTTCAAACTCTTGTACTACGTTATGTAACATTATACCTAGTTATGCTACATTACCTTATAATTATGCCATCGCATCTTTTCTTGAAGGAGGGCTCCAAACCTACATTAGCGCCCAATAGAAAGTCAACTGTATTTACTATGCACTCTGAGAGCACCGAACAACCACGAGGCGAGTTGCAGCGGAAGCAGACAATATCAGCTACACAGAGACTGTTCCAGACAACCTCAGACCTTTGCGCACATATCATCATAAAAATTCCTGTTAGTCAAGATTCCGGGTTGAAGCTGGCAAATCAGTGTTACGCCGTGTGACTAATTACAAAGCCACCTCACTATAGATAGCTGAAAACGGCAAACCTTGGGGATCATGCAAGACAACCTGAATGTGTGGAGGTAGCTAGTTTCATGATGGATATATATAAACCATCCTGATGCCGACACTGGCGATGTTGGGAGGGGGTCGTCATTTTAAAGGATGTAATGTGTGGTGAACTATATAGGCTTGGAAGAAAGATTTGCATTGGTCTGTATCCAGAGTCGATTTGGATCGAGGAGAGTGAGGGTGACCTGCATATCAATTCAGGGTTGTGTCACTTCTTGCGAATGGGCCCTGCTTGCTATCGTTTGCCAGATGGTAGGTCGGAACGATGGCCTGTTTGGCTGAGAGTATCGCTGTCTGACGGCCTCTGATTCTGTTCCCCCGACAGCCGCTCTCCACCTGCGGATATATCATTTCTATTAGATACTAAATGTAGCTTCAGAAGCCTATTAGTAGGTCCACATTCATTTTATTTGTCATACTGTCAATTTGTCTCTCTGTATTGTCTGTATTTATACCTACCTCCCTAGTTACAAATACATATATAATAGACAAAAACAGCAATACTTAAAGAAGCACAATAATTGGAAGTAACCCTAACCGGCTGAATAATGATGACGAATGATGATACTTATGGCTTATTCAAAGTAAGGAAAGTGGTGGTACGGCACCTCAGTTAAAAAGTGGAGTACGGGCAAACCTCATAGCCCAAAAAATAACACCTATGTATGCATGTAGGGCCTATACATGTACATCAAACGCATGAAACTTTCGTTCTATGTATGAAATATCAATTGCCTTAATATTGCAATAGCATACAGCCTAATGGCAAAGCTACAATAGGACTTCAGGATATACCATTTGATTGAGACTGTTCTACTGAAGATCATCTCCGACCTCTGCGATGCGACTGATATCGGACAGTGTCAAGCTGTTTACACTCATGGACTTTACAATCCTGTAGACCATGCTTGCCTTATTAATCAGTTTTGAGAGTCGATCCGGGCAGAATATCATTTGAAGTTCATACAAATTAATTACATTAATTATTTAAACTAACACTATCATAAAGGTGTCTTATTTCACGAAATCGTTTAGATAAGTCTGCGGACACTGCAATGATAGACTGGCACTAACTGACACTCGGCGGGTCTTCATATTTCTCATGCTCTTCCTCTTGCTGTAGCCACTTCAGTCTGGGCTGTCCTGAACTGTAGAGACTTTCTTTGTTGTCTGTTCTTTGTTTATTTTCCACTTCTAGACAAATATTTATTTAAATTGCAAAATATCAAATGCGCACAAAATCTATTCTAAAATCTAACCATAATTATCTTGATTCCTCCTCTTCCTCTTACATTTCTCACCGCTTCAGTTCTAAATGCTGGCAGGGTGAAAGCACACTCACCTATCATGGCTATTGCGGACTTGATTTGATATAGCGCCGGTGAATAAGCTGGTCTCCCTGACGTGGCTTTTGTGTGGCGTTGAGAAATTTCGGAGATTTACATTTACATTACATTACACCTAAATTAGCCGATATTAGAACGGACAGATTCTACAAGGTAGTCAATTCCGGAGTCTTTCGGACCATCAATCTGGAAAGTCCGGTATGTTTGTTGACAATGCTCTGACTCGAGGTATAACAAGTTCATTTTGCATTGTATAGGAAAGAGAGAGAAACTTCAGCCTATTACTGGTTTGTATATAGGCGTAGACTATGGGGGGCAGCCGGGGCACGTGCCCTCCCAATAATTGAGATGGACTGTACACCCAATGCAACGAGTGTAGAATGAATGACCAAATCCCCCTTAATATTTTGGACAAGTTTACGCCGTGTTTGTATGCATGTATTTATGTATGCATCTGTTATAGAGCGCATTAGTTTGTAGGAACCTCTCAAAAGCGTTTAGTTTAGATAAGTTCTACATTAAGCAATTCTTGTGGAGTTAACGGATATTGCTGGGCTTAACTCTGTCACTGGCTCGGACAAGTCGGTATAGGCATCAGTTACATTCGCTGTCCCACATAGCTCAATCCTTCAGCCGCTGTTGTACATTCTGCTCAAGTTGACCTCACTAAGATCAGGGTCGCGTTACAATGTTCATGGATCATCAGTGTGCGGACGAAGTCCAGGTGTAGTTTGACATGTCACCCAACTGTACTTTGACGCTTGTACTGGAAGAAGAGAACGAGTCTGTTCTTGTTCTCGTCCGTCGTCGACGGCTACATCGGACAGCAGCGATAGCTTCTTCCAGTATCTTGGTGGCGAGAGGTGCTAAAGTTCGCCGGCTGAATGTTAAGAGGACTTAAAGGCCTTCTCTATCGCGTGGGTTACGTTGGTATCGTGCGAAGAAAACGAGATGTAAATATACTTTAGGGATTTCTTTTATTAACGAAATCTAATTATGGTATTTACTACAACCATAACATAACATAACTTAAAGAGCGTCTGTGATTCGCTTACGCCAAAGACAGTGAGTTGTCAATCCGTGTATGAGCTGTAACCTGTCGTTGGCTCTCCGATATTTGCCCGCTTTACCGTCAGTTAGCGAATGCCCCCTCTCTCCCTCTCTATCTCACTTCTTCCCTTTAAAACTCTTTCATTCCCCCTCTCATTTTTCACCTCCACTGATCACTCGTCCATCTCCCCAACCACTCTCCGATTAGTGGACCAATTGTCCGTCCTTCACATCTCCGTCTCTGTGTCTGATTTATGACATGCGTGGTCACATCCAATTAGCTATAAAGGCTACAGTTCTATGCCGAGTACCAAATGACCAGATAGCGGTCAACAAAATGTGTGTTGCTCACCAGGTGATCCGTCAGATTTTTTCTGATTGTGTAGTTCACTGGGAATCCGCTCAACCAAATTGGGAAGGTTTCGGCTAGCTCTAACTTTTCCCTGCGCCACTTTATTTCCTGTGAATTTTGCAGTTGCTGAAATGTTCTGTTTCGCAAATTTCTTTAATTTCCTTCGCCTCGAAGACTCCGTTTGATTCGGTTGAGATTGGTAGCGTTGCAATGCTTCATTGTCTCGTAAGCCGAATCCCTTGCTAGCACTATGTGCTGAAAGAAAAAAGTATGTGATTCGTTCGCCCAAAGACAATGCGTGGACAACCCGTTTAAGAGATGCACTTAATCGTCGGCCCTCTGCAGTTCCGGATTTGAGCATAGGGTAAAAAAGCTACAGATTAGGGCCTTGCAATCAGCAGGGGCTTTAGAAACAATCAGAAATTATGCTATGTGGGGCATTTTACAATTTTACGTGCACTCAGCTGCACTGTATATATTTTATGCAGAACCTTTTAAAAAGGGCTTGTGTGGCAAATTCAATCTCGCCTGAGTAAATGCATTCATTTGAAAACAAAGTGAAATTTTCACTTTAAATGACTTGCTACTAAATAATTAAAAAGCTCATAGGCCTATTTTTTCAAGCTTTGTGAGACCCTCCACCGGTGTAGTTTTTACAACTTTAGATTAGGGCCTCATCAAATCTAAATCCGGCACTGGTTCTCCGATGTTGCCCACTTCAACGTCAGTTAGCGATCGCCCTCTCTGTCACATCACCCCCATTGAACTCTTGCAGTATCCCTCTCATCTTTCACCTCCACCTGTCACTCATCCACCTCCGCCCCACCCATTCTCCAATCAGTGGACCTATTGAACGAAATTCTAGCCATGCAGGAATGTCACTGTTCTAGATACGTCAGCCAAAGTCAGTCTGAAATGCTGCGATTCGAAGTGTCGCCAGCCTCCCAAATTTCGAATATGCTTTGACCTGCATCAAAGACACGTTTCGCAGGTTTCCGGTGGCACACCAGAATATCATTAGTTGATTAGTAGGGCTTGTGCACTTCAAGTTACAAGGAAATCGCTAAGCTAACTACTACCCAGAGTGTTGTGAATAGACTCACATCTGTAGCAATGAATGCAGCATTAAGTGAATTGTAATGTCAATCAACATGTTCAAAATAATTTTTCCTTGCTCAACATATTATTTCCAACCTAAGGTTTCCTTTCGTGTAGCAGAAGTAATTAGTCCATTTAGAAATTGTTGACATAAAATAGCCTACATACATCTCGATTGAATTCAGGATTTTGTCCTTATTCCCTAATTGCATGACCTTAATATGCGGCTTTAGAGGTAGACTACCGTGAACTAATCTTATAGACACATAATCAATATTATGCTCATATCGAATCTCACATAAAGAGGCCTATTTCAAGTTAAATGAGAAATTTACGAATACTTGAAACTCACTTTCGTCCTTCGTGAAATCATCCACAAATATTGTAATACTAGTGGGGACAAGTAGTTCCGATGTAGATGACACACTGCCACTGGAAAATTCTTTGAAGATCGTTACCAGTTTTTCAAGTAGGATTCCAGATGAATGCATACTTTGCAAATTTGTTTGTGCATTTTTTGACTGGCACCAAAACCAGATCACAATTCCATTGTCCTCCTGATGACAGTAAGGAACGATTACAGTGTCATTATCTGCGATTTCTGATATCGCGCTTTGACTGCCAGAAAGTGGCAATCCTTGTCGCTTGTTTAGTTCTTCGATTACCATGGCTTCCTTTTCTTTCAACGCTTCCACATTCTCGTTGGACGATTTAGCGAATAAACTAAACGACTGTCGTTCCTTCACCAGCTTTGTCGATATCTTGGACTTAATAAGAACTGAAAGTAAATCAAATAGAATTGAAAGAACTGGACCCATTATATGTGTCTATTTCGTTGACAAAATAGACCAACAGCTATGATTATGATTATTATGATTATGATTATGAATATTATTATTATTATTTTTTTATGCCCCAAGGTACATATGATCCCTTGGGGACTTAAATGTTAAGTAATATTATTATTATTATTATTATTATTATTATTATTATTATTTTATTTTTTTTATTATAGTAATTATTAAGGAGCTTTTAGATACTCAGGAGCAATCCCAGTCTAAACACGGCTAAAGAGATAGTCTTTAAGTTTGAAAGGAACAAGGTAGAGTGAGTTATAGGGACCAGACGGAGTGCAACAGGAAGACCATTCCAGGCTGCGGGGCCAGCGACAGAGAAAGGACCACGCCAAATTATGGCTGTCTGCGTGCGGGGTCCAAGAACTCGGCCTGGTCAGCTGACCGAAGAGCGGATCGTCGCAGGAACCCCGAGGTAGGGCGATAAAGTTCCCGCAGGTATAGGGGGATTCCCTCCAGAGTTCAGACAACGCCTGAATTATGAATGGGGAATTTTAAGTATAGAGACCATGTAGGCGATCCGCGGCGGGAAAGGGATCCAGTACAGTACATCCCGCATATAAACAGAAACCTGGCAGAATCTGGGGGTGCCCCCAGTAAGGCGTGCAGCTGCATGCAAAACTCGGTCCAAGCACCCAAGGCGAGCAGCTGGGATGCCAAAGTAAAGGGCGCTACAGTAGTCCAGACGGAAAACCACAGAGTGCGAGAGACTACCCTTAACTGATACCATGACATTTACAAAAATACGATCTATTGGTTACTACTGACCAGAAATTGCATGTGCGACTGCGGAGGATTTTCTAACATGTTAACTGTTGGGAAAATTCCCCAACAGCCCTCTCAAATTCCCCACCAGTCCTTGCCCTTTTCCTCACCAGTGAATTTTGCCCTTTTCAGTCCCACCACTGCCACCAGTCAACACCAATGATGAAATGATTAAACGATTGTTTTTATTACGAACGTAAGGCTTGAAGTTGAAATCCTCATTAATAACGATTCATTGTGGAGCTTACTGCATTAGCTGTTAATAATAATAATAATAATAATAATAATAATAATAATAATAATAATAATAATAATAATAATAATAATAATAATAATAATAATAATTATAATAATAATAATAATAATAATAATAATAATAATAATAATAATAATAATAATAATAATAATAATAATAATAATAATAATAATAATAATAATGATAAGGCTCTAAGCTAATCCAATTATCCTGTTTCAGTGCTTTTTGCCTAAAATTACGCGCAAAAATCTCCTTTTTCAAAATATCTCCACCAGTGGAAATTTCTTTAAAAATCTCCTGTGTGACTGCACACAACACGTAGGCCTAATAATTCAAAAATAAATGCTCAAAACGGCAAATTTAAACAGAAAGTTAGGCCTACTTCTTAATAGTTGGCCTCTATTTGTGCCTACCATCGCTCATTTCCTTTACCCGAATGCTTGATATTTTCGAAAAGATCAAAGAATATAAATCATCAATTAACCTAATCATTTTAAATAGATTCTAAAAAGGAAGTTGGGTTTAACTACAATTGTTAGGCCTACCTCCTCCTTTTGCCAAAAGATAGGCAACAAAATTCTGTTCAGATTGCCGAAAGCATTCTAAAACCTTCCGTAGTTTATCTTCCCTGTACGTAGTCGTTCTCATCCAGTGTAGAAGTGCGTCGTTCATGTAGAAGCTGCCTGGCTGATTGCTTAGATGATCTCGTTCTTCATCTGTTATACAGTTTTTCTCATGCAGAAGATCAATTAAACGAACTGATTTAATGTTCTCCACTAGAAACTGATGATTGTCCCTAATCACATGACTTTCTGTGCAAAACAAATGAGAAAGTAAAGAAACAGAATTCTACAAATAGGAATTATCTGGTAAAAATCAAACATACCAATGCATCGTTCAATTTCACCAGGTAGGCCTAATTAATATACCAAGCATCGAACATGAATTTCAGGATTCTTAAGTATATTCATAATTAAGAAATAGATAATAGTTCAGTATCGTGTGATATCCTTGGTGTCCTTGCTATTACCAAAATAACATTTAAAATCCAATTTCACGCCACCTTTTTCTACAGTTAAATAATTTAATTATAACTGAAATACAATGCTTAGAAACCTACCTTGGGAAAGGGATGTAATATTTATGCCTTCGAGCTGTTCTGGCTGCTCTGTTGCATATGCAAGTTTATCCTCCAGCTCTTTTGTTTTGTGTTTTTCATTCTCCAGTTCTTCCTGTAACTTCAATATTCGATCACTTTCTAATGATTTTTCTTCCAAAAATGTGACATTCGGTGATTCCAAAAGATCAAGGTTTTTCTCATCAGCCACTTCTAAACTTTGTTCGTTCTCTTTCAGTCGCAATAGAAGATCTCTGTTATTTTCTAGTGCGTGACGTAACTGTATTTCAAGGTCATTCCTAAGCCCGTTCTCTTTTTCCAGTATCTCGCAGGCTTCCTTGAAATTGTCTCTTTCAGTTCTCAACAAAATCATATCCCTTTTGCTTTCCTCGAAAGTTTCTTTAGACTCGTGAAATTCATATTCGGCTGACGCTAAACGGGCATTTAGTTCTTGCATCTGTATTTGGAAGAATCGTTTGTCGCATTCTGCTTTTTTCAATCTTTCTTCCATTTTCATAATGATAGTGCTGTTTTGAAGTTTCTCCTCTTCTAATCGCTTACACTTGGCTTTTTCATTGTGGATATCGATCTTCACTTCATCTATATTCTCTTTTAATTTCATCCGCTCTTTATTGCTTTGAAATCGTTCACTTGTTAATTCTTGTTGCATGGAATGCAGTTGTGTTCTGAAAACCTCATTTAACGATGAAGCAGCCGAATATTGACTTGCGTTTTTCCGCAAATGTTCCAGATCCTCGTTTGCCTCGATGTTTCTGGCGACAGCTTCTGCCTTCATTCGATCACATTCTTAGTAGAAAATCATTTAAAATGGTTAGTCGTTACTGGAATAATGCTGCACTTATGCCTTGGTGGTAATAATTGACTAGACTGACTCTAATTGTAATTTGAATCCACACAAATAACATCAAATACCTTACACATAAAAATGGCACGCGCTGTCAACAATGATGGGTTTCACCATGACATATCCAATTAAGAGAGAGATAAATTGAAACACCTCCTGTCCAGAAACATAACAGTCAGTCCATAAACGCTCCATGCCCTGCCAGACATTTTCAAGGGCTTTAGATACGACTGATATGGATTTTATATGCTCCAAAACTCGAGTATGGGTCCGATATGGACTCCAAGTGGGCATGCTGACAGGGTAATCCACTTGTGCCATTACTTTTTGTTTTTTAACAAAATAAATTATTTAATTTGCGCTATGATTTCAAAGTTTAAGGAAAGCCTACCTTGAAGTAAAATTTGAAAACACATCTTCAAACTATCTGCTGGTCTTTCCAAATGAAACAGGGAAACAGAAGTGACTTTGATTGCGATTTCTGTCTTCAGATGAGTCTCCAGTCCTTTTAACATTGTCTGAAGTGTGACTCCTTCAGTCTAAAATATATATATATATCAAACGTCATCTGAAGGCCGTCGTTATCGCACAAAATGTGTGGCACTTTTAATTTACGATCTCACGGCAAGTTGATAGGATGCATATATCATGTTTATCCAGGGGCGGATCCAGAAGGTTTATCAGGGGGGACCAAAAATAATTTGTGCGCTGGGAGGAGAATAAAACTTTTTATAAAATTTTTCAAGGACCAACGAAACTTTTATAGGAAGTCATCTCCCCAAAAAACTGATGACCTTTTTTTAGTCATTCGGAACATTTTTCTCTTATCTACGTTCTACACGTCCTGTGTAAATACCATTATCCATTATTTCGTCATTTTTCATCATCTACTACATGTATAAACATAAAAAAATTCAAATGGGGGGCCATGGCCGGATTCCCCCTGGATCCGCCCCTGTTTTTATTTACATACATACATATATATATATATATATATATATATATCCAGGGAGACTGTAAGTGACAGAAGATGAAATTGAGGCAATATCACGACGCAGATAGTAATATAAGATAGACATTTCTGAGGACAATTCTTACTAGATTCCAATTTTAACAGACTTATAATAAAGAGAGTGATATTGATCTACAATAGAGACAGTGCCATCAAAGGGGTTGATTCGTACCCTCCGATATTGGTCCGTTTTCTTTGTATTTTTGGTAACAATGTGTATCGACTTAGCATCTTGTTTGATTGCGATCGACTGAGTGTCTGGCTTTGGTGGTGGAACTGGTTTCGACAAAGAACGTGATGCAATAAGTTTCTGCCCAGGTTTAGGAAACGTCTTCGGCGGGGTGACTGGCTTTAAGATTACTTTTGATAGCAGCTCCTTGCAAATAATCATTGGCACAGATTCAGTAGGAGAATCTGTGAATTCAATAAATTCCAAAAATTATCAAATATAGGTTTGTGTTGGAATTAAGACACAGCCGTGACCAATGCATTCAGTGATCATCGGCTGTAGGCCTAGTTGTATAAATGTTTTGAGGCATAAAACAGAACTAAGCGCTTGATCTTAACCATGAAAAGATGTTGCAATGCATTGCCGAACATTTCTAACGTACCACTACAATCTCATGAATATCTCGTTACATGAACCTATTGCACAATGCAACATGGAATCTTCGGCGAGATCGGCCCTCATTATAGAACAGACTTTCATTCAATATGCGACTACAGCTTCTCCTTTCTGTGTATTTCGCAAGTGACTGAGGACCAGCGCTCGTTAATAAGCTGGTGTCCAGCACTTAATTTCAGAGTAGCGATTTAGATACAGTTTGAAGTTTACGATCATTCAATTCGATCTTGGTCTTATATTATCAGGTCAAGAGCCCTCGGATGAGTTCTCTTGAAAAATCGAAGAAACGCTATATATATTTACACTAAAAGGCCTAATTACAAAATAACCGTTGCTTTTACTCGGCTGATCATTGTTTTCTATTATATATTAAAGAATTATCAGAGTACTGTAGTCATTGTGTTGCATTTTTTTACAACCATCCAATCAATATTATTCCACAATGTATGAAATATAGGTCTGTATTGAAGTTAAAACAGAGCGCTATTGTTTTGCATAGGCCTATTTCACAATCAACCAGTAATATGAAACACAATTTAATGAAAGAAAAAAAGTGCATGAACACAGATTCCTATATGTATCCTAGAAATATTATTTCAATGAAGACCATCACTCTAGGCTCTGTGGTTGTTCTACTCAATGTTAGAATAAATGGTTGAATTAGAAGCATGGCATACTGCGACATAATAGCTCCAATGTACCTTAACCGCATCAATGTAACAATGTGTAATTATACCTTCAGCTTTTCTCAGTTTTGTTGTCAGATGGTCTTGACCTGATTCTTCCAGCGCTTCTAAAAATTTCCCAAAGTCTGTCGGAGATTTCTTGCTGAGCAGTCCAAGCAGATACTGATTCTTCTGGAATGTATCGGTCAAACAGAAAATACGTTCTTTCTCGCGAACTGTCAACACATTTTGCTGGTACAGCAGAGAAATTAGTCCACTTTCTGTGTCCAGTTTCTCTGATAGCCACATAAAATTCCGGCAAATCAAGTCTTTGTGATCCAGGAAATCTTCTCTATTTGCTTTATGACATGCTAGAATAAATTTTACATATTGCTAGCTAAGCCGCAAGTAGAAAACCAGGAATAAAGAATATGACGATTAATGGCATTATGAATATGAATAAAATGGTTTGTTTAACACACTTGAAATAAACAGTGTTAAAATTTTGTTTTTTTACAGTTGTTGCGTTTACAGCCTTTACATACAGTAACCGATCATTAGAAACTAAACGAATGTCTACACTATTCATACACGCAGAAATAATATGTTTATACCATCTAACGATACTAACAGAGATGCTACTATGTATGGTTTGATTAAATGCGCATGGAGAAATTTAATAAAGGGCTAAATTATTGGCTACCCTTTGGTAGAAAATGTGGAATAAAAATACTTACTGTCGTCACCAGACACCAGCATCTGATATAGATGCAGTTGGTTCGTATTTTTAATGAGTGCCAAAAAACATTCATAGACAATTCTCGGCTTTCTGGCTATGATGCTCAGCAGCTCCTCATTGGCTCGGATTGGAGTTGATTGCAAATGCTGGATGTGCTCTAACTCCCTCAACGTCAGTTTCTCCTTCTGATACATCATTGCTGTAATGTCTCCCAGGCACGACAGGTTGCTAACCAGTTGGTTGTATTTTGATTGAATTATTTGACCATGTTCTTCTATAATATGTAATATAATGACAACTAATTTCTACAGTGATCACGTGTAGACAAAAGCTATATAGTGTGCCAGCTGAGCATCCGAGGTTGAATTCCCAAGAGAAATTTGAAACTACTCATTACTTAACTGAGCCATTTATCTAATGTAGAATAGACTACCCTTTGAGTTGACTGTGATCTCCAGAAAAATCCTTTAACATTAGATCATGTTCTGGATGATCACAGTTGATGAGACGTGTACAAAATACTACAGCTGCTATAGTCAGTTGCATTGCATTGCATTGATTTGCATAATTGTATTGCGTTGCAGTGAATGCATCATATTTTAAAAAAATTAGATTTAGTATAGAATAGCATAGTTTAGTCTATTCTATTTTAGAGTTTCCTGGTATAACTTTAGTTTAACTTCTGTTAGTTGCAAAGTCTGTCTCCTTTGGGTTGGCAGATCAAGCCGTAGAATGATTGCGTTCCTTTCCTTCTGACTACAATTATAGCCGCGTTGTCATTGGTTCTTCCAAGTCCCGCTGGGTTCCTGCTCCCTTTGGAGTTCTAGACGTATCGGTATTGGGCCCATTGCTTTACATTCTTACATCTCCCGCTGGTAACATATGGCTTTTGCGCCACCTTTACGCTGACGACATACGGTGGCATCCGTTCGGTTGATGTGCAAAGCCATAGATGCTCTTTCTTTGTGGACGGCCTCTAGGCGTTTGCTTCTAAATCCGTCTAAGAACCAATTTATCTGGCTAGACAGCCAGAGACAATTGACAAGTAGAGTCAATAATATAATCAAGTCTACACCTTAGACTTGAATCTACTTGCTTAGATGTTCCCTGATATATCTTTTTCACTGACTGTTTGAGAGCTTAGAGTTACATTGGATTAAGAGCCTAGTCTTTCACAACATATTATGTTGTGAGAGGCTCCTGATCCAAGGTAAATCTAGTTACTCGAAGCTGTTATTATCATCTTCGCCAATTACGCGTTGCCTCGCGTTCCCTCTCTCACGAGACTGCCTCTACTCTTGTTCACGCATTTGTCGCTATCAGAATTGATGATAGCTTCTCGATCTAAGTGGGTCTCTCGCTCGGTCTAATTTGGTGTCCTGATCGGGTTCTCCGTTCAGCTGTTCGTCTCATTGATCATGCTCCTAAACATGCCCATGTTTCTGCAGCTTACATGCGTTATGTATTGCATTGGCTTCTTTTCTCTATGCGTATCTCATAGGATTGCTGCGCTGGTCTGGCGCTGCCTTGTCGGCTGTCCTCCGTCCTACCTATGCGACCTCTGTCGTCCGGTGTCTGACCTCGTGGCTCCCCGGTATCTTCGCTCCTTGGCTAAGGGGAGATGGGGCTTTTGGATTAATCTAAGCCTAACTTTGGAATTTAATTAACCTAAATTCACTCCATTGTATTCTAGTACCTACAGTCGAAATCTAATCTTAGTCAGAAATCAGAAATGTCAATTTCAATTAACTACAACTAATTGGAGTCTAACCGGTTAATCAATTGAGCCTATGTACATGCGAGTAGACGAAAGTTTGTCTATACACAAATTTTTGCTTACAAAGTTCATAACAATCGCTTGCAATGCTATGTTGACAATAACAAGTTTACATCCTACCAAAAGTGCTGAAAATAACTGGGCTTTTGGTTGACTTCTCGGATAAATTTGCTATTAAATCTGTATTAACATAAATTTACCTTCTTGCTGTGCAAACTGCATGGATTTTGTTTCTTCTTCAGCAAGTTGTAGAGCAACATACCACAGATGATCCCTTCGAGACGAATATCTAGCCATTTTAACTTCTTCGTTTCTGTATCCGAGTGTAAAATTAGTGCATTTTATTACACAGGTATCCTAACATTCGGTTAAGTTTGCATCATCGTAAATCGTAAAAGGTAAGAATAGAATTCTATGTTTATCTATTTTCACCTTACTATAATTCATGACCTTTTAGATGGTCATAAACAGACACACATACATACATACATACATACATACATACATACATACATACATACATACATACATACATACATACATACATACATACATACATACATACATACATACATACATACATACATACATGCATGCATCCATGCATACATACATACATACATACATACATACATACATACATACATACATACATACATACATACATACATACATACATACATACATACATACATACATACATACATACATACATACATACATACACACATACATACATACATACATACATGCACACATATATCAATAGATACACATATGTACATACATACATTATACGTTCCTACATACATGCATTCGCACATACATGCAATTTTCTGTGTGTCACATCAGGTATCTGGTATTTTACGAATGCCATGTAAGTTACATACTACACTTCATAACATAATTAATACACACAGCAGCACTTTAATGCAAGCATATGTAATACACAGTATACAAAATAATTTTGAATAAGGACAGTAGAAGCTCTTACGAGATCTGTTACAATCAACATATCAGACAAAGCTCGAAATGAATACGAACAGCTTACATAATTATGCAGCGGCTCGAATTGTTAACATTTATATCCGGGTCCGGGCGAATTCCGAAATAGACCTAAATGCACTCCATTCGTAGACTGTGTAGGTCTAATATAGGGTTAGGCTAAGCCTAATGTCAGCGGTCTATGTCAGTTCATACAGCGGCTTATATATGCTTGACTCAGTCTTAGCCTGAATATCTCCTCAGGTGTCTCCTGTAAGTGTCTCTGTAAGTATATTCTGCTGCACAGAGTCGGCTTTAGGTATAGGCGAAACAGCCGGCTGTCTATGGAGCGGAATTTTGAAGGGGCGGCAAATTCCGGCAGTTTCGAAGAATAAATGGGTTGTGTCCATATGCATAAAACTACTCAGAAATGGCGGCAACATTTACGAGTAAGGGGCGGCATATTTGTCCTTGCCTATAACATAAAACTGTCGCAGCCTATCATAGGCGGCCACTGATTCTGTAGGCCTATGATAAGTTACACATGGGATACGCTATAGTACTTTTCGCTCTTGTTCACAATTAGCTGGCTCCATCATTTCCAATTGTTTACTTCACTAAGTTCGCACATCACTTATACTGAGTGTCGCGGTCGACTCCTTCGATCGCAACGACGAACCAACGAAGGAACTATTAAAAGATCTTTATTTAAAAATAAAGTCGATTAAGTGTAGAGTAAGTCAACTCGTCTATCAAATATCACAATCGTAGACAGCACACAGGTTGGCTGGTCTCGATTGAACGTTATACGATCAATGTTTCAACGTTTACAAATCTTCGTCAAAAGGCCCTTAATGTACATCAGGTCTATCTTATATAGAGTTCTCCCGGATTCCAGAACGTTCTGTGACGTCACTGTACTTTTCCCTGGAAAGTCCTACTGAACACATATATCCTTGTTGCATGCACCGAATTAATGTTGACAGCTTGCTGCAGAATTTTCCGTGCGTTGTAAACAAGCTTGTTGACGCGTCGGTTTTCTTCCCTTGATGCATGCACCCGCGTAGACCACGACATTCCCTCCGCCCTCAGATGATGACACGTCTTCAGCACCATCTCGAACGGGTCATCACGATCAAGCCGGGCCTCCAGACTCCATCTCGACACAGCATATACAAACAAGACAAAACACATCAGTTAGTCAATTTATCTATACAATTTGCGGGCTTGATCCTTGTGTGTCGGGCTATTCCCCCCCTTCACCATCCGAGTCACAACCGAGAGAGGAAATCAGCCACAGTGTTCTGACGTCCAGGACGATATCGAAAGTCCACGTTAAACTCTTGCAATGCTAACGCCCAACGAGTCAGTTTCGCACTCTTAGGGCTTGCATCTGTGAGATAAGACAAAGGATTATGATCTGAATAAATGATTATCCTTGATAAAAATATCCATGACTTGAATCGTTTAAGTGCCCAAATTACTGCGAAAGCCTCTCTCTCAATTGTAGACCAATGCATCTGTGTATCTGTAAGTTTAAGGCTAGCAAAAGCAATTGGTTTTTCTTGACCTTCTTCGGTCCACTGAAACAAGCAACACCCGACCGCGGTGGCACTTGCGTCAACACTTAAACCAAATTCCTTAGTGAAATCAATGGTATGCAACTGTGTAGCTTTACTGAGATCATCCTTTAACTTATCTAGTGCTTCTTGATGCTTTTGCTCCCAAGGCACCTTCGTAGGTATGTTATCTCGTGTCAAATCAGTTATTATCCGTGCTTTTTCAGCTAAAGCAGGTATAAAATTTCGAAAATAACTGAAAAAACCCATAACCTTTCTAACGTCCTTCTTTGTTGTTGGAGGATGGATATCATTGATCGTAGCGATCTTACCTGGATCAGGTTCAATACAACCTGACCCTACTATACCAAATTCTTCATCTTGATCAACAATTACTGAACAGCTATTGATCATCGCTTGTTCGAGTCGTTCATGGTATCGCTTGATCTTATTTGCGTGTAAATGTCTTTGTTTTCCCTCTATTTCTACTATATAAGAATATGGGGATTTAACCTTGACTACGGTAGCAGGTCCTTGCCATCGACTATAAAATTTAGAACTACCAAAATCTGGTGCTAATACTGCTACTTTATCTCCAACTTCGTATTTTCTGTCAGTACTACGCAAGTTATAATAATCTGCATACCGCTTTGTTTCTATATCACTATAGTAATCTGCATAAACTTTCGCGAATTCGAGGTTTTCCTTCAGTGATTGGAGATACTCTTCGGGTGATTTACCTAAGTTAAGAGGTACTTTTCGTTCGCCAGCCCACGATTCCTTCAACACACTAAGTGGACCCCGAGGAAGAGTTCCATAAACCATAGTGAATGGCGAAATATGAGTCGTGCCTGAAGGTTTTTCTCTAAGGCTCCACAGAACAAACGGTAACAATTGGTGCCATCCACGAGGATCAGATTGAGCAAGCTTAAAGATCATGGTTTTCAAGCTTTGGTTGCATCTTTCAACCAATCCAGCTGCCTCAGGATGTCCAGGGGTATTAAATCTGGGACTACAACCCATTCGCCGCAAGAATTCTTTCGTCAAACGACTGGTAAAGTTGGTTCCACAATCAGAACTGATGATCCTTGGAATAGAAAAAGTTGTAAAAACTTGCAACAGAGCTTCACAAACTCCCTTTGCATTCAGCGATCTAAGAGGATACGCCATCGGCCAACGAGAAAATTTATCCACCAGAACCAGAGCATAATTGTACTGGGGTTTCGATTTGTTGGATTCTCCAGTCACTACCATAGGGCCAATACAATCCATATTTAGATGGTTAAAACAGAGTTCATCCGCCCTCGGAATAGGAGTGATCGGGACTCGATCTGCCACTTTAACTGGAGTTCTTAGTTGACAAATTTGACAAGACGCACAATATTCGCGAATCCTCTCATCCATTCTTGGAAACCAAAAGTTTAATTTGATCCTGGCTCTCGTTGCCTTAAAAGCCATGTGCCCAGCACATGGGGCATCGTGTGCTACTCGCAAGACAACCTCGATTCTATCTTCCGGTAAACATAATTGATTAACCTTATGTCCCATAATTTCCCCTTTGTGGTACAGGAGGTTATTATTTATAAAGAAATTATTTTTATTCTGTCTCGCTTGTTGCCAGCAAGATATAAGATTGTGACAATTCTGTTGCTCACGCAATAAAGTATCATTATTCGCTACTCCCTCATCAGACTTGAACTCTGTTGACACAACATCAAGAAAATTATCTGAATCATCAACTAGTTGCTCCTGAGAATATTCATTCACTTCTGACGGCAAGGATTCGTTGCTGTTACTTTTCTCGATATTAACTCCTAAGTTATCTTCTTCTGCCCCTTTATTTATTTGTACACATCGATCTACGCCAGCTACCATCACTACATATTGCGAACTATCCCTTAATAGGTCCACAACATGGGGTGTCAGAATAACCCGTTCATTTAGTTCAGGGACTGCAGCGAACATGACGCACAAAGATGGCGCAATGTTTGTCGTTCCTTCCATTGAATTAGCTAATTTCATTTGTAGGTATACTACATCTGCCTTACATCCTTCTCCATGAAAACCAATTATATTAATCCGTTTAATCACGGGTAAGTTTAGTGACTCAATTAATTTCTTATCAATACAACAAATTTCTGCTCCTGAATCAGATAATGCTGGCTGAGAAGGGAGATCTTCAATCTGTACATTGATATACGACCTCTCGTGTAATCCATCAATACTATTCTCGTATACCCTTACAGCAGTTTCCAACCCTATTGGTTTAGAATTATCCAATAAATTCCCTTGCTTTACCTGTTCAGGTATCTCATGCAACACGTTGACCTTCTCAACAACTAAGTCGGTCACTTCTTCAGTTGGGTTCCCAAATATACAAGTACTCACCTTTTTAGAACCTGGTTTGGTCTGGCACTCCCTTGCCATATGACCCTTCTGATGACATAGGAAACAGAGACCCTTTACCTTGGCCTCCTCCTGAGACACCCTCGCACCTATCTTGGCTTCACCCCTTATTTCCGGTTTGGGAGACTTGGGTTGAGCTGTCTGGTTATTGACTTGAACATGTGGTTGACCTTTCGTCCAATTGTTATACTTCGGTGTCGGATGACTACGGCATACTAAGTCATTCCCACCATCATGCGACGCTACATAAATGTCAGCCGCATTAGCTATGTCTTCACAGCTCAACCACTCCTCTTTTTCTTGGGCCAAGATATAATCTAAACAAGCCTTCGACAAGGACTCCTTAAGCCGATCCGCAACCAATAAACTTACAAGTTTATCAAACTCATCAGTTATCTTTCTACTTTTCAAATAATACATAAGAGCCACACGCAATTTGGATGAATAGATCGTCAATGATTCGTCCGATGCTTTGTGCAACGACCAAAATCGGGCTCTAAGATTTGAAGGGCTTATCTTAAACTCCCTTAGCAAAAACTCCTTCAGGAATTTGTAGTCATGGAGCTGTGCCTCAGTAAGGCGCATGGTTAATGCCTTAGCTCTTTCACTTAAAATGGCTAGCAATAATTTTGCTCTAACATCTTCATCCACCTCATACACATTAAACAAACCATCCAAGTGATCAAAGAAACCTGGAATTTCTATAGGGTCGGAAGGAAATTTCCAAAGAATATTCTTGAGGGCATCACTATAACGCTTAGTACGACTTGCTAAAGAATCTCTAACATTTCGTTCTTCCTGCTTTTCCTTCCTCTCCCTTTCTTCTTTCTCTTTCCGTTCCTTCTTTTCTCTTTCTTCTTTCTCTTTCCTTTCCTTCTTTTCTTCCTCTCTCCTCTTTTCCTCCCTTTCTTCCTTCTCCTTCCGTTCCTCCCTTTCTCTTTCTTCCTTCTCCTTCCGTTCCTCCCTTTCTCTTTCTTCCTTCTCCCTTTGTTCTTTCTTTTCTTCCTCTCTCCTCTTTTCCTCCCTTTCTTCCTTCTCCCTTTGTTCTTTCTTTTCTTCCTCTCTCCTCTTTTCCTCCCTTTCTTCCTTCTCCTTCCGTTCCTCCCTTTCTCTTTCTTCCTTCTCCTTCCGTTCCTCCCTTTGTTCTTCATATTTACGGATTTCGAACTCCAGACGGCGCTTCTGCAGCTCGTAATCCACTCCTGTTGGAGATATTGGACTACCCTTAAATTCCTCTTCCTCTTTTCCAATCTCCATGGCCCATTCTTCCATTAATTGATTTCGATCCCATGACATAACATCATCTTCGTCCCTTCCTGCCTTCATAAGATACACCCTAAGGCGCTCAGACGACATTTTGCGAATATTCGCTTGCATCTCTGTTGTCAACGCTTCCATTTTTACAAACAGTCAGTCAACAACAATCAACAAAAAAAAACAGACACCACGCGGCAAACCCGCCACCCAAAAGGAAAATTCCACAACCCAAAGTGCAACTATGCAGTATCCAAAGAAGTACACTCGCCAAGTACACAAAAGCTATACAAGCTCACGCAAGTCTGGCCTCGATCACAACAATGGATCAAATTGCAAAGAAATAATCAGCAGATATTGAAAGAGAAACAATGGCTGCCTCCCACTCGGCTGCAACTCCACTCTCTTTTCTCCTTCTCAGCCACGACAACACCTAGGATCTTACCCGTATGTTGACTGCTGTCTTCTGCTGTCTCAGCCGAACGACGCACTTCGTCCGTCCGACTGTCGTATGCCGATTCACCCGTCTCCCACGGTAGAAAGGCGTCTCGATCCGCTCGCTGTCTGGAACAGACCGTCTCTTGATCCTCCGGGTTGACTCCTTCCTCCGCCGGCTCGCGTCTTCTTCACCGGATCCAACACCGATGATCCCACTTCTGACACCAATAATGTCGCGGTCGACTCCTTCGATCGCAACGACGAACCAACGAAGGAACTATTAAAAGATCTTTATTTAAAAATAAAGTCGATTAAGTGTAGAGTAAGTCAACTCGTCTATCAAATATCACAATCGTAGACAGCACACAGGTTGGCTGGTCTCGATTGAACGTTATACGATCAATGTTTCAACGTTTACAAATCTTCGTCAAAAGGCCCTTAATGTACATCAGGTCTATCTTATATAGAGTTCTCCCGGATTCCAGAACGTTCTGTGACGTCACTGTACTTTTCCCTGGAAAGTCCTACTGAACACATATATCCTTGTTGCATGCACCGAATTAATGTTGACAGCTTGCTGCAGAATTTTCCGTGCGTTGTAAACAAGCTTGTTGACGCGTCGGTTTTCTTCCCTTGATGCATGCACCCGCGTAGACCACGACACTGAGCTTGTGCCTCTCCCCAATACTCATGAATTTCCCTTTACACTCTGTTTATGGTTCACAATGCCTCTTTCTGTTGTAGTTTTTTAAGGAGGAAGAGAAGAGGGCATTTTCAAGGTTCTAAGTTTCTGTTGCCTACAATGCCTAGTACTCTTGTACTCTCGCATTGATTACTGCAACTCCCTCTTTGTTGGCCTCCCCGAAGTCCGTCTCTCCCTTCTACAATCTGTTCTTGACTTTATTCCCGAGGACTTTCGCACTGGGAGCGTCTCTGATTGGTGGACACTGGGTAGATGCGCTTTATAATTTTTGAAATACAATACAATACACTATTCTTGTAAGTATTGTTTCTTTTTCGTAATACTACACATCATATGTCTAGCATGCAACAGTCATTGTCAGCTCCAGGCAAACACGTCCTTTGATTATCATTAAGAAGCTGCCGACCCAGAGCGGCTAAATAGACCTTGCCTAGGCATGACTGAAATGCTGAGGAAATGAAGAAATGGAACCGTGATGCATCACTACACGGTGAGTCATAAAAAACGTGCCCCTACATGTTTTCCTTTTTATTTCGTCAGATATCACATTATGTCAAAGAAATTTTAAGTTCAGACAGAAGAGTTATCATTGAGCAATGTGAGCATTAAGAAAGTTTAAGTTTATGTTCAAATTGACCTTCTTGGGCATCCACGCATGCACGAAGACGCGTAAGCCACTGCTTGACTGACTCATCAATGATGCACTGATCCTTTTCATCCCATGCCTCCACAATTCGATGACGCAACTCGTTTCTTTAAAATTGCAAATGTACATCACTCTTAAAGATTCTCCTAACGGATGACTGGCTGATTCCTATTTATCGAACTACTTGTCTTTGCGTATGATGCGTTTGCGGCATATCTTCCTGACTGAGCATCAGCGATTCAACCTGTTGCACCATTGTCGACCGTTCTGACCGTTTGAGGGAGGTCACTACCTGGTTGACGATGAAAAGACCCAGTTTCGTCGATCTTTGAAAGGAGAGCATTTAGTCCACCACGAGTCCATCCTTAATCTGAACATTCTTGTAAAAAATGTTTCGCACCGTAATTTTTATTCTTTCTTACAAATTTTATGACATGTTTATATTCTTCGGTAAACAACATTTTGTCGGGGTTGTCTTGACGTAGGCTAATTATAGTTAAGGCTGGTCCAGCTTTTATAAAAAAAAATAATTTATGTAGCACTTGGCTAGACCATCAAGCGTCATAGTTCTGAAATTTCATTAAAATTGATGGTTATCTGTATGAATTATGTTAACTTATGTAGGAACACGTTTCTTGATGACTCACCGTGTAGATGCCTTAACGAAGGAATAGTTGAAAGACAGTGGCGGCGCCAGACATTTTTGTAACCAGGGCATAGCCAGGACAGTCATACAAGTAACCAGCGCATAGGGTGATTTATGGAGTATACGGGGTAGCGCGAGGTTAATTGGTTACCATATAAGATCGCGCTACCGCGCTTGCCATAAATCGCCCCAGCACTATTATATTTGTCTATAGTCAGGAGGTCAGATGGGCAAAGCCCTCCGGAGACTGAACGTTTGTTGACATTTGTAAAGCAAATTTTAACATTTCAGTGAATTAAGTGAATTTATATCTCAGGATATAACAAATATGCCCGAACAAATTCTGGACGGGCAAAAATTCTGGCAGGGCATCGACCAGGGCAAAGGCTGTTTTACCAGGGCATTTGCCCATGCGCGCCCTGGTGTAGCGCCGCCCCTGTTGAAAGATGAATCAGAATAATAATGATGATGACAACTTGCATGGCGCCGTAACACAGCCAAGTCGTTAGAAGGGCGTCTCACAATCACAAAAGAACCTAGTGGTTGTAGCAAATCGCAAGCTATTTAAATGCTCATGGCGAGCACTAGCTTATTCACATGCGCGACGTCGTTTCAGAGGAGTTGCTTATAGATACCAACTGGGTCGCAGTCCGGTTGCCAGGAGACTGGGAAGAGCAGGAGGCATATGAGCAGTCTTGTTGTCAAGACCTTAAACCTCAAGACCAAGACCAAGACCTTGAACCTCGAGACCAAGACCAAGACCAAGACCTCGAACCTCGAGACCAAGACCAAGACCTTGAACCTCGAGACCAAGACCAAGACTTTGAACCTCAAGACCAAGACCAAGACTTTGAACCTCAAGACCAAGACCGAGACCAAGACTCCAAAAAATCCCATTCAGGCCAAGACTTCTTTTCCTTACACAAAAAATTGTGGAGTCCATATTTTAATGAAAACGTGAGTCGTTTTTTAATTCAAGCAAATTAACTTTAAATGCAGAATGCAGATAATTCCGAATTCGTATTTACAAAAGTCCTTTATGCAAAATGTTATTCCAAATGCCTTTTGTATTTTATATAAAAAAACAGTTCGCTCAGAATTTTCTGACCAAGACGTGCCTTGTGGGCCTCATAAAAATTCCGCCATGTGAAAAAATACTTTCCATAGCTAGATGCTGAAGTCGCTGGCACAACCAGTAACTTTTCAAGAACTGGATGTAAATGTACAAATCGTGAGCCTTTTTGAAATCCTCCCATGGTTTATCAGACCGTCTGGCTTCAGAAACAAGTCTCGGCAGGGCTTCCATATACAGCATAACTGAGTTGCTGCTGTCGATGGGTTTTCCTGACCAACAAGACTTGCATCCGTCCGTAAGTATTTGTCGTAGGCTATGATGCAAACAGGTTTGATAAGTTTTTAAATTCTTGAGTTTTGTTAAATGACTGTTCATATTGACAGCCGGTCTTGGTCTTGCGAGACCAAGACCAAGACTTTGAACCTCAAGACCAAGACCAAGACCAAGACCTTGAACCTCAAGACCAAGACCAAGACCAAGACTGCTGGTCTCAAGACCAAGACCAAGACCAAGACTTTTAAAAACGAACTCGAGTGCACTCGAGATCAAGACCTCGGTCTCGAGGACAAGTCTGCATATGAGCTGCTAAGGCCAATTCCTTCTGGGACTAGAAAGATTTTTTGGAAGGACAGGATGGAAAACAAGATAGCAAACCAGAGAAGCAATCATTGCTGAAACCTACTAGGCCATAACTCAGATGGAAAGACAGACGAGGTAAAATGGAACTCCAAAGGCAAGAAATGAAAAATTCGATTACTTAGACGCGGTTAAGAACTTCTTGATTGTGATCAAACAAAATGGCTGTTCTACACGATCTGCTAGTTTTAAAGACGTCCAGGACTTTGAGCTATATTTCGACTGATTAATAAATTGATTAATTTTGAATAATTATTTATTAATTCATCTAAAAATTGCTTGATAAATTATTGATCTTGTATTGTACAATCAATGAATTCACACCTGGAAAACAAGTGTAGTTGATGCTGCTCAAAAGTCTTTACTTAGATTTATCTTGAAATACATTCGAAGTGAAAATTTAAGATAGTAACAATGATAGTTACTCTCTTAAATTTTCACTTCGAATGAGATTTTTAATGATAGTAGCCGATGCTGGTGTCTAGATTAAGTTCCAACTCAGTTGGTGCAATATTAAATAATTGATGATGACGATAATTATGTGAGTGGCTGATACAAGTCAACAATGTTGTCTTGCGTTGTGTTACGCAATACACTCAGTTTCAAAGCTTATGAGATCTGCCCTCTGCCTTGAAGTCTTCTAACAGTTTTTGAACAGTTTTACATTTGATATTTAGTTGACATAGTCGCCTTGCATACATGGTTAACTTCATAGGTTTATAGTCAACTGTAACTGCAGAGGTTTACTGAACAGATCTACAGATCCGCTTCTTTCCTATAATTTGTGTTTTTTTGCAATTATGTTAGAATATTGTCGCACAAGATTCAAATAATAATAATAATATTGTTTATTGGCTACGAAAGTCGCTTTTGCTTCTCAGAACCAGGGTGCTTTAGTCATCGTTTGGGTTGTTCGTCTGCATGTGAATTCATGTTCCTGGACTAGGATGTTGTTCAACAAGGCCGTACTAATCGAGAGGGAGGGAATTTGGATTGTGACGTTTGGATTTGTAGTCTACAAGACTGAAAACAGAAAGTTTCAAACTATCGTATCCTGGTTCGGCCCCTACACCTACCATGGACATCACTACCAACGATTTCCACCGTAGCACTGTGCTGTATCATCAGATTGACCTCCCCCAGATTTCGAACTGTCTCGAAAATGGACCAAAACAACCTGGCTCTTGCGGACTTTGAGATAGTGCTGGTGGTAGGTTAGTCTCTCTGACGCAGCCTTTGCATGGCACTAAGAAATTTGTAGTAAGTGATCACAAGATATTAAAAGAAAAATCTAAATTTTTTTCTATGTAAGACAATATAGGCCCTGTTTGTTTCAGCCTGCAATGTCAAAGACCATAATGCATCCACCGTTCTCTAAGTTGTCACATGCTAACAGGCGGCCATTCAACTCATCGACGAATATTCTACGTGGACGTCTCAAGCCGTCTTTCTTAGACATAAATTCTCTCTGAAATTCCAAAGTTGATGTTAGTAAAATGATTCGACCGCCTTCTTCGTCAGCTACCAATAGCGATCCATCTCTATTAAATGCAACGTTGATCGGAAGAAATACGGAAGTGTCTAAAGCTTTAAGGAACGACGACATTAAACATTTTCCTGCATTGTTTATTATGCATATTCCGCTACTCTTAGACCACTTGTAGATAACCACATAACATTCGCTTGTCAGTTTAATCGCATGCCAAGGCTTAGATACCTCAAGGGTTATCTCGCGAACTAGTTGTCCATCTGACGTGATTTCCAGTAACTTACTTTTATCCAAAACGGTTAGGACGAGATTCGATTCATCGGTAACTGACAAACGACCCCAATCGTTGCCTCGCCACACTTTCTTCAAGACAATTCCATTTATATCGACCCTCAAGATTTCCATTAGCTGACCGAAAGGTTTTCCGTCGATTATATACAAGCAATTGTTTCTATAACAGGATGCGATATCTCGCGGTTCTTCTAAATTGTCAACTATAAAACTCCGCCCAAGATGAAAACTAGTCCTGTTATAAATCTCCACTTCCGAGTTTCTCTCATTGATAACAAAAATCTCATTGTCTAAAACCGCCAAAGCATAGATATTTACGTTATTCCTTTCTGCCGCCTTTGTTCTGATTCTCATAAGTAATTTCGGATCAGCTTTAAAGTCGACGACATCTACGTGCAACAAAATAGTACATGTATTCAAACAGTCATGTAGGCCAATGCACGCATGCATGTATGTATGTATGTAAGCATGCATGCATTTATGTGTGTTAGTTGCATGTATATATTCATGAAAGTATGTGCACATGTGCAGGGCAGGCGACAGAAATTCCGGGCCCCTAGGCAGAGCAATCACGGGCCCCTAGGCAGAGCAGTCGCGGACCCCTAGGTAGAACAGTCATGGATCCCTATAGGTAGAGCAGTTACGGGCCTCTAAGCTATCTTTAGGCTTTATATAAATGCAATATCGTACGGTCGTAAGAATTTTTTTTTATAAAAAAACAGAAATTGAAATAATAAAAGTGCGTGTACGACCGTACGATATAATATATATATATACATATGTATATATATAGCATATACTATGTATGAATGTATGTACGCATGCATATATATATATGTGTGTGTGTATATATATAAAATCTACCTAATATTTTAATTTTTAAGAGAAAGCTCCGCGAGTACCTATAGTAGCAACAGTTCCCCAACCTTCCCCATCCACATTTTACTAGCAAATTACTGCCTAAATACGCACTAGGTTTTGATGCTGACACCTGATCTGATATTACTTCGATGTTTAGTTAACTAGTTAAGTCCAAAATGTCTAGTATTACAATGTTACGCCAGTTGCCGTTATTTTTTATGTACAAGGGTAACCCTGATAGCGGGACCCAGGTCCCTTAAGGGTTTCTCTCCCTTTACTTCCATTGGAAACTAATTAATTTATCTGTTTTCTGTTAAAATTTTACACTGAAAGATATTATTTCTGTTACTGCATATTATGATATTATGCGAAGTAATAAAACTTATGGTTATGGTTATGGTTATGTGTGTATATAACTGATTTTATTCAGATGCTTGAAGTTTAAACTGATTGTATAGTTAAGCGTCAGATAATATATTTAAAAGGGCATAAATCATAAACTTTGTATAACTGATCAGTGATTATAATATTTTTCATAAGTTGATTGCGGGCCCGGCCCGGGCCCCTAAAATGTCGCCGGGCCCCTGGGCATTTGCCCCCCCCCCCTGCCCCCTCTCGGCTGGCCTGCACATGTGCAAGTATCTATGTATGAATGTATGTACGCATGCATTTATGTATGTATATATTTATATGTTTGTATTTGAACAAGTATAAAGATAAAAGGGTGAGCATCACTTCGACAATGTATATAGCATGTAGGCCTTATGTATGTATTATGTTTCTGTATTAATGTATGTGTGCAAGTATTTATGTATGCATGTATACATACATATATACTCAAATGTAGACCTATATGTGAAGACGCTGTGCAAGTATTTATGTATGCATGTATACATACATATATACTCAAATGTAGACCTATATGTGAAGACGCTGTATCGCATAAACTTGTGCTATTATATATGAACTATTGATAGCTTTAACATTATAATAGCGCGCACCCTAACGGCAAACTACATGTAATTAAGCTTCAGGAAAGACAGTTTGATTGAGACTGTTCTACTAAGGATCATCCCTGACATATATCGGACATTCTCAAGCTGCTTACTTTCATGGATTTGCGTTCGGCGTTCGATCCTGTGGACCACTGCGCCCTGCTTGCCTGATTAAGCACTTCTTGTGGAGTTAACGGACAACCGTTGCAATGGGTTAGATCTTTCACTGGCTTGGAGAAGCCCGTATGGGCATCAATTACAGGCCGTGTTCCTCAAGGCTCAGTCCTTCAGCCCCTGTTGTACATTCTGCACACTCATGTCTAACTAAGATCATTGCCGTCTTACGTGAGCACGGCTTCATCAGTACGAGGACGAAGCCTAGATGTTATCTGACGTCTCAACAAACTGTCTTATGTGTCAAACCGTTTGCAGTCTCACACAGAAAGTACAGGAGGGCATTTTCCAAAATCCAACTTCGACGGGCTACATTGCCAGCTGCTTGCATGGAAAGCACATGCTTTAAATGAACAAGTCGGATCCGATGAAGGTGACATTTCTTGGATGAAAAACACAGCACCTTGTTCGGGAACTTCATATGTTTCTGCCTGAATAATTATCTACAGAGGAACACGCCAATTCTCTCGTACTTTTACGATTAGTGACAAAGTTCATGGCCAAGGCGGCATTTTCTTTTGTTGGCAAAAGGCTTTAGGAATTTTCTTGGCCACAACTGGTTTTGACCACTGGGTCAGGATTTACAATCTGCAGAGAGAATTGGCTGTGTCAGACCAGAGTCACACAGGGAATCAGCTGTGTCAATTCTCTATGCAGCTGCTGCAGAGAGAATTGGCTGTGTCAGACCAGAGTCACACAGGGAATCAGCTGTGTCAATTCTCTATGCAGCTGCTGCAGAGAGAATTGGCTGTGTCAGACCAGAGTCACACAGGGAATCAGCTGTGTCAATTCTCTATGCAGCTGCTGCAGAGAGAATTGGCTGTGTCAGACCAGAGTCACACAGGGAATCAGCTGTGTCAATTCTCTATGCAGCTGCTGCAGAGAGAATTGGCTGAGTCAGACCAGAGTCACAAAGGAGAATCAACAATGTCAGACCAGAGTCACACAGGGAAACATATCGATTGATCCAACTGTAACCTGGGCAGTTTAAATGCTATCCTTCCATGTATGATTATGTCAGATTCTGTCGATAAGTGATTGAAAGTGTCGCAAACTTCCTGAAATGTATAGCTCATGTTTTGAGTTATAACGGAGACACGCTATATTGGCTTCCAATCGAGAATAGGATCGCATAACAGTTTTCCTCATAATACGACCTTCATTTGTTGCGGCCCTGGTATACATCAGAGGGCTCTGTGTTCCTGTTTAGTATCAGTTGGGCCGGCTATCATTAAACGTAATCGTAATCATCAAACTTCTAAAGCGCCATTCGAAGGCCAAGCGCAGGGTACCAGCCCATTCACGAGCGCAACGTCAAATCAGAGGGGGTTTCCAGAGAGTAGTCCAAAAGAGGTCCGAGTCCAGTTTCCAGATGGCCAAACCAAATCAAAGGGGGTTTCCAGAGAGGAGTCCAAAAGAGGTCCAAGTCCGATTTCCAGGGTACCAGATCAGGAGAAGCAGAGCAGCTGTCATGGCGGGTGTCGTTTACGGCGAGAAGAATTAGAAGGCGGAGGATCAGATGAGTCAGGGTAGGAGTACTTGAAAAGATGAGCTTCAGTTTTGAGTGGAAAGCCCGGGGGTGATAGATACAGGAACATGAGGAGGAGGATGAAGGACAGGTTGCAATGATGAAGGAGGTACTGAGAAACTGCGGAATTCAGAGGGGGAGATCATTCCAGAGGCGTGGTGCTGTGTTGGATATGGCTCGGTTGGAGAACTTGAGGTGAGTAGTGACTGGGGGTCGAGAAAGACCGAGATAGGACGATGATCATTACGGTCTGCAACTCACATTGTATGCTCGTGCTATGCTATATTGTACTACGATGCTAACACATCGTGTTTCCTTGTGTGCTTGACCGTGTTTCTAGATCAATTTTCCTCTTAAGTCCGTACGTTTCAGGGATAAACAGAGGTTTCTTAAAAGCGGTATTATAAATAGCCATAAATATATCCGAGTCTATCGTTGTTACGAATCTTAGTTAAGGATCTACACTAAGAGATTCTGATCACGAAAACTGCAGCACCTTTCCTACCACGTTGCCATTGGCTTAGCCTTTTGGTGACCGTGACTCCAGTGTAGACATCTTTGCTCAGAATTATTTATCTAAGGACTTGTATGGCTCCATTGTCATAATGCGTAAAGAAGCAATCAATAGTTGTTTCAAGTTAAATTTTAATCAAAGATTGACATGTGAATTGTTGTAGGCATATTTAATATATTTATGAGAATATATCGTTGAAATTTAACGAAACAGTTACTAGTTGATGACAGTAAACAATTGTGAGCTTACGACATGATCGAATGGTAGTTCTGCTAGGATGGCGTATTATAAAGAATTGCATATGTAGCGGGAATATAGAATCAAGTGAATTATAATATTAAAATTTACATCATGTGTTGGCGTCTTGCGCTGAGCCGCAGCAAGTAGACTCATCTAGAAATTGTTCACATCAGGCATTTGACTATTTCTTTTAAATTGAAGGTTGAGCATCTCATTCCTTAATTGCAGGATTTGACGCGGAAAATGTGAACGCTATCACGAACATCAGACACACTAATAATATGATGCTCATATCGAATCTCGTATATCATATTTCAAGTAAAAAGAGAGAAGTATGAGAATACTTGAAACTCACTTTCGTTCTTCGTGAAATCATCCACAAATATTGTAATACTAGTGGGGACAATTAATTCCGACGCAGATGACACACTGTCACTGGAAAATTCAATGGAAAATTCTTTGAAGATCGTTACTAGTTTTCCAAGTAGGATGCTAGATAAATACATACTTTGCAAATTTCTTTGTGCCTTTTTTGACTGGCACCAAAACCAGATCACAATTCCATTGTCTTCCTGACGACAGTAAGGGGCGATGATAATTTCATCATCTACGATGTCTGATGTCGTGTTTTGACTGCCAGAAAGTGGCAACCCTTGTCGCTGGTTCAGTTCTTCGATTACCATGGCTTCCTTTTCTTTCAACGCCTCCACATTCTCGCTGGTAGGTTTAGCGAATAAACTAAACGACTGTCGTTTCTTCTCTAACTTTGTCGATATCTTAGACTTAATAAGAACTGAAAGCAAATAAAATTAAAACCCAACAATTTACATCATGAGTCTATTTCTCTGGCTATAAGAACAAGTATTATACCCTGACAATTACAAAGAGACGATCTCTACTACTTTCAAGTAGCAAATGCAGTTAAACATATATTAACTCAAATAATAGGACGCTTACAAAGGCAAAGATAAACAGATAGTTTCTAATTGCCAATTTGTGCCTACCATAGTTCATTCTCTGTACCTGATTGCTTGATATCAATCAATCAATCAATTCTTTTTATTGGTCCAAAGAACACAAAACAATAAAAAAAATTAATGCACTGGTTCATAAAAAGCGTGTTCTAGTGGGCATAAAAGGGAAAGCCCAGAATTTTTATGATATAATCGAGTACATTAAAATAAAGCATCAACTTACTAATTTTAATTTATAAAGACAGGTAATTATATTAACAATAATTATTACCTCCTCCTTTTTTCAAAAGGTCGACAACGAAATTCTGTTCAGCCTCGCGAAGGCATTGCAGAACCTTCGGGCCTATTTCTTGCTTGAACGAAATCGTTCTCATCCAGTGTAGAAGTGCGTCGTTCTTGTAGAAAATGCCAGGTTGGTTGATCAGGTGATATCGTTCTTCATCCGTTATACAATCTTTTTCATGCAGAAGATCTATTAAACGACCCGAGTCTATGTTCTCCACCAGGAACTGATGGTTGCTTCCAATCACGTGACTCTCTGTGTAAATACACACAAAAGTAAAGAAACGCAATTTTACTTTGTTATCTACGAATAGGAATCCCATGCAATCTTCTTCACGTGATGTAAAGAGGACGAAATTATTATGTATATGAATAAACCATAAAGGTGTATGGTTCAATAATCCCAAAGAATTCTATGTTATAAGATAGAAATTCTCGGGTGATATGTTGAAACTAGCATATCGTTACCTTTTCTTATCAAATGAAGCAATGTAATCCAGACTAAAATAATTATAATACTTAGAATTTATACGCAAACTATAAAGAGGGAAAAGCCTACCTTGAGTAACGGAGGTGATATTTATGCTTTCAGGCTTACGATGGAGCTGTTCCAGCTGCGCTGTCGCAAAACTGAATTTGTCATCTAACTCTTTTCTTTGATGCTTTTCAAATTCCAGTTCTTTCTGTAACTTCAAAATTTCATCAATTTTCAATGATTTTTCTTCCAATGTGCTTTGTTGAGTCTTAATTATATCAAGATTTTCGTCTTCCGCAACCTCGAAAAACTTTTCCTTCTCTTTAAGTTGCGTTAGGAGATCTCGATTATTTTCTTGTGCGTGGTGTAACTGTATTTCGAACTCTTTCCTAAGTTCGTTCTCCTGTTTCAGTGAGTCGCATTCTTCCATTAATTTGTCTCTTTCAATTCTCAAAAAAATCATCTCGCTATTGCTTTCCTCGAAAGTTTCTGACTTACGACTTTCATATTTGGTTGACGTTAAATGGGCGTTTAGTTCGTGCGTCTGTTGTTGGAAGAATTGTTTATCGCATTCTAATTTTCTCAGTCTTTCTTCCATTTTCATGATGACAGTTTTGTTCAGGAGTTTCTCCTCTTCTAATCGCTTGCCCTTGGCTTTTTCATTGTGAATATCGATCTTCAATTTATCTATCTTTTCTTCTAATTGCATCCGATCTTTATTGCTTTGAAATCTTTCGCTAGTCAATTCTTGTTGCATGGATAGAAGTTGTGTTCGTAAAACCTCATTTAACGATGTAGCAGCCGAATATTGACTTGCGTTTTCCCGCAACTGTTTCAGCTCCACGTTTGTCTCGACGTTTCTGGCAGCACTTTCTTTCCTCATCCGATGACATTCTTAACAGAAAATCATTTGCAGTAGCTATTCGTATCTAGAATGTTGGTGCACTAATTCGTTGATGGTTATCGTTGTCTCTCATTGTAACTTCAATAAGTCCAAAATATCTTTCACATGCTACTACTACTATTATATTATCACTACTATTACCACCACCACCACCACCACCACCACCACCACCACCACCACCACCACCACCACCACCACCACCACCACCACCACCACCACCACCACCACCACCACCACCACCACCACCACCACCACCACCACCACCACCACCACCACCACCACCACCACCACCACCACCACCACCACCACCACCACCACCACCACCACCACCACCACCACCACCACTACTACTACCAATACTACTAATACCGCCACCACTACTACTATCACTATTATTATTACTAGGCCCTACTACTGTTTAATTTTTTGAACAAAACTTTTTATCTCGCGCAAGGTCGCACAGATAGCCTATATGAATCTGAGGCATAGTTATAATCAGCTGCAAGATTTGGAGCAGGAATATTCTAAGATGTTTGTAAAGCCTGTGAGTAATATAGAATTTGAGGTATTTTTTAAAACGAAGAGAAGGAGTTCTAGCATCGGACAAACATGATAGTCGGTGCCTTCTTTAAGAGCAACAACATGGAATGCACGATATCTCTTAATTAAAATTGCTGCATCGTGGGTCAACCGAAACCCATGTCCGAACATAGTCAACCCCGTGCCAAAAGTCTTGTTGTTCAGCAAAATAAATAGGCCTAAGTTTAGCTTGTGCTATATTTTCAACTTTAACAAAACACATGTTACCTTGAAGTAAAATATGCAAACAGATCTTCAAAGTATCTTCTGGTTTGTTCAAATGAAACAGAAAAACTGATGTGACTTTGATCGCGATTTCTGTCTGCAGATGAGACTCAAGTCCTTTAAGCCTTGCTTGAAATGTGACCTTTTCAGCCTATGAATATCAGATATAAATTTCACGCATAGATCTCTAACGGCAACTAAAGACTGACGTCATCGCACAAAATTTGCAGAACTATTAATTCACGCTGATATCATATGCAGTTTGATAGATGGAAAGTTTATATCGAGGCAACATCACTATTTTATGTAATAAAATAGGAAAAGACTAGGTGTGAGAGTTAATTGATGTACAATATGGCGATGTTAACTTTCAGTAAGGAGAATGATATCAAACGAGGTGATACATACCCCCATTAAATGGACTGTTTTCTCTATAGTTTTGGCAACAATGCGAATCGACTTGGCGTGATATGCGTTTGACTGAGTGGCTGTATTTGGTGGTGGAACTGGCTCAGGCAAAGAACGTGTTGGAACAGGTTTCTGCCCAGATGTAGGAAATTTTTTCTGCCACGCAACTAACTCTAATGAACAACGCTCTGAAACAGGCTTCTTTCCAGAATTACATGTAGGAATCGGTTTTGGGGGTAGCCGTGGCTTTGCAGAAGAACGCTCTGTAACAGGTTTCTTTCCAGAATTAGGAAGCGGTTTTGACGGTAGCCGTGGCTTTGAAGAAGAACGCTCTGTAACAGGTTTCAGCCCAGATTTATGAAGTACATTTGGAAGACGATTCTTGAATATAGGGTTTAGTGTTTGAACTGCCGATGGCTCGGTTACGGGGTCAGTAGGTGAATGCGTGAAGTCAGTCAATTGCAAAATGAATTAAAAACATCAGTGACCAATACATTCACTATCAGTTGTATTTTTATAAATGCTTTTTGAAGTTTATAAAGAACAAAACACTTAATCTAAACCGTGTACAAAGTTTCAATGCATTTCCGAATTTTTATATAACACTATAACATGCAACAGGGAAGCTTCGGTTTTGATCCGAATTTTGCGAACTGATAAGGAATTTAATGCGTTTCAAATGATTAAAGAGTTTCCTAACAGAGGATGGAATGAAAAATACGTTGAATCGTCTGATACGGAAAATTGATGAAACAGGAACTTCACGTCGTAAGCTTAAACCACGCGAATCGGCACGCACGGCGCGCACACGCGCTAACATTGCTCGTGTGTCCAAGTTAATTTGCCTGTTTCGCGCTGAATTTCCCCGGGAGATTTGCTTGTACCCGGGTCATCGTCTTGATTGCATTAAGAATTTAATTATTTGAAACGCATTAAATCCCTTATCAGTTCGCAAAATTCTGATAAAAACTCGATCATCGTCTGTCAACGGCGCCATATTGCGTCACTAATGACAACAAAATATGCATGGACGAGGCTTTCATGCAATCTGCGATACTAGCTTCCTGTTTTCCTGTATTTGACAAGCTCGTGAAAGCATTGGAATATCTTCCATGCGCTTTTTAAATAGTCCCTATATACATTAGCATTTGCAATAACAAATTGTTGGACGGCTGTGCTTTCGATATTAAAGAATTCTCAAAGTTCTTAAGTCACTGATTAAATCTTTAATAAGCTACCAGTACCACTACAGTATTATGAAATACAAATTGATGAAAGAAGAACTCACACGAATACAGATGACTAACTGTGAAATGTTTAAATATTTTGACCTAGAAATACTTGTGCAACTCATAATTGCAGTGAAGACCTTGTCCTAAGCTCTGTGATTGGTTTACACAAATAGGCCGAGACTAAATTGTCTGATGTATGACATGCTACGACATAATAACTGCAGCGTAAACAATTTATAGTTATACCTTTTAGTTTGATAAGTTTCTGTTTCAGGTGGCCTTGACCCAATTCCTCCAGCGTATCTAGAAATTTCTCAAAGTCCCTACAAGATTTCTTGCTGAGGAGTCCAAGCAGGAATTCGTTCTTCTCGAAGGTTTCTTTCATACAGAAAATACGTTCTTTCTCGCGAACTGTCAACACATGTTCTTGATATAGCATAGAAATGAGTCCACTTTCTGTGTCCAGGTTCTCTGATAACCACATGAAATTCCGGCAAATCAAGTCTTTGTGATCCGAAGCATCTTCTCTATTTGCTTTATCACATGCTAGAATAAATTTGATACATTCTTAGCTATGCCGCACATAGAAAACCAAAAACAGCGAATATATGACTATTAACTAGATGGTGGCTATGAAGAAAATGGTTTACTGGACACTCTTGAAATAAACAGCGCAAAATATTTACCTGCTTTGTTACAACATTGTTTCCTTTACACATACTAATCAACCACTAGAAACCATAGTAGCAACACCAATAATAATATAATAATAATAATAATAATAATAATAATAATAATAATAATAATAATAATAATAATAATAATAATAATAATAATAATAATAATAATATAACTATAATAATAATAATAAAAGAAATAATAATAATATACCTATAATAATAATATAAAAAAATAATAAAAATGATAATAACAATTTATATGGCGCCCTAACACAGCTATGCCATTACAAGGGAGCCTCACAATCAAGTAACGGCAGGGTGGGCCTTAGCAAAAAAATAAGTCTTAAGCTGTGATTTGAATGAGTCAACTGAGTCAAAGCTCGCATAGCAGGAGGTAAGGCATTCCAGCATCTGGGACCAGCGGCCGAGCAGGCGCGGACTCCATCGATCATACGCGCAGATTGCATTTTATCAGCGATCGGAGTCTCATCCCCGACGTGGAGCAGTGTGTCTCGATACAGAAGTGTTTCGCAGTTAATCAGGCGCCACTCCATGGAGAGACCTGAACACAACCAGACAGATCTTAAACTCAACGCGAAGAGTGACCGGCAGCAGTGAAGGATGTCGCAAGCAACGGTGTGACGTCGTCATATTTGCTCCGATTGCACATTAGCCTGGCAGCGGCGTTGAGAACAGACTGCAGACGGTCAAGAAAGCACCTTTGCGCCCCGACCAACAAGCAATTTCAGCGGTCCACCTGAGCGGTGACGAATTAAGACGGCTACGGCCGCTCTCACCGCCTTGAAAATCATGGACCTAATACAGCCCATCAGGAGGAGGAGGAGCTGACAGAAAAATCAGCAGCCGACCGTTCGCGCCACGTGCCCCTCATTGACAGGTCAGACTCCAGGGTGACGTCAAACTCACAGACGATAGTCACAGATCCACAGACTCTCACTGCGCTGGCGTCGAGTTTCGGGCAACGCCTGCTGGTCGCAAACCAGTCAGCCTTCTCAGGGTTGAGACAGTCTGTTGGAACGCATCCACTTAGCAATCCGCTCGACGCCCAACTCCATTCGCCGCATAATATGTTTATACCATCTAACAATGCAACCAGACGTGTTACTATGTGGGGTTCAATCACAATGCGTGTGGACGGTCCCCTTGTGCAGGGCTAAACCAATAGCTATTACTTCACACTTACTGTCATCACCAGACACCAGCATCTGATAAATATGCAATTGGTTTGTGTGTTTAATGAGTGACAGGAAACAGTCATAGACATCTCTTGGTTTTCTGGCTATGATGCTTAGCAGTTCCTCATTGGCTCGGATTGGAGTTGATTGCAAATGCTGGATCTGCTCTAACTCCCTCAACGTCAGTTTCTCCTTCTGATACATCATTGCTATCATGTCTCCCAGGCACGACAGATTGCTAACCAGTTGGTTGTATTTTATTTGAATTCTGTGTCCATGTTCTTCTATAATAAATACATAAAATAACAACTAAATTTTACAACGGTCATGTTTCGTAAAACTAGAAGAATCACCATTAGAGTGCTGATATTAAGGACGATGTTCAGAATTCCTGGACTACATAGCCGCGACGAAGACGCGCGACGACATTTGAAGCAGCACACGAAGCCAAACACCAAGCAATCCCTCGAAAAAAGTAGTAAAACGCAAACTTACGATTAAAAACTTTCTAACACCATCAAAGAGTGGATGACAGAAAGAAATAACTCGACAAACAGTGTTGTTCAGTATTTGAAATACATGTAATTGAATTACGTAATTGAAGTACAAGTTCTGTAACTGTAATTGAATTACATTTTAATTAAGTCCAGTAATTGTTATTGTATTTCAATTACAGTATTGCATGTAATTTGTAATTGAACGAAGTGTAAATTACGAATTACTTTGATAAAGTCGGCCAAGATTCCCGCGTGCAGCTCAACCTTTAATTGAAAAAACTGCTCTGCATCTTCACTGCATTTGTCAACATTATTCTATCATTACACCCTTCTTACAACACACTCTAATAGACACTAGGACAGTGGTTTCTAACGGTGGTACGCCGGGTGTTGCTAAGTGGTACGTGACAAAATCCAAAAAGATTACATTCTTAAAATTATATATTAATTGGCCTTTCCAGATGATGTTTGACACCGTGATATTCTGAATCCTCTGAACTGGGCGAGTTCATATTTACGAGTTAACTTAGGCCTACGATTTAAAAAATCCGCACGCCATCAAACAGAAAGAAATAACTCGACAAACGCATATTGTGTCATATTAGAAGAACATTATCCAGCGAAAAGCTGCGTGACCAAGGGACGGATCAATTACTAAAGAAGTGAATAAGCTGGTTCCCGCGACTTCGCTTTTTTGGGCGCTGTAGAAATCCGGAGATTACGATCGAAAATGACATGCTCGAGAAACATATATGCGACCATGTTGACCACACCACGTGCGTATACTTTATTTTTTATTTTTTATTTTTTTATTAAGGAACATTTATGTAGCGCCCCTTCAAGGCTGTCTACTCTACATTATTACAGTTCACTTAACCTCTGTTACTGTGAAAATGTTTGTCGTAAAAAGTTGGACAAACTTGGAAAGAGTTTAACTACTTTTTTAGTAGTTAACTAATTTCCAAAATCAGTTGCCAACTTTAGTTAAACTATACATGTATTTTTTAGTTGAAAAATAGTTTTAGTTTAACTAAAAAAGATACCTTAGTGCCAATCACTGCTAACTGGAGTCAAATTAGGCCTATCTAAGCAAACGTTTTTCTTTAACATGCAGAAACTTTCATGAAAACGGCTTACCATTTTTACAGCATTTTACATCACCAAAATTTTTGCGGATTTTCAACTTCCAGTGCTTTTACCTCTATTCAGCCTTAGAGGTAATACAATTAATTTTATTTAGTGTTATAGGGGTTGTAGGCCTATTTAGTTTTCAAAATCAACATCTTAAGATGGGTAGCTCTTAGCTTTACATTAGTTATGGCGCGATAATAAGAACCTCCTTTAGAAACCATAGAGCTGACGGATTTTGCGTCAGAGTTGGGTCGAGATTAGCTGTGCATATTGCAATGTGTTGACATGAAATAACGAAAATTTATGATCCTATGCCTTCTGTATCATGCAAGACCGTAGCCAGGATTTTGTTTCGGGGGGTGTTTTCTCGTCCTTGAGCTAGCCGAGTCAACCGCCTAAGGGGTTTGAAGATAGAAAATACATTATTTAATTTTTACATTATATAATTTCGGGGGGTGTTTAAACACCCAAAACACCCCCTAAATACGGTCAGTATCATGTACTGGCCTTGGAAAGGCCGTTTGATGTGTCAATGATGGATCAATACTTTATGGGTCAGCCCGTCATCTTCACCACTTGTCTGCAGCGTGTCGGCATTGAGTGGATAGACTGACGAGGTGGTCGGGGGTGACTACACGGTTCCAGGTGGCAATGAGCGATTCGCTCAGCTGGCGCTTGATGGTCAAATGTCTCTTGGATATCTCCATGGCTACTTTATGCCAATGATTCTCAGATTCAGATCCGGGGATTGGGTAAACCACCCCAACGTCCTGATGTTCTTCTTGCACTTCCAGTTGGTAACCAGTTTTACACGATAGTGTGGTGCATTGTAATCCTGAAACAAGAACTTATGTGGGAACAGTTGCTGCGTTGATGGCACCATCGCTTCTGCAGTATGCCTATGTAATTGGTCGCGTTGACCATTCCATCGACGATGTGCAAACGTCTGACTCCACTGGCAGCCATGCAGTCCCAGAAAATGATCTTCAGAAAATGCTTGACCGTCAGGTTCAGGCACTCCGGATTGAATTCTTCTCCAGGAAACCTCACATACGCGTGTGTGTGGTTGTCAAAGAGGCAGAAAGTGCTTTCATCGCTGAACAGCACCTTCTGCTACATCTCACAACTCAAGCTTACGTACCGCACGCCCACTGGATTCGCTTGCGCCTCTGGGCGTCAGTGGAGTCGGATGTTTGCACATCATCGATGTGAGCGCGACCAAGTACATCAGCATATTGCAGAAGGGCATGCTGCCATCAGCACAGCAGTTGTTCCAGTATCAGTTCTTGTTTCAGTATGACAATACTCCATGCCATCGCACCAAACTGATTACTAACTTGAATTGCAAGAAAAACATCAGGACGCTGGACTGCCCCCCCCCCTCATCCCCAGATCTGAACCCGATTGAGAATCTTTGGCATAAAGTAGCCATGGAGATATCCAAGAGAAATCTGACCACAAGGCATGGGCTCAGCGAGTCGCTCATCGCGGTCTGGGACCGTGTAGTCACCCCCGACCACCTCGTCAGGCTGGTCTACTCAATGCCGACACGCTGCACACAAGTGGTGAAGAGCAAGGGCTGGCCCATAAATACTGATCCATCATTGACATATAAAACGGCCTTTCCAAAGCCAGTACATGAAAGAGGAGGCATAGGATCATAAATGTTCATTATTTCATGTCAACACATTGCAATATGCACACCTAATCTCGACCCAACTCTGACGTAAAATCCGTCATTTCTATGGTTTCTATGGGAGGCTCATGTTATCACACCATAACTAATGTGAAACAAAGTCACTCATCTTAAGATGTTGATTTTCAAAGCTAAATACAGCCCCTATAAAACTAATAAAATTAATTGTACTACCTCTAAGGCTGAATAGAGATAAAAGCACTGGAAGTTGAAAATCCACAAAAATCTTTGGTGATGCAAAACTTATGCACACCACTGTAAGCAAACGTTTGTCTTTAACATCCAGAAACTTTCATGAAAACTGCTTACCATTTTTACAACAGCCACATTATTGAAAAATCACAAGTAGGCCCTACACATGGCCTACTATACAAACTGTTGAAAATAACTGAGATGTTTCTTTATTTCTCAATTATATCTGCAGATTATGGCTACATTAACCTAAAAATTACCTTCCTGTTGTGCAATCTGAATGAATTTTGCTTCCTCTTCAGCAAGTTGTAGAGCAACATACCACAGATGATCTCTCCGAGATGAATATCCAGCCATGTTAACTTCTCAGTTTCTGTATCACAATGAAAAACTGTGCTTGATGCTCGTTTCATTGCACGGGTCTCATACATTCGGTAAAGGTTTCGTTATGGTAAATGGCAAAAGTTAAGTTCTATGTTTATCCATTTTCACTTTGCCATCAAGTTTCAGATGTTCAGAAAATTAATGCATGCATAAATACGAATAGTCCATGCACACCTACGAGCATAATTATGCACACGCATATATACATACGAACATATACACATGCATACTTATTACTTACCCACATACATTCATACATACACATTAGGGTGGAGTGAAAAAATGATTTTTAAATAAATGAATTCTAGTAGTGGGCAAAAGATGCAACTGAGGTAGAGTAAGAAACACACCAAATATTGTAAATTTCAAATGACATCTTCTGCCCTCTACCGTCGATGCAATATTTCAACGTGATTAACCTAATATCACAATGGATGTCATCCAATCTCCTCTGCCTTAGCCTTTCCAAAACAGAATTCATAATCCAAGGCTTTCCTTATCATATCAAGAAAAGCCCTAACCCTTCATACACCCATCGACTAACTCATCGCTTCTTAACTTTCACATCGGACCCCCACCCCGTCTATTACTTGTGATCCACACCGCTCCTTCTCTAACCACATCTCCAACCTCTCGCGCTCCTGCTTCAGGCACATTTGTGACCTTCGTCGCATCCGGCCCAAGATCGACCTTAAAACTGCCTCTACCATTGTTACCTCTATTGTTCATTGACTACAGCAATTCCCTCTTCCTCAACCTTGAATCCACCCAAATCAACCGTCTGCAACTTATCCAAAAGTCACTAGCCAGGGCTGTCACGAGAATGCCCAAACATCATCATATTACTCTCATCCTCAAATCACTACATAGGCTAAAAATCCCAGAGTGAATCCACTTCAAAGTCCTATCACTAACCTATGACTCCCTACAATATGTCCAGCCCAAGTACCTCTGTGGTCACCATCCAGGCAACCCGCTCCACCCGATCCTCCTCCTATTTCAGTCTTTCTCGATCTACGGTCACTACTCATCTCAAGTTCTCCAACCCAGCCATATCCAACAGAGCACCACGCCTCTAGAACGATCTCCCCTTGAATTCCGCAGATTCTTTATTTCCTCCATCATCATTCCAACCCGTCCTCCATCCTTCTCCTCATGTTCCTCTATCCATCTCCGGGCTTTCCACACCAAACTGAAGTCTCACTTTTTCAAGTAGGGCCTACTCCTACCCTGACTCATTTGATCCTGTGCCTTCCAATTCTCCTCGCCCTAAATAACATCCACCGTCACAGCTACTCTGCGTCCTCTCTTGATCCCCCCCACCGAAACCAGACTCGGACCTCTTTTGGATTACTCTCTGGAAAACCCCCTCAACACTTACAGTCGTATGCTGGCGCATCCTGCTTGAACAGAGCTTTGGTACTTCTTTCGTTCTCTCCTAATTTTCTTCCTTTCAGTAATGTCGCTGCATTCATTAGGCGTTACAATCATAGGCGTAATTTGTCGGGGGAACGAGGGGTAACCGTACCCCACCCCACTCTTTGGGCTGAGGTACCGTACCCCCACTTTATGCACAATGCCAATCAATATTTTATTATTTTGCCTTCCCAGAGATCGCAGTCAACGTCTTTATTCCTGTATGTAAGAAATTGGTACCCCCCACCTTTTTAGACCAAAGTTACGCCCCTGGTTACAATTATATAATCCTGTAACACACCAGAGGCGATTTCCGCAACTGACTTGAACGTGTATTTCATGAATTGTAACCGTTCGAAGACAATCAGTTGAAGAGAAATAATGCACCACATTGACGTTATTCAAAGAATTTAATATGGTAAATATAAAACCGTCGGTAGAGGGCAGAAGACGCAAAGCAAAATCAACAATATTTTGAGCACTAATTACACTCACATGTTGGCAACTTTCCATCGCTATTAGAAAACGTTTGCTTAAAAAAAATTTTTTTTGCCATTTTCACTCCACCCTAATACACATACATGCATGCGTACATACACACACATACATGCATGCATAGTAGGCCTACGTGCCTAAATACATACATAAATATATAGATCAGATTTCACACATTCACATATCTATGCGTAAGCACAAGCGTTCGTACAAACATACATAAACATACGACGTAGGCCCTACATATTTTCGTACATACGTACGTACATGCGCATATAGACGTACATAAGTAAAAACACAAGTACACCCATGTATACAAATGCACACATAGCCTATCGGGCCTATCCATAAATACGCACTTACGCACATGCACACGTACATAATAAACAAACAATCTTATGTGTGTCATATTAGATTCCTGATTTTGTTTTGGAGATTTCATATTGTACAAATAAATGCAGCTGCGCTTTAGTGCAAGTATTTATGTATATAAAAGTACAAATAGGTAGGCCTACGCTTATATTATATCTGTTGTCATTGTAGGACATGATCCCCGGTCACAATTCCCCAGGACATAATCCGCCGGACATTATCCCCCGATTTTGCGTGGACATAATTCCCGGATAAAATTCCCGCTCTGTGCAATTAGCCTATTTCTACCTTTAATTGATAAACGCTAATTGTCCAGTTTTTGTTCGTTGTGTCAGCTTCTTAATGTCGTAATGGCATAGACTTAAGACTTATTAATGTCAATCAGGCGCAAACTTAAAACTTGTTAGTGTAATTCAGTTCTAAAGTTAACACTTCTTGGTAGTTTCATATAGGTATAAAGTTAAGACTTGCTAATGTCGTTCAGTTCTAAAATTAAGTTTCAACTGAACAATTGGAAGTCGTATTTCGATTGATCGTGCATAAAATGTAGACGTCATAACTTCGCACTGCTCGTATTATGCCAGTGCCAGTCCCAAGATTGGATAAAGCAGGAGGGTGACACTAAAGATCGTTGTTATCACACAGTGTCGTTAAACTGAAACTACTGTAGACGTCAGAATTCGTCTGAGTTCCTTCGTCGCATTTCAAACCTTTTCTTTTCCAGTGGCTTGTACTCTTAGGCTAATTTGTTAGAATTAAACAAATTGAAAATATATTCTTATAGATGTTCTTCTCTTCTTGTTTGAACAGCCCTCCTCTCATCAACTCTCCTCTTGTCGTGAACGCATCTTTTCCCAAAACTCTCCTTCCTTTTATATAACTATGGCATCTTGCATCTGTTGTTATCACGCTTCCCAAGTAGCAGAAGCTCTTGACCTGTTCCACCTCCTCTCCATTTATTGTTATTTTCATTGTCATCTCCTCATCCCCTCCACTTATCCTCGTAATCTTTGTCTTTCCGATACTTATCTTCATGTTGTATTTTATTGAGGTCCTCTTTAGTTGATCCATCAATTTCTGTAGTCCCTCCTGTGTAGTCGCCAGCATTGCTTGGTCGTCAGCAAATCTTAGGGCTCTTATGAGTCTTCCAACCACTTTTATACTTTTTCCTGTCTGTTCCATTGAAAATAACAAGCAAACACCTAAAGAAGAGACTTGTCAAGGCACTGGTATGCAGTGTGGTACTGTATGGGTCGAAGACGTGGACCATCAGGAAAGAGGATATCAAGAGATTGGAGGCCTTTGAGATGTGGATATGGAGAAGAATGGAAAAGGTGAGCAGGACGGAGAGAATGACAAATGAAGAGGTGCTGCAAAGAGTAGAAGAAAAACGATCACTGATGAACACATTAAGAGCAAGACAAAAGAACTGGATTTGACACATATTAAGATAAGACTCCCTCTTGAGAGAAATCACAGAGGGGAGATTGGAGGAAAGGAGGAGAGGAAGACTGCAACAGATGATGCTGTAATGGATGATTACCGATGGAAGAGAAGAGCACAGCGAAGAGAGGAATGACGTCATTGGAAGTGGAAACCTGCCGAAGGGCAGAGAACTTAAAGAAGAAGAAGAAGATCCTGTGTGTGCATATGCATGTATATATAATTACATTAGAGTCATAATAGAACTGCGAAGTCTTACCACGCCTTGCCTGAATACGAACAATGTACACATGAAAAGAACACGTTGTCGATCTGGCTCCTAAAATCCGAAATAAATGCATAAGTGAAACAGCTGCGTGATATGAAAATGTTTTGTCTGTTTAAACGCGCACACACCTGCACAGGTCTACTCATATTCCATAAAGCCATTGTTCAAGTGCTGCATAGACAAGCTTGTTTTCACTCATGGCTGAGCATTATTCTAGTGACCTAGTCAGCAGGCCTACTCCAATTATTGTATTCAGCAAGTGTGTGATATAGGATTGGGCTTAGCCAACGGTAAGCGACCTGCGTCAGTTCATACAATAGCCTGCATCAATGTAAACAGGCTACTGGCGTATTCCAAAGTAGGCTTATAACCCGCCCGGTTGGTTCACTCTTAGTTCTATAGATTGGTTAAGAGCAAATGTCTCTTCATTATGCGACCTCTGTATAATAAGTTGTACCTGGGGCACAGGCGGAATTTCGCCAGCTCTTGTTCACAGTAGCTGGCCCTACACCTGCAATATTCTTACACTGAGCCTGTGCTTCGCTTCCAGGCTAATAACTAACCATTCAAATCGGCTTATGGCTCCCAATGGTACTTTTTGTCCGGGTTTTTGTGAGGGAAGGAAATTTTCAAGTTTGTGAGTTTCTGTCGTGCAGTAGTGTATTTTTGCAAATCCTTAATGCCATACATAAGAGAGTTAATATACAAAAATATAGCTTGTTTTAAGCTGGAGCACAGTGGAGGTGTTGCTTCATATCTATGCAGTCTATTGATTTTAATATTATTGTTTATCAAGTGATTGATTTTATTTTATTTTTTAAACTGAGTGTCCTTATTTCGACCTAATCTGATATCCGAGTGAAAACTGATGCTGGAATATATTTAACTATACCGGTACATCAAATTTAACAGTGGAACTGATCACTAGTAATCAATAATAGTCACTAAAATATAGCGATCTTATGGTAAAATAGAACCTTGCAGGAGTCTGCAATTTAAGTGCGTGATAAAATATCTGTTTTCGGCTGATTACCACTTGAAAACTTTGCAGCGACTGAGACAATCCTGCAAAGTGTACTGACGTGTGCATGTGAATACCACTTTCACAATCATTATTTCATGGTTCATTGTGGAAGAGCTGTTTGATAATAACTTAATTGGTTGGTGATAGATCCAAAGGAAAATTTCTGCGTGATATATCCTTTTTTCAAACAAAGTGAGTTGCAGAGTATTTACTGGGTATAAGAGTCAGTCACAGTGGGGCCAAATGACTGAGAATTTAATCCAACTCAGTTTTTTGTCGTGTGATATGATTGAACATTTCAACTGGAATGTTGGCCAAATGTTTCATGGTGGATGAGCTTTAAGGAATATTACTCAGCTGTAGGTCCATTTACTCTTCACATCAGTGTAAGAGGAGCAGTATCAATTCAATTCAATTCAATTCAATATTCAACATGCTCTTGAAAAGGACCTATGTGAAAGTCTGTTACATTAAATGGCAACATTTGTGGACACAGTATCTGAATCCTACCCTTATCCATCGGATTCTTCGCATTCCTAGCTTATTCGTCTTCATTGAAACCCGCCTTAGCACCTGTTCTGCCTCCTCTCTCTGATCTCTCTGCCAACAGTAAATGGACATCGATCATAAACAACCCTTCTGACACGACGCATGCTCTTGAATAAGCTTGTGCCCTAGATTAGCGCTTTAGAAATCTGGAGTTTACGATTTCGATTACGACGCTAGGGGCCATCCACATATTACGTACGCACTTAGGGGGGTCGGATTTTGGCGATTTTGTGTACGGGTGCGAACGGGGGGAGGGAGACAAAATGTGTACGTACACAAAATAAATTTCTAATTATGACGTCCACATTAGCCTATTTGTAACTCTGTATTGTCCTATAGTCGTCCTATGGCATTTTATTACATTATATAAAAGCCATGTGCAGTTATTCTGTGCTGTGAACGAGACACCTATAATTTGTCTATATTGGCCCTTTAATCATCCTTCAATCTGGCCTAAAGTGCAGACAGTCGGGCTGCCAGACACTTTCTGCAGCTGGTCTTGGGGGGGGGGGTATGCGTCAAGCGTACGTACGCAGGGGGGGTGGCGAAGAAAGTACGCTTGCGAACAGGGGGGAGGGGGTCCAATTTTCCCGGATTTTTGTGTACGTAATATATGGATGGCCCCCTAGCCTACCAAAACTCTGTCATAAAAACGTGGTATGATGTGCTTACATCAATATTTTCATTACAGTACAATATAATGTATAATGTAGTTAGCACAACCTAGGCCTATATAAAACGTATTAGAACTCAATACTTGGTTGAAGTGCCTTTATCGCAAAGGAAACGGGAAGGGTAATGTCAAATGCAAAAAGGGAGGGAGTGTAGTAGATAGGCAATTTCGAGGGCGTTCTCATGAATAGGCCCTAACCCATATTGTCAAAGTATATTTAAAAGCACAGATTGCCAGTGAAGTTGATTTTAGCAGAAAAATGAAGTCTCACTTACGAATCTACATCCATACTGACTGTTATCAAAGTTTGAAAATTGAGTGAAATGTGATTTGGATATGGAGCATTACGCGATGTGTCCATCGACTGATTCCTTGCGAAATAGAAATCTCAAGATTTAAATCTGAATGAAAAACAATTTGGTAAACTGTGTTGTCCTATAAATTTCAGCTATCTAGTTTTGCTTCTGTAGAAGTAGTATGGTTTCTTTTTAAAAGTAAGTTCACCTATGGGGTCGTTCATTAATTATGTCAACAAAATGGGAGAATGAAATAGAAATCTCAAGATTTAAATCTGAATGAAAAACAATTTGGTAAACTGTGTTGTCCTATAAATTTCAGCTATCTAGTTTTGCTTCTGTAGAAGTAGTATGGTTTCTTTTTAAAAGTAAGTTCACCTATGGGGTCGTTCATTAATTATGTCAACAAAATGGGAGAAGAGGGGGTTTGAGAAAGTTTGACAATTGTTGTCAAGACAAATTTACGTCAACAATAATTTAGTCAAAAAGTAAACATAGATTCGGAAAGTCTTAATAAGTGATCTGTAACTTGTTGTATGTAGCATAATTTAATCAAACGCAATATTTTCTTCATTTTAAATTATCTTTTTCATTGTTCGAAGATTAATGAGAAAATGCGCTGCATAACCTCTTAAATGCGAATATCCTGGGTTCTTTTTGAAAATCTAGTATTTCCAGTTTCTTTTTCGATGGAGAGATAATTTATTATGTCAGGGGTGGGGATGTAAATTTCCTCGACATAATTTTATTAGAGGGTCCTTGAATGTTTGACAGTTGTTGACAGGGGTCAAAAACTGCCTAAAATTTGTTGACATAATTAATGGACGACCCCTATATTAATTTTTTCATAGAATATATTATTCTACATTGATCAATTATAGCACCAATAAAATATAGGTCAATGACGAGATAATGAGTTATACCAATGCGGTTATCAAAATTCGTGCTTTGAAACTGCAGACGGGTGATAATGTTTTGGCTCAATTAAAGTCAGCAACGGTAGACAACAACAAGGAATTAGAGAAATGATGGTGAAAAAAAAAACTGCACGCAGAATCAGTGATATAGCTACACCAATGTAACATAAAATATAGCTTCGTTGCACCTGTGAGGGCCCTAATCTAGCGGGATACACATCCCTTTTGGGTTTCCCTTTGCTGCCCTGGTTTATGTTTCTTCTTTCGATGTTACTCGATGTATCGTATCATTGCTATGTTTTCTGTTTTGGGTTGCAATAAAATGATTTGATTGATTGATTGATTGATTGATAGGCCTAACTGCACTTCCTTTAATTTCCCGATTCCTGAATTGGCAGGCCTAATCCTGAGTTTTTGTGTAAGACGTATTGAAAGCATTCCTATGCATCTCTGGGTTTCTAGCTATGATAGGCCCTATTACAGCAGCTCCTCATTTGCTGTCTACTACTTTAAATCCTTATTGTGCTACACTATGCAACATTATTCTGTGTTATGTTAATTATCTTATTCCATGCACCTTTAGGGGCCATCCATATATTACGTACGCAAAAATTCGGGAAAATTGGACCCCTCCCCTCCCTGTTCCAAAGCGTACTTTTTTCCGCCCCACCACCTGCGTACGTAGGCTTGACGCACACCCCCCAAGACTAGCTGCAGAATGTGTCGGTTCGGCAGCGGCTGCATGTCTGCACGTTAGGCCAGATTGAAGGATGAGTATTGAGTAATCCTTGGACTCACAGCTCAGCTGTGTGATAGTTTAATAATAGCGTTCAGAGGTAAGGACGTAAGACCTTACAAGTGACACCTTTCCCACAGTCCTATTTCCCCTGACAGTACCTGATAGCTGAAAGACTGAACTCAGGCTCACTTTAAGGCCAATCAATTTGAGAGCCAATATAGACAAATTATAGGTTTTACCCCCCCCCCCCGCTTCCGTTCGCAAGCGCACGCAAACACATGAATTTGTGTTCCATGCGTACGTAATATATGGATGGCCCCTCACATTACGTAGCGCTTTGTTGGTTCTAAAAATTGCGCTATTTCAGTATGCGGCTATATACAAACAAGCGTAGATAAATCTTTGGAAAATGAACTATTTTACAATGGATAATACTGAAAGAATACAAGCCTGCTATCTGAAAACAACGGTATCAAGCGACGAATTAGCGTGCAACAGAAAGTCAACTACATGCATGACCTCGGCTAACACGGAACAAAGACGAACACAAACAACATTGCATGAATCTACCTCAGACCGTTTCGCAAATATCATCATAAAATTCACGCTGAAGACTGGCAAATTAGTGTTCTGCCGGGTGACTAATTCAAAACCTGTAGGTAGTCGTATGTAGGACCAGAATTATAAGGAGGACCGGATCAGTAGGCCAATCAAGCGCCTGTGAATAAGGTGGTTCCCGCGCCTTCGCTTTTTGGGCTCTTTAGAAATTTCGGGATTACGATTGCGATGATCAAAGGAATCTCACGTGATAAGTCAGTAGTCAGCTTTAAAGGCTTGCGTGTATGTAGGCCTCTAGGTACAGTTTTACAAAAGGGGGCAAGTTATAAGCAGTATGAGAATTGTAGAAAAAAGACTGGGGGTGGACTTTGATTCATGTGGAGTTGGGGCATGCTATGAAGACTCAACTACCGGGTCCAAAGAAAGACTAGGGGGTTGAATCCCTCAAACCCCCCGACAATTCTCACTCTGGTTATAAGCATAATATCTATTGGATTTTGTACGTTCAAGGAAAAGTCGAGATCCAAGACGATAAATGTCCATCCGGCAAACCAGTCAGACTCAGCCACTTTGCCTGACAATATAAAGCAATTCAACATTACCTTGAAATCTATAATACCTAATAATTGACCGTCTTGTGACATAGAAAAATTTGCAAACAACAATCTGCCAAAGTGTGGCACTATGTTAGCAGAATGTAGCCACGACAAAACTTTAACAAAATCTTATTTTTCTGCTATAATATTTTTGTTCTACAAAAACAATTATGATAAAATAGGCCTCTTTTGTTTCATCCGGCAATGTCAAACACCAAAATGCATCCACCGTTCACCAAGTTGTCACAGGCAAATAGGCGGCCATTCAACTCGTCGACGACAATTCTTCGCGGGTTCCTTAATCCATTTTTCCTACAGATAAATTCTCTCTGATATTCCAAAGTTGAAGATAGCAACAGGATTCGACCTCCGTCTTCGTCAACTACCAATAACGAACCATCTTTATTAACTGCCATGTTGATCGGAAGGAATTTTGAAGTGTCCAAGGCTTTTAACCCAGGCGATATTAATACTTTTCCTCTTTCGTCTACCATGCATATTCCGCCACTCTTAGACCTCCTGTAGCCCACCACAAAACGATCGTTAGCTAGTTTCACCGCATGCCAAGGATTAGATACATCAAGTGTAATCTCACGAACCAGCTTCCCATCCGAAGTGATTTCCAGTAACTTCCTTTTATCCAAGACCGTTAGGATGAGATTTGATTCATAGGTAACAGACAATCGACCCCAATCGTTGCCTTGCCATACTTTCTTCAAGACATTTCCAGTTATATCAACTCTTAGAATTTCCATTGGTTTGCCAAGAGGTTTTCCATCGATTATATACAAGCAATTGTTTCTAGAACAGGATACGATATCTCGCGGTTCTTCTAACTTATCAACTGTAAAACTTCGTTGAAACTGAAGGCTGGTCCTGTTGTAAACTTCCACTTCCGAGGTATGTCCAGTTATAACAAAAATTTCATCGTCTAAAACTGCTAATGCATAGATTGTTGAGTAAATCTTTTTTGGTTCTTTTGTTTTGATTGTCAGAAGCAATTTCGGATCAGCCTTAAAGTCGACAAGTTCTACGTCAAAATATAATAGCACATTATATTTCGTGCATGTGAAACAAGAAGACCAATATCAATGCGACAAAGTATGCATGTATGGACGAAGGTAGGTACGTATTTATGCACTTATGTATCTATGAATATAAATATAAATATAAGTAGGCCTAAAGGCGAACATCACTACGATAATGTATGTATGTGTGTGTTTTAGTGTATGTATCCATGTATGGCGTAAACTTGTCCAAAATATTGGTGGGGCAAAATATTGTTGGGGCAAAATATTGGTGGGGCATGGGGTCTAAACCAGAGGTGCAAAAAAGTTTTTTCAAGATGAAACGTTGTTTGTTGTTGTTTTTTCGGTGTTTTGGTTTTTATGGTTTCTGTTGTTTTGGTTGTTTTTAAGTTTTTCTGATTTCGGATCATAAAAATCATGAAAAATGGCGTGAACAAAAAATTCAGTTGCGATTTCCGAAAATTTAAAATCATTTAATCAATGCTATTAAAATAAGTTCTACAAAAATAAGAAATTTATTTTTTTAAACAAAAACAAATTTTGTGGTTTTCTTTTTGTTGTTGTTTAAGGCAAAATCCGAAAAAGCTTTTTTCACCTCTGGTCTGGACAGGCTTCCGGTGTTACGTCAATGCGTATGAAATGGGTGTTTTGTTTACATGTAAATTTGTTTCACATTGAAGATACTGAAGATAAAAATAAATCTTTGTTTCCATTATGGATTTCTGATAGTATTTCAGTTCTGTGTCTTTGTTTTTCTGTTTCTGAAGAAATTTGTCTGTATTGAAACAGATATTTTAATATTTTAAGAAAATCTTCTCTCGATTTTTGGAGGGGGCATTGCCCCGGCTCCTCAATTATTGGGGGGGGGAACGTGCCCCGGCTGACCCCCCAGAGTCTACGCCTATGTATGTATGTATTTATGTATACTTGTGTTTATGCTTATGTGTATGCAGGAGAGTAAGTCCATTTAGATATTGGTCATATGAATTATATTAGTTTGAACGATCTTGTGAGAGTTTAGATGTAGACTACTATTCATTACAGACAAATGATTCATTCTAAGGTCATATCAAATCTCAGCAAAACTTCCTTATGTCAAAGTTCAAGGAACCATCGTTAACGGTTCGATAAATCCCAGGTTCGAACATCGAAGTAAGCAAGAGATATTGACGTCGATCTCTATCCAATACTACACAAATGAAAGCGCACACGTTTTTGTATAGCGACCGTATGGCTTCGACTCTGTTCGACCACAGTTTGATTGGAAGCCACGCCTTTTAAAGCCCCCATTCACGGACCATGGTAGCCAGAAATTCAAATCTCTATAATAGCCGCTCTCGGTTCGGGATCCGCACCCTGGCGCACAGAAGAGCATGCATCATATCTGAAGAAAAGTGAATAGTATTAGATAACTTGAAACTCACTTTCGTTCTTCGTGAAATCATCCACAAATATTGTAATACTGGTGGGTACAAGTACTTCCGACGTAGATGACACACTGCCACTGGAAAATTCTTTGAAGATCGTTACCAGTTTTCCAAGTAGGGTGCCAGATGAATACATACTTTGCAAATTTCTTTGTGCATTATTTGACTGGCACCAAAACCAGATCACAATCCCATTGTCTTCCTGATGACAGTAAGGAACAATCACAATGTCATCATCTGCGATTTCTGATGTCACGTTCTGACTGCTAGAAAGTGGCAATCCTTGTCGCTTGTTTAGTTCTTCGATTACCATGGCTTCCTTTTCTTTCAACTCCTCCACATTCTCGCTGGTAGGATTAGCGAATAAACTAAATGATTGTCGTTCCTTCACTATCTTCGCCCATATTTTGGACTTAATAAGAACTGAAAGTAATTGAAATTCAAATCGAACAACTGTAACATATGTTTTTTTGGCTGGCTATTACAAGTATGCAGTTAAAGATAAAGCATCGTAATCGTAATTTCCAAACTTATAAAGCGCAACTCTAAGGCAAAGCGCAGGGCACCAACCTATTCACGAGCGCGATGTCAAATCAGAATGGCTCCAGAGAGTAGTCTAAACTATGTCCGAGTCCGGTTTCCAGATGGGGAGCGAGCAGATCAGGAGAGGAGGCAGCGCAGCTGTTAAGGTGGGTGTCGTCTACGGCGAGAAAAATTAGAAGGCGGAGGATCAGATGAATCAGGGTAGGAGGACTTGAAAAGATGAGACTTTAGTTTTGAGTGGATAGCCCGGGGTGAGAGATAGATGAACATGAGGATGAAGGACAGGCTGCAATGATGATGGAGGAACCAAGAATCCGTGGAATTAAATTGTAGGTCTCCCCAGAGGCGTGATGCTGTGTTTGATATGGCTCGGTTGGAGAACTTGAGATGAGTAGTGACTGGGGTTCGAAAAAGACTGAGATAGGAAGATGATCGAGTGGAGCGGGCTGCCTAGATAGTGAATAGATTATGGATGTACTTGGGATGGGAATATTGTAGGGAGTGTTAGGTTACTGATAGGACTTTGAAGTGGATGCGCATTGGGATTTCAGCCATTGGAGTGATTTGAGGATGAGAGTGACATGATGATGTTTGGGCGCTCTAGTGAGTTTTGGATAAGCTGTAGACGCTGGATTTTGCTGAATTCAAAGTTGAGAAAGAGGAATTTGCTGTAACGGAGCTTTCAACGAACAATGGAGATGGCAATGGTGGAGGCAGTGTTAAGGTCGATTATCGGCCGGATGCGTCGGAGGTCAGGAATGTGCATAAATCAGGAGAGCGAGAGGTTGGAGATGTGGTTAGAGAAGGAGAGATGTGGATCAAAAGTTGTTCCAAGACAGAGACGGGCGAGTGGGTGGTGAAGGTAAGAGACGTAGAGTTAGTCGATAGGTATATGAAAAGGTCCGGGATTTTTTTATTTGATCAGGAAGGCTTGGAATGATGAATTATGTTTTGGAAGGGTTAAGGTAGAGGAGACTGGATGACAACCGTTGTGAGATTAGGTTAACCACGTTGACTAATTGTGCCATGAAGGTGGCAAAAGAGCTTGGGGAGAAGGATATTTGGAGTTGGGTGTCGTCTCCGTAGAGATGGTGGTCAACAGAGGAGGATTTTATGAGATGGCTTAAAGGTGTGGTATAAAGGATGGTTATACAGTATACACAGGACGGAGTCTTGAGGGACACCACAAAAAGAGGGAGGAATTATGAGCAGTGGCTGGAGGCTTTTAACAGAGAAGGATCGGGAAGACAACTAGGACTGGAACCAGAGTAGAGCAGTTTCAGAGACGCCAAACCAAGAAGAAATAGTCGTTGAAGAATGAGGTTGTGATCGATGGTGTCGAATGTACCAGGATTGGTACCCTGAAAAACTGCATATGCGACTTCATGCAACAAAATTACGTAATAATTCAAAGATTAAAACGATGGCAAAGGCAAAGCTTCTGCTTAACATTTGGCCTTCATTTGTCCCTACCATATTTCATTTCCTGTGCCTGATTGCTTGATTTCATCGATAATTTAAGAGAACATGAACTAATAACCTACTACTACTACTTTTTAATAAATTTAAAACAGGACGTTGGCCTGCCTGTAATTATTTTACTACCTCCTCCTTTTTCCAAAAGATCCACAACGAAATTCTGTTCAGCTTGGTGAAGGCATTCCAGAACCTTCAGGCCTTTGTCCTGTTTGAAGGAAATCGTTCTCATCCAGTGTAGAAGTGCATCGTTCCTGTAGAAGTTGCCAGATTGATTGCTCAGATAATCTCGTTCTTCATCTGTGATACAATTTTTCTTATGCAGAAGATTAATTAAACGACTTGACTTAATGTTCTCCACTAGGAACTGATGATTGCTTCTAATTGCGTGAATTTCTGTTAAAAAATACACAAGAGAGCACAGAAATAGAATTCTACGGATAAGAACCCGAATTTGATCGTAAAAAAGGTTAAAGGTTATCACAGTATGTAAACAACATGAAATTGTCTAGTAAAAATTAACTATGTTAATGCATGTTTCAATTATACGAGAAAACTAGTGTTACAATGAAGAAATCGGTAATGGTTAAGTCTCTGAGATATGCTGAGTTAAGTACTCATTAAGTGACATTTTGAATCTTTCCTTACAATCGAGCAATTTAATCAAGATGGAATTATAATGCTTAGAGTCTACACACAGAGTGTGAAGAGAGAAGTCTACCTTGGGAAACTGGTATGAATTTTATGTCTTCAAGTTGGCCATAGAGGAGTTCTAGCTGCGCTGTTGCGTAACTCAGTTTATCTTCTAACTCTTTTCTTTGATGTTTTTCAGTTTCCAATTCTTCTTGTAATATCAATATTCGAGTACTTTGTAGTGATTTTTCTTCGAACGTGCTTTTTTGAGTTTTAATTAGGTCAAGCTTTTCTTCTTCAGTCACCTCTAAACTTTCTTCCTTCTCTTTCAGTCGCCATAGAAGATCTCTGTTATTTTCTTGCGTTTGATGTAACTGTATTTCGAGCTCTTTCCTAAACTCGTTCTCCTTACTCAGTATTTCGCAGACTTCCTTTAACTTGTCTCTTTCAGTTCTCAACAAAAGCATCTCGCTATTGCTTTCCTCGAAAGTTTCTTTAGACTTATGAAGCTCATATTCGCAAGTTGCTAAACGGTCATTTAGTTCATGTATCTGTTGTTGGAAGAATTGTTCATCGCATTCAGATTTTTTCGATCTTTCTTCCAATTTCATGATGACAGTGTTGTTCAGAAGTTTCTCCTCTTCGAATCGCTTGCACTTCGCTTTTTCATTGTGGATATCGGCCTTCAGTTTGTTTATCTTCTCTTCTAATTGCATCCGATCTTTATTGCTTTGAAATCTCTCGGAAGTCAATTCATGTTGCATGGAATGCAGTTGTGTTCGGAAAACCTCATTTAACGATGCAGCAGCCGAGTATTGACTTGCGCTTTCCCGCAACTGTTCCAACTCCACGGTTGCTTCAACTTTTCTGGCGATAGTTTCTTTATTCATCCGATGACATTCTTAAATGAAAATCATTCACAACTTTGAGTCATAACTTGAATGTTGATGCACTTATTTCTTGGAGATTCTCATACACTGGCATTAAAAATCGAACTCACGTAGGGTAATAAATCTAAACTATCTTTCAGAAAACAATCAGATTGCAATATTCATGCGTTCCACCTACTGTAATTGAAAACAATTTGGCAGGCTGAATATGATGCTGAGCATCACTTTAGTATATCCAACATATAGGTAGATATACTCAACTAAACGCCTTCTGTAGAAAAGATAGAAAGCACTTTCTCCATAGCCGCCTAATATCCCACCTCGAATCTAAAACGTCGTAGATTAATCTTGTTTGGGCTAAATCTTTGAAGTTAAGGATATCGATATTACCTTGAAGTATAATATCGAAGCACATCTTCAAACTATCCTTTGGTTTGTCCAAGTGAAATAGACGAACAGAAACGCCTTTGATAGCAATTTCTGTTTGCAGTTGAGTCTCAAGTGCTTCTAGCCTTGTTTGAACTTTTACCCCGTCACTCTAACAATGTCAGATAGATTACAGGTGTATTGACATTTAACGGCAATTTACGGCTATCGTTTCGCATAATATTTATTGCTCTTTTGATTTAGGATGTCAATGGAAGTTGATACTAGTCGTACGTATAGACAGAGACATAGCGATGCAGCATAGTTATAGCAGATAGTAATGTAAGAAGAAAAAACCAAGTCTCAAATAAATTCTCGCTAGGCCTAAGTACTTTGATATGCATTAAAGTGATATTTATCTACAGTTAAGACAGCAAAATCAAAGTGGTTTACCTTCCGAAAACAAACTCGTTTCTCTGTATTTGTTTTAACTATATGTATCGACTTAGCATCGTGTTGGGCTGCGGTTGACTGATTGCCTGACTTTGGTGGTGGAACTGGTTTCGACAAAGAAAGTGATACAGCACGGTTCTGTCCACATGTATGAATTATTTTCGTCAGAGGATTTGGCTCTGAGGAAGAACGTAATGGAAGAGGTTTTTGCTCAGATTTCTGATCTGCATTTGGTAGCGACTCCTTGCATATAACTTTTGGTGCTTGAACTGCAGATGGCTCTGTTGCGCGGTCAAGGGGTGAACCTGTGAACTCAATCAATTCCAAAATGACTCAAGTAGGTATGTGCCGGAATTAAAACACAAATGTGAGCAACGAATTCATTCGCTAATGAAATTATACTATTTAGTTTACCAGCAGTATAACTGATTGTTGAAGTCTAGAAAGATCAAATTACTTTAAGCTGAAATTAAAGATAAAAGCATTTCCGAACATATACATGTATAGGCCTAGCACAATTTCGTCTCTTGAATATCTAATTACACGAACGAATTACTTTTAGCTGCCAGCATAGCTCAATTAAGTCCATTGAATATCTAAAGTTTTCTATTGTGATGAGTATTCCCGAAGAGAAGCTATATAAATATGCCGTTAAAATTAATAAATTGCTGATTTTCTTTGCTGATCAATGCTCCCAACTATGCACGTCTCGTACTAAAAATAATCTTTTCAGTATTAAAGTATTTTAACATTTATAATGTCATTGCTTAGTATCTTTTCTAAAACTATCAAGGAGGTCTGACATGAAACACAATTTCATGAAAGAAGAAGTGGCACGAATGCAGATTACCAGATGCAAATTAGAATTGCTTGAGCAGTTTATAATTGCAACGTAGACCGTGGTTTTGTGATTCGTCTACACAAAAGTGGGATGGACAGTTGAATTTGAAGTTGACATGATGCGGCATAATAGAATTAATGCACATTAACTGAAGAGTGAGCAGTTCACGGTTATACCTTCTGGTTTTCTGAGTTTCTCTGTCAGATGGATTTGTCCCAAATCTTCTAGCGCGTCTAAAAATTTATCAAAGTCTTTCGGAGATTTCTTGCTGAGCAGTCCAAGCAGTAACTCGTTCCTCTCGAAAGTGTCGTTCACACAAAATATACGTTCTTTCTCACGCACTGTCAACACATTTTCTTGATATAGCATAGAAATGAGTCCACTTTCTGTATCCAAGTTATCTGATAGCCACATGAAATTCCGGCAAATCAAGTCTTTGTGATCCGATACATCTTCTCTATTTGCTTTATGACATGCTGGAATAAATTTAATATATATATATATATATATATATATATATATATATATATATATATATATATATATATATATATATATATATATATATATTAGGGTGACACTGACCAATACAGAAAATAATTATTTTTAGATTTTTTAAAGTCTCACCCCTCAAAAGTGTTCTCTATAATATCAGTACCATCTATAAAAAGTTTTAGTGAAATCCGAAAATATTTAGAGGTCACTCCAGGGCATTGAAATTTCGATATATAGAAAACAATGTTAAAAAATAATACGCTAAATTTTGTTGTTGTCTGCACTGCCAATTAAATTTTTTAATTCTTATTTTAATTTCCCCTATTATCACTCATGACATGTGCATTGTGCAGTTATTATTTATTTGACTGAAAACCAATAAATTAATAAAAAAAGCGGCGAAGACCTAATGTAATTGCGAGTCCAATGGTCCACCGTCCAAGTGTCGCTTTAGCATTCGACAGTACTAAAATCAGTCACAGAAATGTTGAACATATCCTAGCAGCCAATACACTATCACTGGGCCATGATCCTGCTGAAATTGTTATCAATTGGGAATCCATTAGACATGCTCGGTGCAAACATCGTCAGATCATTGCCAAAGAAATCTATGCATCATTCGCTCCACTTACAGTTCACTGAGATGGCAAGTTATTGCCAGCTTTGACATCATAGGAACATGTTAACCAGCTGGCTTGCTATGCTGGTATAAGGTGAAGGAACAATGAAACTCCAACGAGTTCCTTTACTGCCTAATGGAACAGGCGAAGCGCAGGCTTTAGCCACTTTCAGTTTGCTTGAAGAGTGGAATACAGCTGGCTCCATACGATCTATGTCTCTTGACACAACTTCTAGGAATACCATCCTTCCTGCAGGAGTATGATTGTGTTCTGCTGGAGCGCACTTAAGACAGATCTTCTAAGCTTGGCCTGCAGACATCGTGGGGAGAGTCTTCGATAATCTGATGGTAAAATCTAGCAGACCTACAATTATACTGTTTGAAAGATTTGCGAAATCTTGGGGCTCAATTGATAAAGATGGCTATAAAAGTGTCAAGTATGATGGGCTGATTGTTGCACAGCTGAGGTCAGTCAGAGATGACTTGGTCAGTTCTGTGCCAGATCCCTGAATAATTTTCATGCACGAGAGGACTACAAAGAGCTTCTGGGACTAGCTTTAATATCTTTAGGCATCCCTCCTGTTGATGAACAGCCCATCATAGCTCTTGGTGCTTTCCATAGAGCGCGGTGGATGGCGAAGTTGATACACTGTTTGAAAATCTACCTCTTCAGTTCTCATGTTGATCTGACTGAGTTTGAACTACAAAGCCTTCTTGAATTCAACTGCAATGCTTACAAGGCAGCAAATGAGACCGCTGCTAAAGCAACAATACACAGCTTTTCAAACCATATGTGGTACCTGAGCGAGACGCTGGTTGGCCTGGGGTTGTTGATTAGGCTGTTTCTCATGATAGCAAGATTGCAATGGTTGCAGCCCTCGAACGTCCGGGATGCGATGACCCTCCTTGGCGTATCAAAGTTAATGTGCAGCAAGTACCGCTATGAGAGCTATCTAATTTTACAACTACAAACACTAAGAAAGTCTTCACTGCACTAGATGTTCATGCAGGCATCTTACAACTACATCCAACATATGGGCGACTAACGACAGCTTTTTCTTGGCTCGTCGCTGAGTTAAGAGCTCAAAGGTCGTGAATGATGCGGCCAGACGCGGCGTTGCACTGATACAAGGCAATGGTGTGCTTACAAATCAGGAAGAACAGAAGCAATACCTACTGCAGGTGGTTGAGAAACATAGGAAGGAAGGTCCAGACTCAAAAAAGCAAACAATCATAAAGGGACTTGTTAAATAGTAGTGGTATTAAATACGATGAACTGCATTCACATTGCGTTAAACATTGATCATACTGTAAAACTTTAGCCGCGTTGAGTGACCATTAAACAATGACCAATTAATTTCAAAAAAATTCTGAGTAGTTACTTAATGGTATATAACCATCTGAAAGGGTGAGACTTGAAAAATTTAAAACTAAAATTTTAAGTGTCACCCTAATATATATATTATATATATTCTGAACTATGCACTACATGGATATCAAGAATAAAGACCATTAATTACAAGCTGCCTCTGAAAAGTGTGGTTTACATAACACACCTGAAATAAACTGTCCTGCATGCAATCTATTCGGCTGATTAAGTATAAAATTAATTTAGACATAGTAATTGAATAGCAGAAAGCAAGCGCAGATAGGCCTATATGGGTCATTATCCGAAAAGTGCAGAATTGATGTCCCATGCTGGTTTTTTGAGTTTTTTCGATAATTTCTTCAAATTTTTTTATCCTATCCTTCAAAGAATGAGCAGATTAACAATTCCCATCATTGTTTTAGCTGCTAGATTTTGGAAATTTAGAAATAAATTACTAAATGTATACAAAATATCATTACCATCCAATGTCCGAGACGGTGTACAATGCTTTAAATTCAGCTTTTACGCAAATTTATTCCATTACAACCTGTAACAAAGGTACATTATTTTGATTAATTAGTAGCTAGCATATGCTATAATTAAACATTTAGGCTCATTTTCGTAACATTTATTTCTTTTTGGGCCTATTTATACTTGTCCATAGAAGTAAGCATCATAGCCATCTCAATTTTTGGGAAGCCTATAACTTTTACAGAACGTGCTTACTTACTAAAAGAAAAACATCAGGAACAAGATTTTGTCAACTATTAATGGAATCACACAGATTTGAGTTGAAATTCATAATGTTTTATTTTTAATTTAAGTTTGTTGTTCCAAATTCCAAAAAAGTTAATTTCTGTTTCATTACCATCTCGTGTTGTATTTCATGGTTTAGGTAGATTATAACATTGATAACTTATTTTATTTACCGCTTTTGTTGAACTGATTCAAATTACTTATCTGATAGAGTAATTCAAGTGAAAATATTTGACGGCTGTCATAAATTTCATCATTTTGTGATTACCATCCAGCGGTTGTTTTTCATCATTACCATCCGAATACATCAGATTTCTGCTATTTTCTCATGGCAGTCGCATCTTGCCACGGATGGTAATGACGTATTGCTAAGAGTGAATTGCATGTATTTTATTTGAATTATTTGATATAAAAATAAATTGCATGTAATTAGAATTTACTAGCAACTCTCAAAATGTTGTTCAACTTGTATCTAATGCATATAACATACAGTCATAGCTAATGCTGCACAGATTTTTTTCTGCAGCTAAAAATAATATTTCTTTTTTTTAATAATTTCGAAAAATGTCTTAAATTCTTGACACCAGACTAATATTTTATGTGAAGGAAAGGCCTGTTGTATTCCTACTTAATGCTGGCATCATCTACTTTTAGGAAATTGCCATTTTATAAGCACCAGAGGAATATTTCAGGTCTTTGTGATTAAATATGATTACACGAAAAGGTCGGAATGTAATGAAAAAAGAGGCATTTTGACTTTATAAATTCTGCAAAAAATTAACTTATGATTACAAATATAGTGGATTTCTTTCAAATTAGTCAAATTTAACTATGTACGTGACTAAAAAAACACTTACAACCAATTTTGGGAAAAAATTGTTTTGGTTTTTCGGAGACGAAATTTGTAACATTTCGGATGATGACCCATATATGAGTGTGTGTGTGTGTGTGTGTCTGTGTGTGTATGTGTGTACATATGTGTATACGCTGCACAAAAAAGTGCTACTATGTAGTGTTCAAATAGATGCATATGGTGCTCTTTTATATAGGCTAAGCCTAAATTATTCGTTAATACTTCACACTTACTATCATCACCAGAAACCAGCATCTGATATAGATGCAGTTGGTTTGTGTGTTTAATGAGTGACAGGAAACAGTCATAGACATCTCTTGGTTTTCTGGCTATGATGCTTAGCAGTTCCTCATTGGCTCGGATTGGAGTTGATTGCAAATGCTGGATGTGCTCTAACTCTTTCAACGTCAGTCGCTCTTTCTGATACATCATTGCTATTATGTCTCCCAGACAGGACAGGTTGCTAACCAGTTGGTTGTATTTTGATTGAATTATTTGACCATGTTCTTCTATAAGAAATACACAAATTACTACCACAACAATAGTGCCTAAACAAATGCATCCGTTCAACCCATGTATTCTAGATTTAATTTATTGTTGTTTGTTTCTCATAAGTAATGTTTTTGGTTGATTATACTTGTATACATATGTATGTGTGTGTGTGTGTTGTGTGTGTCTTGCCTTTTATGAAGCGCATTTTTGGATACCTTCGTAAGCGCTAAGAACATGACTGTCTAAGGGTTCATAACAGATGCGAGTTAACATGGCAAGAAAGAGCCACTTTGTGCTGTTGTGTAATGTTACTTCATTCTGAAACTGTGACCATAGGCTATATTTTGGCTCATATTTAAAGAATCCATAAAAAGTTTACGAAAATTATGTAAAAATTTCGTTTAGAATTTATTATCCTTTCTCGCCGCACCATTTTACTTAGTTTGACGCCAACATCAGAGGTTCAATTTGAGAATAAAAGTCACTAAGCTACTCGACGAATAAGGCCTATTTTTTCTCTGAGTTTGTGCTCCACAGCCCTGTCGATCTTTGGCGCGTCATTGACGGTGAGCTGTGCCGGACGAAGGAGCAACCCTCCTGCTCAGCGCCTCTGCTGTTGGATGACGTTCTGGCCGATTACTTAGAACGGAAGGTTGCAGACATTAGGACCGCGAAGGACGGAGAAACTCCTGCAGAGTTTCCAGACGTACGGCCTGGCGTTCGACTTCAGTGCTTTAGGACGGTTACATCGGAAGAAGTCGGTGCGGCTAATAAACATTCTATGCTGGATCCAATGCCAGCCTGGCTGCTGAAGTCCTGTGGCGATCTACTTGCTCCGTTTATCACTGCAATATACAATTCCTCCATGCAGACCGGGATGTTTCCCTCACACAGTCACACTACAAGGAAGCCTACATCGTCCCCCGATTGAAGAAACAGTCGTCGCAACCGGGTGACCCCTCCAGCTATCGTCCAATATCAAACCTTTCGACGCTTTCGAAGCTGCTTGAGAGGATTGTAAGCGTACAGCTTCTGGAATATCTCACCTCTTCTGGCTTGCTACCTAAACATCAATCAGCGTACAGGAAATTCCATTCTACTGAGACGGCGCTTCTAAAGGTGTTCACTGATTTAATCGAGGCAATCGACAGTGGCGACCATGCGCTGCTTGGTCTACTCGATCTGTCGGCAGCTTTCGACACTGTGGACCATGACATACACACTGAACACCTGTCTCGAACCTATGGAATCGAGGCTGTTGCTCTCAGCTGGATCCTCTCCTACCTGCACAGTCGGAGCCAGAGGGTGTTGCGCGTCACCTGAGGTCTGAAGTACCAAAAGGATCGGTCCTCGGACCGTTATTGTTCTTGGTCTACACCGCAGATCTTGGTAAACTGGCAGCCGGAATGGGATTGTCATCGCACTTCTATGCCGATGACAAACAGCTGTACACGACAGGTCCGAGGCTCAGCAGTTGCAGCGGTGGGTTGAGCTGGGCGTGGGGGAGCTAGCGCGCTGGATGAGATCAAACCGCCTACTCCTCAACCCTGGTAAGACGGACTTTCTCTGGTGCGCAACTCGCAGAAGACGGGAGGCAGCTGAGCACGGTCCATCTTGAGGTATGTGGAGTGAAGTTTCCGCCATCCGACGTCGTCCGTGATCTTGGCGTACTGCTTGAGGCCGACCTCCCAATGACGCGCCATGTTAGACAGATGCTTGGAAAAGTTGAGACTCATCAAGAGCTGTATTCGATCGCTTCCTTTCGAAGCAGCAAAAACCGCTGTTGTGTGCTTCGTTGTAACCCAGGTTGACAAGTGCAATAGCCTTGTGGCAGGTGAACCCAAGCACCTGCTGGCTAGTCTGCAATCAGTACTGAATTCTGCGGCGAGGTTGGTGTTCAACCGTAGAAAGTTCGACCATGTAACCACCATTGCTCGGTGACGTGCTGCATTGGCTCCCGGTTGAGAACCGTATCGAGCATAAGTTGGGTATGCTGGTGTACAGGTCTTTTCATGGTGCGGCCCCTGAATACCTCAGTGCATACTGTATTGGTGTGTCGTCATCTCGCAAAGTCCCTTCCTTGAGGCCGGAGGATAAAGGTGATCTGCACGTGCGAAAGTCAAAAACTTGCTTCGAGGTCCGTGCCCTTTCAGTCGCCGGACCTAGATGCTGGAATAACCTTCAAGGCGAGACTCAAAACCCATTTCTTTAAAATCGCTTATCCTGACTAGACGTTAGGTTGTTAAGCGTCCTTGTAATGGCATGTGCTGTGTTACGGCGCTGTAGAAATTGTCATATTCATCATCATCATCATCATCGTCATCACCATCATCATCATCATCATCATCATCATCATCATCATCATCATCATCATCATCATCATCATCACCACCACCACCACCACCACCACCACCACCACCACCACCACCACCACCATCATCATCATCATCATCATCATCATCATCATCATCATCATCATCATCATCATCAATTCATCATCATCATCATCTGCGATCCTCGTGTGTAAATTATTTACTCTACATAAACATTTGCTTACTCTTGTTAGTCTCCAATAAAGTAGGAATATATTAGAATGAAGACAACTTCATTAAGACTAGATTTTACAGCAAATATTAGTTGCAATATTTTGCATTGTAGGCCACGTTGACTTGTTTTATGACATTGTATTTTATTGCATTCTGTCATCTTACAGCCTTTTCTAGTTTAATCCAGAATAGGTGAGTCTATTATTATATTATATTTTATACTAGTCTCGTCTAACTTTGGGTGGAATCCAGTCTAAATTTATTCACTATAATCCAGTCTAGTCAAAATCTTGTCTTAATGAAGTTGTCTTCATTCTAATACATTACTACTTTGTAAATGTTTACGTCTAAGCACAGACAAAAAGTCTGTCTATGAAGGCAATTCTTTACCAATTCTATAACAGTCACTTGCCATCCTATATTGAGAAGCACAATTTACAGGTTACCAAAACTTCTGAAACTACTAACGGCTTTTTAGCTTATTTCTTAGTCATGCTTGCTATAATTTAAGCAGTATCTTTATAAATTTACCTTCCTGTTGTGCAATCTGAATGGATTTTGTTTCTTCCTCTGCAAGTTTTAGAGCAAAATACCACAGCTGATCCTTTCGCGACGAATATCCAACCATGTTAGCTTCTTAGTTTCTGTAGCACAGTTTACAAACGGAGCTTGATTTTCATTTAACGGTTCTCAGTAAAAGTGATATAACATTTGTTCTGTTTGAAATATTTTGGTGAAATTTGGCTGTTATACGTAGATATGTTTAAGCCAGTAATACTTGATTTGAAAATTCTTACTTTTGGCCGAAATATTAGCAAAACCTGTGGAGGATTACTTTTTTTGGCCCACCCTGTATATGCATACATTGTTTTGTGTGTTCTGTCTAATTTCTTAGAATTACTACATAATGATGTATACATGTGTCACATTTTAATGCAAGCCTGTATGCAGTATATAGACCCAGTACACACAACACGCACACACACAAACATAAACACGCATAGGGCCTACAGTAACTGTGTATTATATATAAACTTGAAGCACGACACATGCAACGCTCTTACCGTTTGTAAACGAACAGTCTAGAACTGCAATGACCTGAATAGAACGCTGTTTATATCCGGCTCAGGGTGAATTCCGAAATAATTGCCTACTACGTCGAGCAGACGCGTGACAGGAAGCTTTGTCAATTGAATTCAACCGTTACAATGTCATGTCCATGGGTCAATTCTATACAGCCACCGCTGAGACTACTCCGATGCCTCGATAGGCTCCACCTACAATATTTGACTGACGTTTAACACTCATATTGCACTTTGGGCCCAGTACTATTCCATTCAGTCCTCCCTTAAAGTTAACCCTGTGTATTTGTGTTAAGCCACAGTACGGTATGTTGTTAGGCTAAGTTAGCGGCCTCTCTCCGCAACGGCTCGTAGGAGTTCATACTGATACAGGCCACTAGCTGATTATGTCGGCATCAACTGACACAGGTGGCTGACCCATTCGAATGTAGGCCGATAGCCCACTGATAGATAACTCATTGTAGCTTGTGGCTCAGTTTCAGGGAAAAACTCTTCAATAAGTATATTATATTTAGTGTGTCACTCGAGATGTACCTGAGACGAGACGTAACACACACGCCGTCTTTCGTTCACAGTATAGGTGACCTTATCATTTGCCGTTCTCTGCTTTATCGTTCTTGCAGATTGCTTAGCCTACAGCTTCTGTACAATGTTCCAGAATCATGAATTACTCATTGCACGCTGCTTATGGTTCACAATGCATCACCTTACCTCTGGTCACCTCTATGGAGATGACGTTCAGATCTCTCAGCAGATCTCCCTTGTTGGATCCATTGATTCCCTGTCACATGATCTCCACTCTTGGATGTCATCAAATCGACTTAACCTTAACTCTTCTAAGACCCAACTGATCTGGTTTGGCACTAAGCAGCAACTTTCTAAACTTGATATCCCACTTCTGTTGTCAATATACCCTGCTTTTTCATTTTCATCCAGTGTTCGGGATTTGGGTGTCACCCTTGATAGTACCCTCTCGTTTTCTGAACACCTCTCCCACCTGACACGTTCCTGTTTCTATCACTTGAGGCGTTTGAGGGCTATGAGATGATCAGTTTCTCCTTCAGTGTTTACTACTATGGTCCATGCCTTCATTTGCTGCCGCATTGACTATTGCAATTCATTGTTTGCTGGGCTCCCTAAAGCGCGCCTTTCATCTCTGCAGTCTGTTCTGAATGCGGCTGCCAGGCTCATTGCCCGTTTTGCTCGCTTCTCCCACATCACTACCTTTATGACTGATGTACTTCACTGGCTTCCTGTTGCTTCCCGCATCCAATACAAGGTTCTTCTCCTGGTCTCTAGGACTCAACTGGGAGAAGCTCCTAAGCACCTCTGTGATCTAATGCGTAAACCTCTTTCTGCTCTCTCTTCCCGCCCTCTTCGGTCTGCTGACCGCTTTGATCTACTTGTCCCTCGCGCAAGGACTTCGATGGCTCAGCATCGTGCTTTTGCCATCCTTGGCCCTTCCCTATGGAATGACCTGCCCCCTCTCTCCGTAGCAAGATATTGCTTGGGATCTCGCCCTCTTCTCTGCGCTGCCTAAAGACCTTACTTTTCCCTCGGGCTGACACGCTGGGAGCGCCTCTGAATAGTCTATGCTGTGAGAGGCGCTTTATAAATAATCATATAAGATAAGATAAGATTGTCAGGGTATTGTAAGCATGAACATTCAGGCAGCGCTGCAAATAACGAGATAGAAAGAAGGTGTAAAGTTGTAAATATCCGTAATTTCTCAGTGTCACACAAAATCCAAGTCAGGGAGACCAACGGCACTGAAGGATGGCTGAAAGAGGAATTAAAAGAAGCTGGTGCCACAGAATATCGTACTCGTAATCTGTAAATCTAAAACGCTACCTAAAAGCTAAGCGCGGGGCAACAGCTTAGGCTATTTAAGAGCGCTGTTTCGTGTTGAAACAGTGGAGGTGCAAGTCTAGTTGCCGGAAAACGAGAAAAGAGGAGCGGCAGAGGAGCTGATCAGGTGAATTCCGTCTTGGACGAGAAAGATTGGAAAGCGAAGCAGGCTTGGACTGGCCCACCGGGACACCGGGAAATACCCGGTGGGCCGGTCGCCCAGGCTAGGACTGGGCCGGCCACCCAAAAAAGAAAAAACTATGATTAACAAATATTATGATATTTTAGTTCTAATTCTTAATTCTAGTGTTATAAATTATGAATATTGGCCGTGCATGGTTGTTACCAAGAAACTTGCACTGCCACGTGCAGCGTGTGCTACATGCCAATATTCACTTTATCTTACTGTTGATTATAGCGCATGCAACAAAGAAACAGAAGTTATCGATTTCTTGTACATAGACATGCTACAGCATTTCCTGATATTTCTGATTCCAACAAATTTAATATTGATGTTTGGAACAGAGCGAAAACTCTCTTGAGTTTTTAGACAAGTTTTTATTTTATTTTGACAGCACTATTATAGTTGTTTTAGAGTCTTTCATGCTGATGGCTTGTGAAAAGGACCTTCTCAGAATTAATGATGAAATCGTTGACGTTTTTGGCATCAATATGTGATACGATGAAAAAAACGGCTATACTAAGTGCTTGTGTGAAGTTGTGTCTACTAATTCTGTCATGATATCAAGTTTTTTAAATAAACTAAACTGTGCACAGTGCACTACATAATCATAATGTAACATGTTGGTTCCAAACATAATTACGAATTTACGACAAATCACAAATTAAAAGGCATATGTGTTAATTTCTGAATCTTTTAATATTTATTGAACAATATAATGCCATATTTGGCCCATTAATAACTAAAAATTCCTCCATTTTATGTTCAATGTTACAAAAAGCATTGGCAGGCACCACTTAGGCCCTTATCATGAAAGGCATCGTGGCTTCGGCGCTCGATAATGTGGGCCGCCCATGACCAAATTTCCCGGGCCGCTTCTGCAAGCCAGTCCAACCCTGAAGCGAAGGACCGGATGGAAAGCAGTAGACAGGAGACCGGAAAAGAAGGAAGTAGAGGATCTGATCAGGAGACCTATAGCGAACTCAAAGGATTCAGTACAGAAACTTACTACACCAATAACAATGAGGCGATGTTGTAAATAATAGTAGCGGAAAGAAAAACGAGATCTAATGGAATTCAAAAGGCAACAGATGGAAAATTGCATGGGGCCTACTTTAGTTGCACACTAAGACGTCCTTAAAACTTGCGGACTGCGACCAAGCAAATGCCTGTCCTGTGCGATGTGCTATAGCTCTAAAGATGCCCGGATGTTGTGTTCTCTTTCAACTGTGAATAACTCAGTGTGATTCTTCTTACAGATAGTACTTTAGGCACAGGCACAGTTTTAGTTAATGGTGTTTTAGTTAATGGTGTTTCGTTTTAGCCTAGTTACTGTTGTAGTAAGTATTATATTTTTATTCACGGTTACAGTTACTGGATTGTTATTTCAGTTGGTACTTATAGCTACATTAAGGCCAAGTTAAATTGCCTACAGACGCAGCAGTTGTGCATATTAAGACGCTTTATACAATTTGCTCAGAGCTTCTAATTTTGCGAATTTGCGCAAGTCAACTTGAGTCGCAATCGCTATGGAAACGTTTACAAAATATCTAAACTTAATAAACTGCTTCACTCCTACTGGGTTAATTCACAAATCCAAAATCCGGGCCGAACATAGACTATAGTTGAGGCGCAATTTCACGTTCTCATGTTGGTCGATATTACACTTTTTATTTTTTGTAACGAAAATTACTATGAATTTTCTTTAGAGTTATTTTCGTTATAGTTATAGTTATTGTTATTTTTTAGTTGCAGTTATAGTTACCATTAATGAAATCATTTTCCAAAGCATTTTTTTCGTTAATGAACATTTTTGTTACCGTTATCATTAACGAGAATCACACTGGAAGAACTTCTGGACGGCATACAAGAGAATCATGGTTCACTAAAGGCGGATGGCATCATCTGAAATAGCACGGTCGGTACACGGGGAACTTAAATGGCGGGACACCATTCAAACGTGCAGCGGTAAATGTAAATGCTTGTCTATAGCGACCGTACGATCTTCTCATTTTTAAATATATTGATCGGATGAGATACTTCATCACTACTGCCAGTTTGAATCAATGCCATGACATTTAAGTTTCCCGTGTACGGACCGCGGTGCAGTAGCACCGGTGTAAAGACTTCAAGCAACCATTCTTTCAAGGCACCCCAGGTAATCTGAAATCGATTTCGTATTACCCCCGGGGTAGCCTGAACGAGATTTTAAGTTACCGATGCGCTGTTCACGTTACCCCATTTCTGATTTAACTTAAATTATAAATTCTTATGCTTAAAACCCATTAAACGCTTATTTTAATAAAACACATGAAACATAAAAAACGAAAGCTAGTCTCAATAATAGTCAATATCTGAAAAAATAAAAATTCTCACAGAAATGTTCATTCTGTTGGAACCACATGCAGTAATTCAAAGTGCATGACATATTACATAGAAAGTGCAAACATAAGATATGCGAAGATTCAATCTAATTGGGGGAATCTCGAAGAACTATGAGAACTTACCCTGCATCATGCACTATAGGGGTGTAATGAGAGTTTAATGAAAAATCTTGGCAATTATTATTATTATTTTATCAGATAGTCGAAAACTTGACCCCATTAATTTGAGGGGGTAATCTGAAATCGTAGGGGGTAATCTGAAATCGATTTCAAGTTACCTCTGGGGGTAATCTGAAATCGATTTCAAGTTACCTCTGGGGTAACTTGAAATCGATTTCAGATTACCCCCCCTGGTAATTTTAAAAAGATTTCAATTTGCCGAGGGGTAATGTGAAGTGGGGGTAATCTGAAATTGCTACACCGGCACGTGAATGCAATAGGCGCGTTGGCGTCGACTTTTTTGCTAAACAGTAAACAATTAAATATTAATGACACTAATTAGAACATCTAAATATTAAACTCTAAACGTAAACGGCTGAATCTAAATGTGTGAAATAATTAAGGTTTAATCATTTCTGGACAACAAAAAATTTATTAGTGAAATCACACAGCCTTGTCAGCGTTGACACCGAATGTAAATGTTTAAGATTTTAAAATTTTCGTCTATGTAGTGGTAGGGCTTGGTAGGCCCAGAGCGTCTGATTTAAGGCGAGCGATCGATCGCTCGCCTAGCAAAGATACCGGCAAGCGATTACCGCTCGCCTAACCGAAGGCTTCTCACCGTCGGTGACAGTCGGTCGTCGCTCGCAGACACCAAGACGATAGACGAACCTGGAGCCAGACCATTATTTTATTTACCTAATTGAGATTGGACGGCGGCGGAATGACGTGTGAAGAGGCTGAGGAGACTGCAGAGGACAGAGTGGTGTGAAGGCGCTGTGTCGCCCGATGCGCTGTCAGCGCGTGGAAGGACTAAGGTATAAAAAAAGAATTGAGATTACTTTAATTTACTTACTTGCGGCAGCGGTGAATGCGTGACGTTACCTGTCCTAATTATTGCTGACTGATCACTCCAATTTCTTTTAATATGATTGCCCATGACAACACCGCCGACACCTGACGCCACGTGACATCATCCGTAATTTGTTGTTATTGTGCAGATTCCGTTATGGCATGGCCCATAATGCCATCCACTGACAGTGACAGTGATTGAATGTGTCACTGTGTGATGCGAGAACACTAGAGAGCTACAGATAATGTTACAGTAAATGTGATTGCTTAATTTGTTTTTATTGTGCAGCTTCCGTTACTCCTTCTCAGTTCTATTCATAAGAAAATATTGAAATCAGTGATTCACTGTGTTCAACTTCTGTCAGTAATACTGTTAGGCACTACTGTAATAATTAATTATAGTCAAGTAGCACGCTAAGACTTATTACAACTATGATGCAGGACGGATAACAGAACTGGATTGAGATAGGCCTACTACGATATAATTATTACATGCAGCTAAACGAACGAATACGATACATAAAATACGCTGTACACAAAAGCTCCCAAGGTCGACCGAGTATCGCTCGCCTACGCGATCCAGCACGACCGATTTTCAACCCGCCTACTATTTTAAAATCAGACGCACTGGGTAGGCCTATTTATAATCACATGAATGATGATCATGACCACTGATTGACCAAAATGACTGGCGGCGTTTTATGTCTTAAATATGTTTGCGACTTCGCGTCCAATTTGTTGGCCTCTGGCGGCGCCACTGCAGCGGTGGTAAAGGATTTCACCCGATCAATTAATTGAGTCGAGACCGTACGATCGCTATCGAAACACGTGCAGGCCTACATTTACAGGTATCGCTTCTCACCCTCGAGGAAATCAGTCCAGTAACTCGGAATATGGTGTCAACGTTCAACTCAAAATTCAGACTCTTTAATTGGGTTCTACGTGCGTGCGGGAAGCCATCAGTGGCGATATTTCTAGCCATCTAGGAACTGCTTGGTAAAACCGATGAGGGAATTTTTGGTACTTTTAAATTTAAAGTCTTTTATACAGCGTAAACACGCTATCAATAATTATTAGGTTGGTTGAACTGTAAAATGTTTTTTTTCAAGAGGACGAAGCTTCACTTTTTGGGAAGGATCGAGTAGGCCTGCATTTACATTTCCTTCAAAATGTTCTCCGATACATTTATTTTAATTCCAATTTGAAACTTGCACGGGTCTTTGTCTTCAAAATGATTCGTGTAGTTTATGAAGAATGCGCCGCTGTACGATTATCGTTCGTTCTACGGCAGAGAACGATGGCCATCTGGCGAATCAACCGATTTATTCAGCTTAAATCGGATAGTGTAGGCTACTAGTAGACGTCTCTGTTTCTCAGCGCTTACGTATTTGTAAAAAAACTGCCTCATTTTATACACAGATGCGCATTCGAGAAGGATTTGGCAAGGCTGTCTACATTCAAATCTGTTGAAAATGATATCTACCGAACGCGATTCGGGTGCGGCGCTAGACATCCATATTTTAAGCAGGGGCGTAGCCAGACTTCAATTCATGAGGAGGCAATTACTGCTTGTCAAAACTTTTATGCAGTGGCGGCGATCTTGTTTCAGAGGTGAGGGGGAATTTTTCAGCGTCCGAAGGGCGGTCGCAAAAAAACTTCTGAGAATTTCTGAATTTCGCTCTGAGAATTTCTTACATTTCGTCACGAAAAAGTTGATGACCTTTTTTTAGTCATTAACACTTTCGAAGACTTTCTTCTCCGGACACAAATTAAGAGGAGACAAAATGCACCTCTGCTGGGGTGTACTTGAGGACGCACGGCTATAACCCAGGGAAATTTAAAAATCCGCAAAACCAAGAGGAGGCAAATGCCTCCTCTTGCCTCCATGTAGCTACGCCTATGATTTTAAGATGAATTACGTACATCCGGGGCGGATTAAAGAAAGGTACACCTCTGCGGCATCAACTGAAACTGATACAGGCTACTTGCGCATTCCAACGTAGACTGATAGTCCGCCCGCTTGGTTCACTCTTAGCTCGTAGCTTGGTTGAAGAGTAAATATCTCTTCAATAAGCAACTTCTGCATAACAAGTTGTACCTGGGGCACGCACGGAATTTTGCCAGCTCTTGTTCTCAGCAGCTGGCCAAACACTTGCAATATTCTACTTCCCGATAGTCTCATCTTTCTTATACCGGTACTGAGTCTGTGCTTCGCTTCCAGTCTCAAAACTACCATTTCAAATCTGCTTATGGTTCCCAATGTATCTTTTTTTCCTGGTTTTTGTAAGGATAGAACATTTTCAAGTTTGTGAGTTTCTGTCATATAGTGTATTCTTTTAAATGTTGTGTCAAATCCTTAATACCATACATAAGATAGCTAGGCCTAATATACAAAAATATAGCTTGTTTTAAGCTGGAAGTGTGTTGCTTCATATCTAACCATCTATTGCTATTAGTATTATTATTTATCAAGTGATTGATGTTTTAATTTATAAAACTGAGTGTCCTTGCTGATATCCGAGTGAAAACTGATGCTGGAATTTCTGCCTCACTACACCTCAAATATAACAGTAGAACTGATCACCTGTAACCACTAATAGTCACTAAAATATAGCTGTGTTATGGAAAAATAGAACCTTGCCGGAGTCTGCCATTGAAATGCAAGTGATAAAATACCTGCTGTCGGTTGATTTAAATTTGTATCCTTTGCCGCGACACAGACAATCTTTCCCCTACATCGCTAATGTTAAGCCCACGTTAATGTTGTTTCATGGGTCATTATGAGTTGTTGGCCAATAACGTGGTTGGTGAGAGGTCTAAAGAAAAGTTTCTGTCTGATATATAATTTTTCAGACAAAGTGAGTTGGAGAAAATTTAATGGACTGTGATTTGGATATGGAGCATTAGCGGAGAGTTGCCATAAAAGACCACTTAAGGGAAACCGAGTTTTACTGAATGAATACTACCGAATTTCTAAACGGAAATTATGCCATATGATGGGCTGATTGGTCAAGTATGTTGTTAGTAATCAAGGGACAGATAGTATTCATGCATTTATGAAAAATAACTAAAACAACTTGAGCTCTAATAGGTCCAATCAAAGCAACCTGTTTCCTTAAATGGACCACATGGTATCCTTGACTGGACCAGTTGCCCTGAATGGGACATATTATTTTAAAGACGTTTTTAAAAGATAATTTGCCAAAAACAAACCATTAAAACGTTTTAAAACACGTATTGTCTAAAAACATGCAATAAAGGCATCTGTATCTAACTGTGAAAATACTATAAAAGTAGTAGAAATCAACGTAATATATGACTAACATAACCTCTGTCAGTAAACTAATTAGATGCACATTGTCAGAATCACTAGTTAAATATAGACTACATAGTTAACTATAGACTAATTACATGTAATTATGACTAAATGATTAGTTAAGTCTTTTATTAATGCTTAGTTACTACAATTTGAGTCCATCACTTAACACTTAATAGGGGCCTACTTAGAGGAATTACACACAATTTGCACAGAGGAACACATCATCATCAAGCAGTCATCGCTTTTGCTTTTACTCGTAGACATCTACATATACAACTGAAAGAAAATGTTGTTCGACATAACACAAGCCAATAGAACTTATTAATATAAAAAAGCACCTCAAGCACAGTGTAACATTGCAAGTGTCGGTGTCCTTAAATGGACCACGCCCAAATTATCGGTCCAATTCCGGACACTAAATGTTAGCATGATTGTACTATCTCGAAATAAAGATTGATTTGATTTGGTCCCATTTCAGGCAGCACGGACTACTTCTAATAACGATAGCTCAACACACGTCAGTCCTAGCCTGAAATCACTTATTGTTGCTCAAACATGAAACCTGGCTATAACTAAAACAAATTTGATTGTAATTTTAAAAGCTGCTGTTAAACGTATATCCTCGTTGTCAGATACGACTAAAATTAGATCACAACTACATGAAATAGAGTTTTAACTGCAATTTAATAAATGTTTAGTACCGTATTCCGTAAAACTGCCTACATCGATACGATCAATATTCAACTGCGCAAGAATACAACAGTTGAAAAACGAGGTTAAATGGGTATCTAGGGTGTAAATCGGCTATGGTTCAATTAAGGCAACGGTCCATTTGGGGCAACTCTTCCCTACGTGAAGTGTCCATCGACTGGTGCCCTTGTGCTTTACGCTAACCGTACAATAGCGTCATTTCGGTTTGTACCAAATTCAACCAACGACAATTAATGGCGGAGTATTCTATTGAGGGGAGAGAGCTGTACTGCTACCACACGCGTCCACAGGTGGCGGATAGTGGAACGACCTCTAGATATAGAGGCTAGCTGCGAAATAAGCAGGTATACCCTGTCGAATAAGCAGTCGCGGACCAACAGCGGCAAGGCTATCAGGGCGCGGTATGGGATGTGGGTGGCACCGCATCCTATGATAAAAGCTGCAGATGCTCTATGACGGTCATGTGACAAGGCGAGTACAGGCCGCCTTTAAATAAGCCTGGAGCCCTCGCTGCCTTGCGGGTAGGTGCTTGCACCAAAGGCTAGGTTCCAAACCGAAGGGGGTTGACGTCAGGAAGGGCATCCGGTTGTGAAACTTTGCTCCAAAATTTTCTATGGATCTTCATTAAACAAGTGGAAGAGAAGGATCCGAGTGGCTGACCCCTCTCCAAAGAGGGATTAATTCGAGCCTGAAGGAAAAGAAGAAAGATTCTATTGAGGGGAAGGAGAAGGGAAGGGGCAAGAAAGGAAGGGGTTGTAGGAGGCGATTGGTCAACACCGCTTTGTTGCTATTACAGCTATCGGTCTTCACCTAAAACACAGACTGTCATCAGACGGCAAACAAACATAGGCCTAAGCACTCGGTTAAAGTGTCCCCATAGAAGGGAAGGGTAATGCCATATGCAGAAGAAGGGAGGGAGAGGTGCAAATAGGAAAATTTTTGTGGGCGTTCTTTATGAATGACCCATATTTTCGGAGTACATTTAAGCGCACAGATGGGCAGTGAAGTTGATTTTAGCAGAAAAATTAAGTCTCACTTATGAAATAACATCCATGCTGACTGTTATCAGTTTGGAAATGAGGGTCAACGTTTGGAAGTATGTCTTGTTTAGCTACAATAATATTAGCATGTAACATTTACCAGCTAAGGTAAAATATTGCTCATGATCATTAGGCCTATTTATTTGTTTCTTTTCATAAAATCACATGAAGATATTAGATTACGCGGCCCTCGACGCTTCTGTTGAGTGGACTGTGACGTGGACTGTGTAGTGTTACTTGAAGTGACCATCCATTAATGCCTTGTGCATTGTGATAACCTAGAGAGGTCTCCTGATTAGATTTGAATGAATAGCAATTTTTTGCACATTGTTGTCCTATAAATTTAAACTATTTAGTTTTGTTTCAGTAGCAGTAGCCTAGTCTGCTTTTTTTAAAGTACGTTCACCTATATTAATTTTTTCATACAGTACTTGATTTAACAATAATCAGTAGCGCCAACTGAATATAAGTCACTGACGAAAGATGAGCCATAGGGCCTACCATAGCGGATGTCCGCTTCAAAATTCGTACATTGAGACTGAAGACGGGTTGTAGGCCTACTGTATTGGATCTGATAAGTAGTCAATTAAAGTCAACACAGGAAGGCAACACTATGCAACATTATTTGTGTTATGTTATATTATCTTATCCCATCGCACCTTTACTTGAAGGAGGGTGGCTTGCCCGCATTACGTAGCGCTTTGTGTGGTTCTAAAATGGCGCTATATCAGTATGCGGCTATATAAAAACAAGCGTATGTAGAACCAGAGTTATAAGCAGAACCGGTTCAGTAGGCCCAGTGGCGGCGCCACGATTTGAAAAGTAGTACGGTAGATTAGATTAGAGGGTCTGAGGACGGAAGCCATTAACAGACAAAAAGTAGTACGGCAAGGCATGTTGTTTCCGTACCACCTTTAAAAAGTGGTATGGCTTTTGTCGTACTACAAACATAGGCGCCGCCGCCACTGAGTAGGCTTATCAAGCGCCTGTGAATAAGCTGGTTCTCGCATCTTCGCTTTTTTGGGCGCTTTAGTAATTTCGAGATTACGATCGCGATTATCAAAAGAATCTCACGTGATAGCTCAGTGTGCAGCTGTATAGGCTTGCGTGTACATAGGCCTCTAGGTAGGCCTACTGTTTTACAAAAGGCAGAAATTATCAGCATAAAGTCTATTGGGTCCGCATATAGATTTTATATGTTCTAGGAAAACCAGAATTCCAGAACGATAAATGTCATTCGAGCAAACCAGTCAGCCTCAGTTGCTATGCATGACAATATGAAGCAATCCAGCATTTGCTCGAAATTTATGATTTTTAATAACTGACCATCTTAAGACTTCGAAAATATTCGCAAATAACAATCTGCCTAAGTTTGGCACTATATTAGCAGAAAGTAGCCACAACAAAATTTAAAAAATCCTATCTTACTTCTATAATATAAAATAAAATAGGCCTATTTTGTTTCAGGCTGCAATGTCAAACACCAAAATGTATCCACCGTCCACCAAGTTGTCACAGGCCAGCAGACTCAACTCGTCGACGACTATTTTTCGTGGATTTCTCAATCCATCTTTCCTAGAGATAAGTTCTCTCTGATATTCCAAAGTTGATGATAGTAAAAGGATTCGACCACCATCTTCGTCAACTACTAAAAATGAGCCATCTTTATTAATCGCCACGTTGATCGCAAGGAATTTTGAAGTGTTCAAGGCTTTTAACCCGGGCGACATTAATACTTTTCCTTTTTCGTTTACCATGCATATTCCGCCACTCTTACACCTACCATAGCCCACCACAAAACGATCATTCCTTAGTTTCACCGCACACCAAGGTTTGTCTAAAGCAAGTGAAATCTCGCGAACCAGTTTCCCATCTGAAGTTATTTCCAGTAACTTACTTTTATCCAAGACCGCTAGGATGAGATTCGATTCATCTGTAACTGACAATCGACCCCAATCGTTGCCTCTCCACACTTTCTTCAAAACATTTCCAGTTGTATCGACTCTTAGGATTTCCATTGGTTGGCCCTTAGGTTTTCCATCGATTATATACAGGCAATTGTTTCTAGAACAGGATACGATATCTCGCGGTTCTTCTAACCTATCAACTATAAAACTTCGTTGAAAGTGAAGGTTGGTCCTGTCATAAACTTCCACTTCCGAGGTGCGTCCAGTTATAACAAAAATCTCATCAGCTAAAACCGCCAATGCATAATGTGATGAGTAAATCTTTTCTGTTTCTTTTGTTTTGATTGTCAGAAGCAATTTCGGATCAGTTTTAAAGTCGATGACTTCTATGTCAAAATATAACAGCACATGTTAATTCGGTAAACTTTCGTGTAAGTGAAACAGGAGGGCGAACATCATTACGACAAGGTATGCATGAAAGCAGGTACATATAAAGGCCTACGTACAAAGTTTATGTATTTATGTATTTATATAAATATAAATATTAGTAAAGGCGAACATCACCACGACAATGTACGTATGTGTTTGTATGCATGCTTGTATATATTTATATATGCTTGTATTTATGTTTATATGTATACAGGAGAGTAAGACCATTTTCATATTCGTCATATGAATTTTATTATTTTGAACGATCGTGTGAGGCTTTAGATGTAGACCACTATTAATTACAGACAAATAATTAATATTATGCTCATATCCAAACTCAGTAAAACTTCGCTATATCAAAGTTCAAAGACCATCGTTAACGGTTCGATAAATCCGAGGTTCGAAATAACCAAATAGATATTGACGCCAAGCTCTAACCGACGCTACACAAATGAAAGTGTACACGTTTTTCCATTTGAGTGGAAGCCTCGCCTTTTAAGGCCCCCGTTTACGGACCATGCTTGCGAGATAGTCAAATCTCTGAAGCCGCTATCGATACGGAATCCACAGAAATGCATGCATCAAACTTCAAGAAAAGTGAACAATATTAGGTTACTTGAAACTCACTTTCGTTCTTCGTGAAATCATCCACAAATATTGTAATACTGGTGGGCACAAGTAGGCCTAATTCCGACGCAGATGACACAGTGCCATTGGAAAATTCTTTGAAGAGCGTTACTAGCCTTGCAAGTAGGATGCCCGATGAATACATACTCTGCAAATTTCTTTGTGCACTTTTTGACTGGCACCAAAACCAGATCACAATTCCATTGTCCTCCCGATGACAGTAAGGAACGATTACGGTGTCATCATCTGCGATTTCTGATGTCGCGTTTTGACTGCTAGAAAGTGACAGTCTGTTTGCCTGGTTTAATCCTTCGACTACCATGGCTTCCTTTTCTTTCAACGCATCTATATTCTCACTGGTAGATTTAGCGAATACACTAAATGATTGTCGTTCCTTCACCAGTTTTGTCGATATCTTAGACTTAATAAGTACTGAAAGTTAATCGAAAAACTATAGCACATTATGTCTTTTACACATGCAATACTAACAATATGAACCCCTAATATTGAATTCACAAAACATGACCTTTGCTAGTTTCAAGTAACAGTGTGCAGTTCAAGATAAAGCATCGTAATCGTAACCGTAATATCCAAACCTTTAAAGCGCCACTATAAGGCAAGGCACAGGGCACCAGCCTATTTACGAGCGCGATTTCAAATCAGAGAGGTTCCCTAGAGTAGTCCAAAGTAGGTCCGAGTCCGGTTTCCAGGGGGGCAGATCAAGATAGGAGGCAGAACCGCTGTAAAGGCGGGTGCAGATTTGGGCGAGAAGAATTAGAAGGCGGGTATCAGTTGAGTGAGGGCAGGAGTACTTGAAAAGGTGATATTTCAGTTTTGAGTGAAAAGCCCGGGGTGATAGATAGAGGAGCAAGAGGAGGAGGATGGAGGACGGGTTGTAATGATGATGAAGGAACCGAGAATCTTCTGAATTAAGTGGGAGGTCGCTCCAGTTGCGTGATGCTGTGTTGGATATGGCTCGGTTGGAGAACTTCAGGTGAGTGGCGAGTGAGGGTCGAGAAAGACTGAGATATGGGGAGGATCAGGTGAGCGGGCAGCCTAGATGGCGAAGAGATCATGGAGGAACTTCGGCTGGGAATATTGTATGGAGTTGTAGGTTAATGATAGGATTTTGAAGTGGATTCGCTCAGGGATTTTTTGGCTAATTGAGTGATTTTGAGGATGGGAGTGACATGAATGTGTTTGGGCGTTCTAGTGACAGCTCCGGCTAGTGAGGTTTGGATGAGTTTAAGGCGTTTCAGTTGGGTGGATTCGAGGTTGAAAAAGAGGGAATTGCAGTAATCGAGCTTTGAATGAACAATGAAGGTAGCAACTGAGGAGGAAGCAAAGTCGGGCACAGGCCGGATCCGTCGGAGGTCGCGAATCTGCAAGAAGAGAAGGGCGAGTGGTTAGACATGTGGTTAGAGAAGTAGAGCTGTGATCAAAAATAAAACCAAGACTGCGAACAGAGGAGTCAGAGGTGAAGGTAAGAGACGAAGAGTTAGTCGATAGGTGTATGAAATGGCCAGGAATTTTCTTTATTGGATCAGGAAGGCCTAAGATGATGAATTATGTTTCGGAATGGTTAAGGGAGAGGAGATTGGATGACATCCATTGTGAGACTAAGTTAACCACTTTCAGTAATTGTGTGATGGAGCTGGAAAAAGAGGTTTGGGAGAGGTATTATGGAGTTGGGTATAGTCTGCGAAGAGATGGTGGTCAACAGAGGAGGATCTTATGAGATGGCTTAAAGGTGTGGTATACAGGATGAAGAGGAGTGGACACAGGACGGAGTTTTGAGGGACACCACATCAGAGAGGGAGGGGTTGCGAGCAGTGGCTGGAGGCTTTCACAGGGAAGGATCGGAGAGACAAGAAGGACTGGAACCAGAGTAGAACAGTGCCAGAGACGCCAAACCAAGAAGATAGTCGTTAAAAGGCTGGGATCGATGGTGTCGAATGCATCAATTTTGGTACGCAGAAAAATTGCATACATGGTATTTCATGAATAAGACGTAATAATTCCAAGAATAAAAAGATGACAAGGACAAAGTGTCTGTTAATATTTAGCCTCCATTTGTGCCTGATTGCCTGATTTTTCGACAACTGAAAGGAACACGAACCATCAACCTACTACCACTCATTTAAAATTTTTTAAGAATAGCACGTTGGACTGTCTATGATTATTTGACTACCTCCTCCTTTTTCCAAAATTTCGGAAACGAAATTCTGGTCAGCTTGGTGAAAGCATTCCAGAACCTTCAGGCCTTTGTCCTGTTTGAAGGAAATCGTTCTCATCCAGTGTAGAAGTTCCTCGTTCTTGTAGAAGTTGCCAGGTTGATTGCTTAGATGATCTCGTTCTTCATTCGATATACAATTTTTCTCATACAGAAGATCAATTAAACGACTTGACTTAATGTTCTCCACTAGGAACTGATGATTGCTTCTAATCGCGTGAAATTCTGTTCAAAAATACACAAAAGATCACAGAAATAGAATTCTACGAATAGGAACCCGAATTTGATCTGAAAAGATTAAAGGCTATCACAATCTGTAAACAACATGACATTGTCTAGTGAAATTAAGTATTTTTAATCCATGTTTCAATAATACGAGAAAATTAGTGTTACAATGAAGAAATCGGTAATGGTTAAGTCTCTGGGATATGTTGACTATAGTAGGCCTACTCATAAACGACATTTTGAATCGTACAATAATTGGACAATTTAATCAATACCATATTATAATGCTTAGCGTCTAGACACAGAATGTTTCAATTATACCTGATAAATTAGTGTTACATTGAAGAAATCGGAAATGGGTAACTCTGAGATATGTTGAGTTTAGTACTATCAAACACATTTTGAATCTGACTGAACGCCGCTTTCCCTACAATCAAGCAATTTAAGCAAGACCGAATTTTGTGATGCTTAGAGTCTACACAGTGTCATAGAGTGTGAAGGGAGAAGTCTACCTTGGGAAACTGGTATGAATTTTACATCTTCAAGTTGGCGATAGAGGAGCTCTAGCTGCTCTATTGCATAACTGAGTTTATCTTCTAACTCTTTTCTTTGATGTTTTTCCGTTTCCAATTCTTCTTGTAATATCAATATTCGATCACTTTCCAACGACTTTTCTTCCAATGTGCTTTTTTGAGTTTTAATTAGTTCAATCTTTTCTTCCTCGGCCACCTTTAAACTTTTTTCGTTCCCTTTCAGTTGCCATTGAAGATCCCTATTATTTTCCTGTGCGTGTTGTAACTGTATTTCGAGCTCATTCCTAAACTGGTTCTCCTTACTCAGTATCTCGCAGACTTCCTTTAACTTGTCTCTTTCAGTTCTCAACAAAATCACCTCGCTTTTGCTACCCTTTAAGGTTTCTTTAGACATCTGAAGTTCATATTCGGTTGACGCTAGAAGGGCATTTAGTTCTTGCATCTGTATCTGGAAGAATTGTTTATTGCACTCTGATTTTTTCAGTCTTTCTTCCATTTTCACGATGACAGTGTTGTTCAGAAGTTTCTCCTCTTCGAAACGCTTGCATTTCGCTTTTTCATTGTGGATATCGGCCTTCAGTTTGTTTAGCTTCTCTTCTAATTGCATCCGATCTTTATTGCTTTGACATCTTTCGCTTGTTAATTCTTGTTGCATGGAATGCAGTTGTGTTCGGAAAACTTCATTTAACGATGTAGCAGCCGAATATTGACTTGCGTTTTCCCGCAACTGTTGCAGCTCCATATTTGCCTCGTCTTTTCTGGCGACAGTTTCTTTCCTCATCCGATGACATTCTTAACAGAAAATAATTTTAAATTTTTTGTCATAAACTGAACGTTGATGCACTTATTTATTGGTGGTTCTCGCTGACTGATATTTTAGCTTGAACTCATATAGGCCTAATAAGGCCAAAACATCTTTCACGCAAAACATGAAAATCAGACTTATTTTAAATAAAAAACAAATTGACAAGCTTAATATATTGTTGAGCATCACTTTATCATATCCAGCACACAGGTAGATATAGGCCTACTTAATTAAACATCTGCTGTCGAAAAGAGAGCATGCACTTTGCCCATAGGCGCATCATGGCCCACCTCGAACCCAAAACGTCTTACTGTACAGCTGAATAGATTGATTAATCTTCTTTAGGCTAAATCTTAGAAGTTAAGAAAATCGATATTACCTTGAAGTACAAAATAGAAGCACATCTTCAAACTTCCTTTTGGCTTGTCCAGGTGAAATAGGCAAACAGAAGCGACTTTGATAGCAATTTCTGTTTGCAGTTGAGTCTCAATTGCTTCCAGCCGTGTTTGAACTTTAACCCCTTCAGTCTAAGAATATCAGATAGATTATAGGTGAATTGACATTTAACGGAAATTAGCGGCTGTCGTCATCCATTGCTCTGTTGATTTACGATATCAATGGAAATTGATATTAGATGCACGCATGGAGAGAGAGAGATAGAGAGAGAGAGAGAGAGAGAGAGACAGAGACAGAGACAGAGACAGAGACAGAGACAGACAGAGACAGACAGACAGACAGACAGACAGACAGACATAGACAGACAGACAGACAGAGACAGAGATGTAGAGATCATACCGATGCAACATAATTACAGCATGTAGTAATGTAAGAAGAAAAACAAGTCTAAGGTAAATTCTCGCTACTTACTAGAGTTAATTGACACGCACTGAAAAAGTTATGTTAATCTATAACAAAAATAGCAAAATCAAAGGGGTCTACCTTCCGAAAACAAACTGGTTTCTCTGTATTTTTGTCAACAATATGTATCGACTTAGCATCGTGTTGGACTGCGGTTGACTGATTGCCTGGCTTTGGTGGTAGAACTGGTTTCGACAAAGTACCTGATACAACACGTTTCTGTCCACATGTATGAATTATTTTCGTTAGAAGACTTGGCTCCGAGGAAGAACATAATGGCGTAGGGTTCTGCTCAGATTTATTTTGTGCATTTGGTAGCGACTCCTTGCATATACATTTAGGTGCTTGAACTGCAGATGGCTCTGTTGCGCGGTCAGCAGGTGAACCTGTGAATTCAATCAATTGCAAAATGCATCAAATAGGCATGTGTCGGAATTAGAACACAACGGTGAGCATCGAATTCATTCGCCAATGAAATTATACTATTTAGGCCTAGTTGACCAGCAGTATTATTGATTGTTGAAGTCTAAAAAGATCGAATTACTTTAAGCTGTGATTAAAGCATTTCCGAACATATCTAGGCCTAGCAAATGCTCGTTTCCAAATTTTCGGAGCGAACGACTGATGGCGAAGTCACCTTGAGATTATCGTCTGGCTTGAAGAGAACAGCATGGAGTAACAAGTGAAGACACATAAAGAGGAGATGAGTTTGTGTAGACTCGATACATCAGGAGACAGATTTTTAAGGTGATGCGAGCTTGTATGGGAAGCGAAGGGCCGGAGTGACGTAGTCCCGGGGAGTGAGATCTTTGACAAGTTTTGCAGCGTAAAACCCTGGTCCGTGGTAAGTGGTTGGAGGGTAGATACAGGAAGGCCGTAGAGGACTGAGTTGCAGTAGTCGATTCTGGAAATGACTAGAGCCTGGACAAGGGTGCGAAGACATTTTTCGTTTAGGCTTTTCCTAACTTGTCGTATAGTCTAGGATGGAATAAACAGGATTCGCTAATGGAGATTTGATTTTTTTTTATAGAGAGTGTGCTGTCTAGGAGGACACCAAGGTCCCGAACAACTTTAGCGGGTTTGATGGAACAGTCTTGGCCAAGGTTAAGTTCAGAATGGAGTATGTCTGAGTTAGGCCTTGGGTGGCGATTGAACCAGATAAGCTCTGTCTTACAGGCATCTAATTTAAGGCGCATAGATGCGCACCAAGCTTGAATTTCAGTGAAGCACATGATTAAACGGGAATTTGCGTTATCAATGTCCTTGGGGGCAAGTTTAATGTGTCATCAGCATAAAGGTGTATGAGGATGCCGTGTTTAAAGGCAATGTGAGTAATATTTGAGGTGTGAAGGATAAACAAGAGGGGACCAAGAATTGAACCTTGAGGTACACCAAAAAGAATATTAAAGCACTTTGAAGTATTTGTACCAAGGCGTGCTATACGTGTACGGTTAGCCAGGAAATTAGCAATCCAGAGAAGAGCAGAATCCGTAACACCAAATTGTGATTCAAGTACTTGTATGAGGATGGAGTGATCAACACAGTCAAAGGCAGAACTAAAATCCAGTAGCAAGAGGACAGTGATGAGGCCAGAATCAAGGGCCATGATTATGTCATTGTAAACTTTAAGGACTGCAGTTTCAGTGGATTGGAGACGACGGAAACCAGATTGAACAGGAGGTAGTAGTGAGTTCGATTCAATGTAGTGTGAAAGCTAACGGTGGACAGCGCGTTCAACAAGTTTGGAGATGAAGGAAAGATTAGATATTGGGCGGTAGTTAGAAGGATCGGAAAGGTCAAGGCCTGGTTTTTTAATGCCAGGACGGATAATGGCACGCTTGTGGGATTTGGGTAAGGTTGCTGTGGAAAGAGAGAAATCTATAAGTAGGATTAGGATGGGGGCAAAAGATGTACTATGACTACTTGACTAGTGCATTTTCTGTTACGCGCTTTCGTGTAAGATGTCATTTTGTTTAGGCGCGTTATTAATGCCAGATTATTATTATTTTTTTAGCCCTGAGGTACTTCATTCCCTCAAGGTCTTAGAGATTAGATAAGTTATTTTTCTGGAACGGTTATCCCTCATCCAAGTCAGCTTGAGCTGTAACTATTATTATTATTATTATTATTATTATTATTATTATTATTATTATTATTATTATTATTATTATTATTATTATTATTATTATTATTATTATTATTATTATTATTATTATTATTGTTGTTGTTGTTATTATTATTATTATTATTATTATTATTATTATTATTATTATTATTATTATTATTATTATTATTATTATTATTATTATTATTATTATTATTATTATTATAGCTCAATTTCCCTCTTGAATATCTAGCTACACGAACATATTACACAATACAACATCGAAGCTTCAGCGTGATTCGCCCGAAATTCTGGAAGAGGTTTCCATGTGATCTGCGACAGAAGCTTTTTCTTTCTGTTCTTGTATTTCACCAGCGGTTGAAAATTATTCCATTCGATTTTGGTTTTCTATTGTGATGAGTATTCCCGAAGAGGAGATATATAAATATGCCATACAACTAATAAATTGCTGATTCTCTTTGCTGAGCAATGCTCCCGTCTATGCATGTCTCGTACTAAAAATTATCGTTTCAGTATTAAAGTATTGAAGCGGGACGTTAGCTGAGTGGTAACACAGTGCCACGAAGAGCAGAAGGAAGCGGGATCGAAACCCGCTAACCTCACAAAGGTCAACTCAGCCTTCTGCTCCCTAGAGGGCAGCAGTAAAATGAACAGCAGTTTCACTACGCAGGTAACCTTGGGTTCTGCGGAAAGATCTGGCCACCTACCGCCGATGTATGCCAATGCCACCTAAGGGCTGATGGCTTAACAACAGGGATCAGCACCGGGCCCGACGCTTGAATAACAAGTATGGGCAGAACGTTTACCTTTATTAAAGTATTTTAAAATTTCTAACGTCATTGCTTAGCATCTTTTCTAAAACTATCCAGGAGGTCTAACATGAAACACAATTTCACGAAAGAAGAAATCGCACGAATAGAGATCTCCAGGTGAAAATTAGAATTGCTTGTGTTGTTTATAATTGCAATGAATAACGTCACTCTAGGCTTTGCGATTGGTCTACAATCTACACAAAAGTACGATAAACACTTGAATTTGAAGTTGACATGCTGCGGCATAATAGTTTTACTGTACATTAACTGAAGAGTAAGCAATACATATATAGTTATACCTTCTGGTTTTCTAAGTTTCTCTGTCAGATTGCTTTGTCCCAAATCATCTAGCGCTTCTAAAAATTTCTCAAAGTCTTTCGGAGATTTCTTGCTGAGCAGTCCAAGCAGTAACTCGTTCTTCTGGAAAGTGTCGTTCACACAAAATATACGTTCTTTCTCGCGAGCTGTCAACACATTGTCTTGATACAGGAGAGTAATTAGTCCACTTTCTGTGTCCAGGTTCTCTGATAGCCAGATAAAATTCCGGCAAATCAAGTCTTTGTGATCCGAGGCTACTTCTCTATTTGCTCTATTACATGCTGGAAGAAATTTAATATATATTCTGAACTATGCACTACATGGATATCAATAATAAAGACCACAAAATAGATTCTGCGTCTAAGAAATGTGGTTTATTTGAAACGCATGAAATAAAGTGTCTTGTGTGATAAATATTGAGCTGATTTGATATAAAATTAATTTTAAACATATTAATTGAATACCAGAAAGCAAACGCAGATTGACCTATATATATATGCATCAGTGTGTGCACTATAGTTGTTAAAAACGTTAGAAACCTAATTTAAAAAGGGAAAAACCGTCGTTTTTTCAAAGAAATAAAAAACTGGAAAAACGGCAAAAAACGACAGAAAGAAAATAATTTCACATTCTCACATCTGGTAAGGCCTAATGCCATTTAAAATTAAAAACCTTGTTTGCAGAATTTAATCAGCAGATAACACTACTTTAAGTGGCATTAATCTACAACGATTATTTTATTTCTTATAAGTTTGGTTTAATAAGAAATTGAGAAATTAAAGAAATTGAAATCTTCAAATTTAAATTGTAAGCATAAGTTGACATAAGTTCATGCTGACATAAACTAACACAATTAAAAACTAAACTTTGTAGGTATGGAGTGTACTTAACTAAAATCTGTACTTAAATTTTTACTTATATAAAAACTTGATATTACTGAATTGTCTAACATGGGACTTAAGTTGTTAGACTACGCCTCATCTTCGGATGACCACTCAACAGTTTCTTCAATTGCAGTAATATCAATCAGTTTATCAGTTATTCGTAGATTAATGTGCACAAAGACAACATCAAAATTAATGAAGACGTAAATTTGCTGAATCCTTGAAAGTACGAAGACAATGTGAGGGACACCAGACAAAAATAAAATAGAAAAAATGAACAAAATAACAGAGAGTAAATAAGTAAAGCTCATAAAGTTACACAAAAAATAAATGACTGGAAAAAACGAGAACAATAAAAAACGAAAAAACGAGATTTAAAAAAAAAATAAAAACGAAAAAACGTTTTCAACAACTACGGTGTGTAGTGTACAACTGTACATGCGTCATTGTGTGTATATTATATACTGTAGCCTATAGCAAATATACGTGTTTCTATGTTTTATTCAAATAAATGCATATGAAGTTTTTTTTTATGTAAGGCTAAATTAATAGCTGATGCTTCACACTCACTGTCATCACCAGAAATCAGCATCTGATATAGATGCAGTTGGTTTGTGTGTTTAATGAGTGACAGGAAATAGTCATAGACATTTCTCGGCTTTTTGGCTATGATGCTTATCAGTTCCTCATTGGCTCGGATTGGAGTTGATTGCAAATGCTGGATGTGCTCTAACTCTTTCAACGTCAGTTTCTTTTTTTGATACATCATTGCTATTATGTCTCCCAGACAGGACAGGTTGCTAACCAGTTGGTTGTATTTTGATTGAATTAGTTGACCATGTTCTTCTATAAGAAATACACAAATTACTACCACAACATTGGTGCCTAAACAAATGCAACCGTTCAACCCATTTATTCTAGATTTAATTTGCTTTTGCTTGTTTCTCATAAACATTGCATTTACTATTCATGGTTGATTACATTTGTATATATATGTGTGTATGTATCTGGAGTTCTGGACGTTTATAAAGCCCATTTTGTGAAGCTCCCGAAAGCGGTAAGAGCATGACTGTCTAAGGGATCCGAACATATGCGAGTTAACATGGCAAGAAAGAGCCAGTTGAGCAGTTGTGTTATGCTACTTCATTCTGAAACTGTGAAGAATGAAGATGGGCAATATTTTAGCTCATATTTAAAGTATCCATGAAAAGTATACGAAAATTATTTTTAAAATTTCGTTTCCAATTTGATACTTTCTCGCCGCACTCTTTTACTTAGTTTGACGCCAGCCTGAGAGGTTCAATTTTAGAATAAAGGTCACTAAGCTATTCGATGAATAGGGTATATTTTTGTCTGCGTTTGTTTAGTGCTATCTAGTATAGTGTATAAATTATTTTACTTTACATAAACAGATTTTACAGCAAATATAAGTTGCAATATTTTGCATTGTAGGCCCTGTTGACTTGTTTTATTATATTGTATTTTACTGTATTCTATCACATGATATTGCTTTCTAGTTTAATCTAGATGGACGAGTCTATTCAGGGCCGGATTAACCACTCGGGGCCCCATGCTATTACACACGGGGGCCCCTTGTCGTACTGACCATGGAATCAGAGCCGGATTTATCACTCGGGAGCCATGTTAATTACCCACGGGGCCCCTGTCGTGCTGAGCAATGTGAGCATGGAATGATGGGGATATCGTAAAGACATGGCAATCAACTTGTAGTAGGTCAATGCTGTGTGCAGTGCTGCTCAATGCATGCAGCACAACTTTAAAGTTTTCAATTTGGACTATATCTAAGGTTGCTTCAAATGTTTGTTACCGTGTATTGAAAATACACAGTTAACATAAAGTTATAATCAAAATTTGAATCTGTTCTCTACATTTCTACCAGCTCAGAAACATTTGCGACTTCTAGCAGCTACAAACTGTGTAATAATTTCATCATATGAAAGCATGTTAAGCACATAAATCTCAGCACAAAGAAGTTCCAATGTAGTTAGACGTTTCTGGGTCATAGAAGTTCTCGGTTTATCTTTAATAAGTCCCATCTTACTTAAACAGCGTTCACCTGAACAGTTGGAGATCATAAAAAGAAAAGAACTTTGGCAGAGTGATTAAAACAGGGAATGTTTCCAGAAGATTCTCGGTGTACACTACCACAGTTAAAGTGACAGGTGAGACACAACCTCTTTATTTTCCAAAGTCAGCAAGTTGAACTATTTTGTCAAAGAACGCGTCAGACAGCAAATCTCCTGTTTACGTCGTGGCCAGCCTGATGGAAAATTCTCAAATCTGCTAATCTACCACGATCTGTTACAACTTTGAATACACAATAACACAACGAACTTCATTGTAAGAGTGAATTCTCTGCCTTAGCGACGTCAACAACTTCTCTGCAATAACCAAACAAGTTTCAGCTTGCAACAAGCTCGTTGCTTGTACAGGGTGCGGCAAAATAAAGTAATCCCCTGCAGTGTTTGGTTGATATCTCAAGAACGAAGTTGGATTTTTATAAGAAAATTTACACGGCCATTGGTCATTCATATCTACGTACAACTGCCAAATTACATTATATTATCACAACAATTGACTAAGTTATGCTATTTGAACAGAGACAAGCCCACGCTTTATAACGTGCAAATTTTACAGCAGGACGGCGCTCCAGCGCACACGGCACGTGTCACGCAGGAGTGGCTGCACGCAAACTGTCCTGAGATCATTGAGAAGGACCAGTGGCCACCAAATTCCCCAGATCTCAACCCCCTTGACTATCACGTGTGGGGAGCCATGCTGGAAAGGTATCACAAACTTCAGCCGAAGCCAAAGACAATCGCCGAGTTGAAAGCCGCTTTGCAGTCAATATGGGACGATATGCCACAGGCGCCGATCAACAAGGCCATCAAGAACTTTACCAAACGGCTGAAGGCATGCGTGCAGGCCAATGGTGGACACTTTGAACACTTAATGTAAAATTGAAAGTGCAATTCGTGAAGCTTTGTTGTAAAAATATTTCAAGTTGTACCATTTATTTTTCTTGTTTCTTTACAAAGTAACTATTTTTAACCATGTAAAATCGTGGGGGTGTCGTGTTTGAAATAACATAACTTTGTCATATTTCAAGATTGTTAAATAACATTTGGAAGTTATATGTAGATGTGAACAGACAATATCATTACCGAGTTTTATATAAAAATTCTAAGCGGTTGCTACAGAATTTGCAACACACTGCAGGGGATTACTTTATTTTGCCGCACCCTGTATATAAGAGGTCATTGCTCGCTGCTATGTGCATGTCAAGAAACAAATCGTGTCGGAATAGAAACAAAAGTGACATCAGCATAGCTTATATTATATTGACAGAAAGAAGTTGAGCCAAGGAAACGCATGTAGACCCTACACTGCTATTAGTTGCACGGCTGACATTTCAAATTTACATTTTCCTTCGTACAGATTCTTGCTTAAACTGCAACTAGTAAAACTAAGCTCTTTCATGTGAACAAATAATTATTTGGCGTAATAAATTCTGTGCTTTTTGCTTTATTCGGACTCCAGTCGGGGGCCCCCTTTAAGCGGGGGGCCCCATGCTAAAGTATATTGAGCATACTGGTTAATCCGGCCCTGAGTCTATTATATTATATTTTATATTAGTCTAGTCTAACTTTGGGTGGAATCCAGTCTAAATTTAATTCACTGTAATCCAGGCTAGTCAAAATTTAGTCTTAATGAAGTTGTCTTCATTCTAATACATTTCTACTTTGTTAGAGACTAAACAGTAAGCAAATGTTTACGTCTAAGCACAGACAAAAAGTCTGTCTATGAAGGCAATTCTTTACCAATTCCATAACAGTCACTTACCACCCTATATTGACAAACACAATTTAACAGGTTACCAACACTTCTGAAACTACTATCCAGAGGCGCGTTTACACGTAGGCGCACTAGGCGCGCGCCTAGGGCCTCCAAATCTCGGAGGGCCCCCAAATCTCGGAGGACCCCAAAAAATGATTTTTTTTCAATTGTAAAATATAACAAAACACCAAATAATTTCACATGCCTTGAAATAGCTTTTATAAGTAATCATAATTACAGGGTCAGTAACACTCCCAAAAGCGGCTTCAAGTTCAACTTTGTGGGTTTTTGCAAATGCTAAGCTAAACACCACCGTTTCAGACTCTCAGTCTGCACGTTCAGAAGGGCCCCTAAAAGTTTGCGCCTAGGGCCCCATTTTCTGTAAACGCGCCTCTGCTACTATCTTGTCTTTTTAGCTTATTTCCCAGTTATGCTTGCTAATTTAAGCTGTATTATTATAAAGTTACCTTCCTGTTGTGCAATCTGAGTGGATTCTGTTTCTTCCTCTACAAGTTTTAGAGCAAAATACCACAGCTGATCCCTTCGCGACGAATATCCAGCCATGTCAGCTTCTCAGTTTCTGTAGCACAGTTTACAAACGGAGCTTGACTTTTATTTGACGGGTCTCATAACTTTTGCCTAAGTTTGCGTTACGACAATGACAAAGGTAGCAATTGAATTCCTTGTTTGCCAATTTTCATCTCACCATAAATCATGACCTTTCAGGCCCGTGTAGGTTCATACTGATACAGGCCACCATTGTGTAGGCATGAACTGATACAGGTGGCTGACCCATTCGAATGTAGGCCGAGAGCCCACCGATATAACTCATTGGTAGCTTCTGGCTCAGTTTCAAGGAAAAAACTCTTCAATAAGTATATATATATTCTATTTAGTATTACTCGAGACATACCTTTCGCCGTCTTTCATTCACAATATAGCTGACCTTATCACTGGCAGTTCTCTGCTTCATTGTGCTTGCAGATTGCTTAGCTTACAGCTTCTGTACGGTGTCACGACAAATGGTTCACGACAAAAGGTTCACGGACAAATGGTTCACGAACTTCCAGCTTTTAGTTTTGTGACGAACGTCAATTCAGGTAATTATATTCGTTTTAAATAATGAGCGCCACATAAATACCGGCCAGGTGGACATAGACATTTGCATGGCGCCGCATATCATTAAATCTATTAATAGCGCACCAACGCTGAACGAGCGCGGTAGACAGTCGTGCGCGCCAGACGGAATAGAGGCTTCCTATTGGTTGGATTTTACCGGGAACTTTAGGCGCGAATGGACTTTCTTATAAAAGACCAGAGCTTCGCTATTTCCGCGCCAGTGTAGTTTGAGCTAATGTGTAGTTCAAGTCTGTGGCAGTGTCGTGTAGGCCATTGTTGTTTTCGCCAGTGTAGGGTATAGATGTACGGAGTAGGCTGAAATTTTGTAGTCTAGCTCAGGCGCTGCATCGTTTAATAATTACGCATCGAACACAGGACTCTTGAAGTGTTAATCGTTCGAGCGACTGCATTTAAAAGAGGTGAAGGTTTGGTATCGTTCTAATTTGTGGTAGGGTTCGAATGTTTCCTTTTCGCTTCAATGTAAGACAGTTATTGGTGATCGAAATTCTGTGTTTTGTGATTGTAGTAGGCTAGCATTTTAGTATGGGCATTGTAATCGATTGACCTTTGCCCCTTTCTGCAAAGTTAGTTGAGTGAAATCATTGATCGTTTCTGGTATTAGCGGACTATTTGCCAAGCGGCCAATACGTTTTAGGAATAAACTTTTCTTTGCATTGAAATTGGAAATCGCTGGTGTGAAAAGAGATAATTTCGACGTTTCTATTTCTAATTAAACTGGTTAAAATCAGTTCTGCATTATGACTGATAATTCAGCGGTAGTGACCAGAGGAGAGGTCACAGAATTATGAAACGATTTATTGTGCGCCAGGAGCAGTTTGAGCATAGTGTCTTGCAACTGGTGCGGGAAGCTGGCAACTCACGCTGGAACTTTCCCGCCGAAAATACTGTTGTAAGGGCAGATGAACCTACCATACACGCAGACATATGTAGAGACCCATTCTTGGTACCGATTAAATATAAAGCGTTTGATACAGATGATGTAGAGGCAAGAGTTAGGTCCCACACTGATCCGGGTTCGAATCCTTCACGTTTTGTCCTCCCAGCCGATGCCTTGCAACAGGGCGCGCGGTCGCCAGAAGGCGAAGCGAACGCCACAGTTTGAGCCATGTTTTCTTCGAGAATCCAGCTATTAGTTTGAGCCAAATTTTCATCGATCTTCCAGCTTCTACTTTGAGCTATATTTTCATCATCGCTCATCCAGCTTCTTTTTTAGATATATTTTCATCGCTCAGCCAGCTTATAGTTTGATGAAAATAGAGATAAAAATTCTTTTTCGTGGTCCAATTGGAAAAAAACACAAACTAGAAGCTGGATGAGCGATGATGAAAATATAGCTCAAACTAGAAACTGGAAGATTGTGAACCATTTAAGCGTGAACCATTTGTTGATGAACCTTTTGTCGGTGAACCATTTGTCGTGAACCATTTGTCGTGGAACCGCCTATGTAGGGTAGCGTGTTCTAGGACGCCCCCTGGGGTAAGACGCCCGCCCCTGCAGCATTTGGGAATGTTAGCCAAAAGTTTGATACTGAACAAGCTTTAAGGAATATTATTATCAGCACTACTACTTAGTTGTAGGTCAATTTGGTCTTTACAGCAGTGTCAACTGATACTCCTACATTTGACCTGTTGTGTTCTAAGGCGGACGATGCTCTCTTTGCAGCAATCCTTCAGAACCCAGGGCATGTCCTCCATGATTTGCTCCCTCCGATACGATCTACCGGATATTATCTTCGACCTCGCCGGCATAATCGCGAGATACCACGATGTGATCCTTTGACGGGGAATGGTTACATTGCTAGATTACTGCATAAATGATAAGAAAACACTTGCTTTTTTAATTACTTATTTTATCATTTTTATTTCGATTTATTATTACTTCAATGTTTTACAATCAATGCTTCTTGCTTCTGTCCCATTGTGCGTTTGCTAATGGTGTAATAAAGAATATACTTACTTTACTTACTTACATAAGTTTAGAATCAACAGGCTCTTGAAGAAGACCTATTTGAAAGTCGGTTACATTACATGGCAACATTTGTGGACACAATATCTGAATCCAACCCTAATCCATCCGATCCTCCGCACCTCTGGCTTATTCGTCTTCATCGAAACGCTTAGCACCTGATCCGCCTCCTCTCTCTGATCTCTCGGCCAGTCAATGGACATCAATAACGGACAACCCTTCTGACATGACGCGTGTTCGCGAACAAGCTGGAGGACTGCGCTTCGCTTTAGATGATGGCTTTAGAAATCTGGAGTTTACGATTACGATTACGACGCTACCCTACTGAAACTGTGTCATAAAAACGTGATATAATGTACTTACACCAATATTTTCATTACAGTACAATATAATGTATGGACCACAGTGTAGTTAGCGCAACATATGTAAAACATATTAGAACTCAATGCTCGGTTGGGGTGCCTTTATCGCAAAGGAGAGGGGAAGGGTAATGCCAAATGCAGAAAAAGGGAGGGAGCGTGGCAGATGGGTAATTTTGAGGGCGTTCTTATGAATAACTCATAATTGTCAAAGTATATTTAAACGCATAGATGGCCAGTGAAATTAATTTTAGGAGGAAAATGAAGCCTCATTTATGAAATTACATCCATGCTGATTGTTATCAAAGTTTGTAAATTGAGTGGGCTGTGATTTGGACATGGAGCGCGACGGAAAGCCAAGCGGTCAGGGTTCATTTCCCTAGAAGACGGCGATAGTCCACACTGGCCTTGTAGTGGGGCAGCCTGGTGCAAAATATGAAGGAATTGCTCATTAAAAGACAGAATTCTGAAATTTGGTACATAGTATGAACATGCCCTAAGGAAAATTTTTAGCTATAGGGCCATCGCAGATTTGCCTCCTGGCTCCAATGGCAGCCATTTTACAAAATGGCCGACCGAAAATAGAGAATTTTCAATATCTCAGCTTCTAGTTCTCTTAGAATCGTGATCTTGGTGTCTAAACATACATATTTAAGGGCAGGGATACTAATAGAACTAATTGTAATTACTTAGCTACAAGAGAAAAGCTAATTATGGTAGCCATCTTGAAGTTAAGGTGACCTAAAAGGGCAGTCCAGTGCAAAATACGAATCAATTGCTTATTGACTGATAGAAGCATGCAATTTAGTACATAGTATGATCGTGTTCTAAGGAAATGTTTTTGTTATAGTGCCATCGAAGAATTGTCCCCTGGCCTCAATGGCAGCCATTTTCCAAAATGGCCGACCGAAAATAGAGATTTTTCAATATTGCAGCTTCTAGTTCACTTAGAATCGTGATCTTGGTGTCTAAACATGCATATTTAGGGGCAAAGATTCCAATAGAACTAATTGCAATTACTTAAGTACAAGAGAAAAGCTAATTATGGTAGCCATCTTGAAGTTAAGGTGACCTTAAATTTAATTTTCCAATTTTGGATTACTTCCTCGTCATGTTAAATTAAAATTATGATTATAATTTTGGTTGTTAAGCGTACAGTATTTTGGGCAACGATTGCAAGGGAACTAACCATTTATGAAACTTGTTGTTGTGTTCGTGTTCATGTAGAAATTAAACAAATTATGGAATATCAACAATTCAGCCTGTTATTATTGTCCTCGTAAATGTACATACATTACACGATATTACAGAGCTAGTCCACATTTTGGAACTAGTGTCCAGACAAAGTACTGCCCACAGAGTTATATGGGGCCTAACATTGTCAACGTCATTCCAGGTCACATAGGCCTCTACACAGACAGAGACCAGTTCACTGTCGAGCAGCTTTCACACGTTTGCACTGTCCCCTACAGCCCTTCTCGCAGCATCATCTGAGCAGTTCTGTCCAGAAGCTTTGGCAAGTGTTGTCCACTTCACTTCCCAGTCTCTTTCGATCGTTTGCAGCCACCCCAAATCACCAGGACATGGTATCCTAGGAACAGCTACGAACATCTGTACCCATACATGACCTGCAGCTTGCGTTGTTCTGCCTCTCTGTGAAAAAAGCTGCTTCCGTGCCTCATTCACCTTCTCCTCGTTGCTCGTACGACTAACACCCACCATCGCTTTCGAATATGGATAAATTGCGGCTAGGAACCAAGTAAGACATTGTGAGCTGCCTAGAAGACGTGGCTCCCACTCCAGCAGATGTTCCCTTGCAATCGTTGCCCAAAATACTGTACGCTTAACAACCAAAATTATAATCATAATTTTAATTTAACATGACGAGGAAGTAATCCAAAATTGGAAAATTAAATTTTAAGGTCACCTTAACTTCAAGATGGCTACCATAATTAGCTTTTCTCTTGTAGCTACGTAATTACAATTAGTTCTATTAGTATCCCTGCCCTTAAATATGTATGTTTAGACACCAAGATCACGATTCTAAGTGAACTAGAAGCTGCAATACTGAAAAATCGTTTTCGATCGTTTGCAGCCACCCCCAATCACCAGGACATGGTATCCTAGGAACAGCTACAAACATCTGTACCCATACATGACCTGCCTGGTAGGCAGCTCTCTTGGCGTGTTCCACAAGTGCAGCTTGAGTTGGTGGAAAGCCATCCATTGGTACATCGAGCTGATCATCAGCAGAGCTGGAAGTTGATGCTAAGGTGCAGAAGGCTGGGATGACGTCGTTGAATGTATTCCAAATGTCCCAACAGTCCTTTCTCCATGGCCAGCAGAGGATGATACTGTATCACATCTGCTAAATGAGTGTCGGAAGGGCAAGGCTACGCACTTCTCTGGGCAAGGGCACATGCCATCTCATGAGTTGATAGGTATCTAAAGCTTTGCCTGAGGAAAGTGAACCCATTAACCACCTTCTTCCCCAGAACTTAGCAACTTGCCTGCGCTTATAGAATGAATTGGTAAGTATATGAACCTCACTAAATCAGAAGATGGCGACGAACTTGTACGGAAGAAACCTTACAAGGACGCACCATCACTGTCACCAAAGAATCGACTACATCAGCCGACAGAAGTTTAGTTTCACCGTCAACAAGCAGTTTTCGCCGCTGCTTAATGTGTAGACCTTATTTCTGTGTCAATCGCCTCAAAACATCAACGACGATCTTCAGTCAACTGCCACCTGGCGGCCAGCAACATGCGTGGGACAGACCTCCATTACAGGTCCGCTAGCTCTTTGAAGTTTCCGACAGAACGCCGGTGTCCCGAGATATTCTATCCCCCCTAAAGCGTATCCCCCGGATGGAATAAACCGGTTTAGAGTATCCGGTGGGATGAACCATTCTATCCCCCCTCGTCATACGCATCACGATAGCCTAGACGAAATTCCAGTCAAAATCACCAAAAACAAAGTAAATTGATTTCAGGTCGACGTACAAACTAACGATACGCAATTGAAAAATTTTATGTGTGCAATAAATCCAAACTGAATACACTTACAGTGTAGAAACCGCCAAAAATGCAAACTAAACCGAATACTCCATTTCGCTAAGGGGGATACGCATGTATGGGGGATACTCTATTTCGTGACACCGGCAGACGATTAGCTCGCGTCGCCGATAATGCCATACATAAGCTATTTAGTATGAGGCGCTAGTTCGAAGAATTGTCGCACTGGCAGCACCACTGTCACTCATTGGTAATGAACTACCAAGACAGGAAAATGTCAACAGGAAACACTGCCAGCCAACCGGATATGCTACAACTGACGAATGTATTCACGTTCGTCACAGCATTAATTGAAGTGTCCATCGACTGATGTCTTGTGCATTACGATAACCGCACCATGTGAGTCTCCAGATTAGATTTGAATGACTAACAATTTGTTAATCAGTGTCGTCCTATAAATTTCCGATATTTAGTTTTGTTTCAGTAGCAGGAGTCTGCTTTTTTAGTAAGTTCACCTATATCGCTTTTTATAAGGTATTCTACAATGATCAATAGCACCAATAAGATAATAGGACAATGAACAGAGATGAGTTACACCAATGCGGGCACCTCCATCAAAATTCGTACATACAGTTATATCGGCAAGATTGGTGCCAAAGACACATGCCTTTGAGACTGCAGACGGGCTGTACTTTATTATAGATCTGATTAGTATTTAATTAAAGTCAGTACATTGCCAGCAGAGGTAAACAACAACAAGGATTTAGCAGTCTTGTTGTCTTCGAGACCAAGGTCTTGGTCTCGAGTGCACTCGAGTTCGTTTTTAAAAGTCTTGGTCTTGAGGTCCAAAAGTCTAGGTGTTGGTCTTGAGGTCCAAAGTCTAGATGTTGGTCTTGAGGTTCAAAGTCTTGGTCTTGGTCTTACAAGACGAAGATTAAGACTCTACTGTCAATATGAAAAGTCAAATAATGGAATATTTTAAAAAGATTTTGCACATTAGCTGATGAAATTGCAGCAGTGTTTAACAATAACAAAGAAATGATGCAAAACGCTGTTGAATTTGAAGTGGAATGTTTGCAGAAAGACAATCTAGAGCTCTTGGAACTTGCACTGATCTACATGGGTCATGTCCATCTCGAGGGTTGCATTTTACAGCCTCTGGTGTCATGCATAGGTCCAGGTGGATGGCCAAGGCCATCTATTCTCACAAAATATTCCTTTTACGATCTCAATTGCGAATTACCTTCTGGAAAATAAATTTGCTACGTTCCCTGAACCTGTTCATCTGCTTTGTTTTTCTCATATCCTGGTTCACAGCTTCACACTCTATTCTATCGCCAGAAATGATCTAACATGTTTCCAACGCCTCGTGAAATTCAGATAGATAAATCTGAATGTGGCTAATGTGTCTGTAAAGGCACTTTCCGTCATGCTTGGTACCTCAGTGAGGATTTGTTCGATTTCTGCTTTTTCGATGACTGCATTGATGCTGCTACCAAGGCCTTGTTGTGCAGACAATGAGAACCAAAGTTGGTGTTGGCATTCAGGCCCGGTTCGTCCGTTGGGCAAACTAGGCAGCCGCATAGGGCCGCCGATTATTAGGGGCCGCCAATTTTCCATTTTTCAAAAATTATTTAAGTATTATTTGCTAGATGGAAGTATTATAGTGTTGGTTTATAGTGTTGGCGTAATAAATCGCGCAGGTGTAGCCTAATCGTGAATTGCTAAAAAAAGTCATGACATTCATTTGTGAGGCGAATGACTAAAAAAAGGTCATCAACTTTTTTAACATGACGAAAATCTAAAAATTTCGGACGGTTTGCTCAGGGCGCCGGTTTGCCTAGGGCCGCCGGTTTGCTAGGGCCGCCGTTTGCCTAGGGCCGCCAAATGTCTTGAGCCGGGCCTGTTGGCATTCCATCCAAATGTCCACAAATTACTCTACACACAGCTTCATGTAGTCGGGAGCACCTCTGAGTAGTACTCCTTGAAGAGGCGCAATATAAATGCCCATTATGAATGAATGAATGAATGAATGAATGAATGAATGAATGAATGAATGAATGAATGAATGAATGTACTCTTGATGATTTTGTGACTTCAAATATGATGAATACTGTGCATCGCCATTGATTGGCTGGAGAAAGATCCAACATCGTGGAAACAGGACAGCATCTTCTAGCGGCATGGTGGCGTTACGGCGCTATAGAAATTGTCCGTGTTATTATTATTATTATTATTATTATTATTATTATTATTATTATTATTATTATTATTATTATTATTATTATTATTATTATTATTTATTTGGAGTGTCATCAGAAAGGTTGAGTGTGGTGAATGATAGGGCAGAAAGGGGATTGGCACTGATCCAAGAAAACAATCAAATACTGACCAAGGATGAAGGTCAAAAGCAGGCCTTGCTCCATGTGGTGTTCGAACATTGAAAAAAGTATCCGGACCCCAAGAAGTTAACGGTCACAAAAATGGACTAATAAATATTTTATTCTTCAATCAAACTGACCGAGTTCAATAATGCTCACAAGTAGGCCCTACTTTTTAAGTATTGTACGTTTAAACCTAGCAATTTAAAATTTACTTTCGGTTTCACAAAGTAAAAAAGAATATTGATAATATTATCACAATTGTGCTTACATTCCTTGTCTAAAATTTGGAAAACTTGTCATCTCATGTGGCACCCCTACATGATGGAATATTTTTTATAACATTTTGCACACTAGCTTTGTACATCAAAAGGAACATAACTAGAGTCTGTCCCATCTATTTCCCAAAAAAACATTTTTGAGCACCACCCTAATAGACAAATGCTTGGAAAATAAACTATATTACAACAGCTAATACTGAGAGTGTGCAAAATTGCAATCTTAACACAGCGATATAAGTAAGTAAGTAAGTAAGTAAGTATATTCTTTATTAAGAAGCACCAGCAAACGCACGGCGCTGTACAAGAAAGATATTACAGCATATAACTTCGTATTACATATAACAATCAAACCATGTAACAATTAAGAGAAATGTTATTACGCATGGTTACATAAAGGATACAAAAAAGGCTATTTGATAGCATCTTGGCAAGGAAGCTTTCCGAGACAAGTTATCATACTTACATGTAGGTAGCTCTCGGTTATGAGACCGTGGGCGCAAAGAGTAGCCAGTATGCATAGGCCTAATAGGTGGCAGCATTGGATGTAATACATGACATAGATTTTACAAAAGTATGAAGCTTCGAATTAGCGTACAACAGAAAGTGAACTATGCACTCTGCGAACACCGAACAAGCACGAGGCGACTATAGCAGCGGATGAAGACAATATCACCGCATACAGAGAGACTATTCCAGACTAACTCAGACCGTTGCGCATGTCATAAAATTCCTGTTAGTCAAGATTCCGGGTTGAAGCCTGGCAAATCAGTGTTCCTCCGTGTGACTAATTACAAAGTGTATACATTTAGTCGTAGGGGCCTATATATAGCAACCAGAACTATTATAACAAGAACCGGATCAGTAGGCCTATCAAAGTAATCTCACGTGATAGTTCAGTATGCAGTAATACGCTTGTGTGTATGAGGGCGTCTATAGGTACAGTTTTACACACACAAAAACAGAAATTATAAGCATAAAGTCTATTTGGTCCGCACATAGATTTTGTATGCCATTCGAAAAGCCGAGACCCAGGACGATAAATATCCATCAGGCAAACCAGAAAGCCTCTGTCGTTCTGCATGACAATATAAAACAATTCAGCAATAGCTCGAAACCCATGATGATTAATAAATGATCTTGTTAAGACAATGAACAGAATCGCCAAAGACAATCCACCAAAGTGTGGCATTGTATTAGTAGAAGTTGCCGTCTAAAAATTAAAAGTCTTTTTTTCTTGCATATAGCATAAAGTAGATCTCATTTGTTTCAGCCTGCAATGTCAAACACCAAAATGCCGCTCACCAACTTGTCACAGGCCAGCAGGCGGCCATTCAACTCGTCGACGACTATTCTTCGCGGGTTCCTTAATCCATCTTTCCTAGAGATAAATTCTCTCTGATATTCCAAAGTTGATGATAGTAAAAGGATTCGACCTCCGTCTTCGTCAACCAATAACAATGATCCATCTTTATTAACTGCTACGTTGATCGGAAGGAATTTCGAAGTGTCCAAGGCTTTTAACCCGGGCGACATTAATACTTTTCCTTTTTCGTTTACCATGCATATTCCGCCACTCTTAGACCGGCTATAGCCCACCACAAAACGATCATTCCTTAGTTTCACCGCACACCAAGGTTTGTCTACAGCAAGTGAAATCTCACGAACCAGTTTCCCATCTGACGTGATTTCCAGTAACTTACTTTTATCCAAGACCGCCAGGATGAGATTCGATTCATCGGTAACTGACAATCGACCCCAATCGTTGCCTCTCCACACTTTCTTCAAAACATTTCCAGTTTTATCGACTCTTAGGATTTCCATTGGTTGACCAAAAGGTTTTCCATCAATTATATACAAGCAATTGTTTCTAGAACAGGATACGATATCTCGCGGTTCTTCTAACTTATCAACTATAAAACTTCGTTGAAACTGAAGGCTGGTCCTGTTATAAACTTCCACTTCCGAGGTGCGTCCAGTAATAACAAAAATCTCATCAGCTAAAACCGCCAATGCATAATGTGATGAGTAAATCTTTTCTGTTTCTTTTGTTTTGATTGTCAGAAGCAATTTCGGATCAGTTTTAAAGTCGATGACTTCTATGTCAAAATATAACATCACATGTTAATTCGGTAAACTTTCGTGTATGTGTAACATGAGGGCGAACATCAATACGACAATGCATGCATATACGAATGAAAGTAGATACGTACGTATTTACTATTTACAGCTATGTAGATATAAATAAATAAACATATAAGTAAGGGCGTACATCACTACGAGAACGTATGCATGTGTGTGTTTGTGTGTATGTATGCATCCAGGTATGTTGTTACGTGTGCTTTTATTTATGTTTCTATGTATACGGGAGAGTAAGTCCAGTCACAGATTCGTCATATGAATTTTGTTTTTTTGAACGATCTTGCGAGGCTGTAGATATAGACTACAATTAATTACAGACAAATAATTAATATTATGCTCATATAAAATCTCAGCCAAACTTCGTTATATCAAAGCTCAAGGGACCATCGTTAACGGTTCGATAAATCCGAGGTTAGAAATAAGCAAGATAGATATTGACGTCAAACTCTATCCGACGCTACACAAATGAAAGTGTACACGTTTTTGTATAGCGACCGTATGGCTTCGACACTGTTCGACCACCGTTTGATTGGATGCCTCGTCGTCTAAAGCCCTCGTTTACGGACCATGCTAGCCAAGTACGGCATATCCGGCACTCTGACGCACAAAAGCGTATGCGTAATATCTCACGAAAAGTGAATAATATTAGGTTACTTGAAACTCACTTTCGTTCTTCGTGAAATCATCCACAAATATCGTAATACTGGAGGGGACAAGCATTTCCGACGCAGTTGACACACTGTCATTGGAAAATTCTTTGAAGATCGTAACCAGTTTTCCAAGTAGCATGCCAGATGAATACATACTTTGCAAATTTCTTTGTGCATTTTTTGACTGGCACCAAAACCAGATCACAATTCCATTGTCCTCCTGGTGACAATAAGGAACGATTACAATGTCATCATCTGCGATTTCTGTTGTCGCGCTTTGACTGCCAGAAAGTGGCAACCCTTGTCGCTGGTTCAGTTCTTCGATTACCATGGCTTCCTTTTCTTTCAAATCCTCCACAGTCTCGCTGGAAGATTTACCGAATAAACTGAACGACTGTCGTTCCTTCTCTAGCTTTGTCGATATCTTAGACTTAATAAGAACTGAAAGTAATTGAAATGCAAATCGAGCAACTGTAACATAAGTTTTTTTTGGCTGGCTATTACAACAACATGAAACCCTAATATTCTCAAAACACGACCATTACTTGTTGCAAGTAACAGTATGCAGTTAAAGATAAAGCATCGTAATCGTAATAGTAATTTCCAAACCTCTAAAGCGCAACTCTAAGGCCAAGCACAGGGCACCAGCCTATTCACCAGCGCGGTGTCAAATCAGAAGGGTTCCAGAGAGTAGTCTAAAGTAGGTCCGAGTCCGGTTTCCAGAGGGAGAGGCAGATCGGGGAAGAGGCAGCGCAGCTGTTAAGGTGGGTGTCGTCTAGGGCGAGAAGAATTAGAAGGCGGAGGATCAGATGAGTCAGGGTAGGAGCACTTGAAAAGGTTAGACTCGTGAAAATTCCGGGGGTGATAGATAGAGGAACATGAAGTGGAGGATGGAAGACGGATTGCAAAGATGATGGAGTAATCGAGAATCTGGTGAATTAAGTGAGAGGTCGCTCCAGATGACTGGTGATGTGTTGGATATGGGTCGGTGGGAGAATTTAAGATAAGTCGTGACTGGGGGGTTGAGAAAGACTTAAATATGAGGAGGATCGGGTGAAGCGGGCTGCCTAGAGGTGAAGAGATCACTTGCGCTGGGAATATTGTAGGGAATTGTAGGTTAATAATAATACTTTTAGGTGGATTCGCTCTAGTATTTTTTAGTCATTGGAGTGATTGGAGGATGCGAGTGACATGGTGATGCCTGGGTGTTCTAGTGACAGGATAAGTTGAGGGAACGCTTGATTTTGGTGGATGCAAGGTTGATGAAGAGGAAATTGCAGTAATCGAGGTTTGAAAGAACAATGGAGGTAGCAATGGTGGAGGCAGTTTTCAGGTCAATCACAGGCCGGTAGAGTCGGAGGACAAGAATGTGCATGAAGCAGGGGCGTGAGAGGTTGGAGATATGGTTAAAGAAGGAGAGGTGTGGATAAAAATGAATACCAAGATTGCGGACAGGGGAGTCGGAGGTTAAGGTGAGAGACGAAGAGTTTGTCGACAGGTGTATGGAAGGGGCAGGGACTTTCTTGATTTGACCAGGAAAGCCTAGGGTGATGAACTCTGTTTTAGAAGGGTTGAGGCAGAGGAGATTGGATGATATCCATTGAGAGATTGGTTAACCACGTTGAGTAATTGTGTGACGGAGGTGGAAAAAGAACTTGGGGAGAAGGACATGTAGAGCTCGGTGTCGTCTGCATACAGATGGTGGTCAATAGGGGAGAAATTTATGAGATGGCTTAAAGGTGTGGCATAGAGGATGAAGAGGATTGGGCCAAGGACGGAGTCTCGAGTGACACCACAAAAGAGAGGGACGGGTTGCATCAGGGTTGGTACGCTGAAAATATCATATTTGCGACTTCATGCAACAAAAATCCGTCATAATTCAAAGAATAAAACGATGTCAAAGGCAAAGTTTCTTCCTAATATTTGTGCCTGATTGTTTTTTATAGATAATTTGAGAGAGCCCGAACCATCAACCTACTACTACTAAATTTTAATAAATTTTAAAAAGGACGTTGGACTGTCTATAATTATTTGACTACCTCCTCCTTTTCCCAAAATATCGGCAACGAAATTCTGGTCAGCTTGGTGAAAGCATTCCAGAACCTTTAGGCCTCTGTCCTGCTTGAACGTAATCGTTCTCATCCAGTATAGAAGTGCGTCGTTCCTGTAGAAGTTGCCAGATTGATTGCTGAGATAATCTCGTTCTTCGTCTGTGATACAATTTTTCTTATGCAGAAGATCAATTAAACGACTTGACTTAATGTTCTCCACTAGGAACTGATGATTGCTTCTAATCGCGTGAAATTCTGTTAAAAAATACACAAGAGAGCACAGAAATAGAACTCTACAAATAGGAACCCGAATTTGACCTGAAAAGAATAAAAGCTTTCACAATATGTAAACAACATGAAATTGTCTAGTAAAAATTAACTATATTAATGCATGTTTCAATTATACGAGAAAATTAATGTTACAATGAAGAAATCGGTAATGGGTAAGTCTCTGAGATATGCTGAGTTTAGTACTCATTAAGTGACATTTTGAATCTGGTTGAACGCCGCTTTCCTTACAATCGAGCAATTTAATAAAGATGGAATTATAATGCTTAGAGTCTACACACAGAGCGTGAAGAGAGAAGTCTACCTTGGGAAACGGGTATGAATTTTATGTCTTCAAGTTGGCCATAGAGGAGTTCTAGCTGCGCTGTTGCGTAATTTAGTTTTTCTTCTAACTCTATTCTTTGATGTTTTTCAGTTTCCAGTTCTTCTTGTAATAACAATATTCGATCACTTTCCAACGACTTTTCTTCCAATGTGCTTTCTTGAGTTTTAATTAGATCAAGCTTTTCTTCTTCGGCCACCTCTAAACTTTTTTCGTTCTTTTTCAGTTGCCCTTGAAGATTCCTATTATTTTCCAGTGCGTGTTGTAACTGTATTTCGAGTTCTTGCCTAAGCTCGTTCTCCTTACTCAGTATCTCGCAGGCTTCCTTTAACTGGCAATTGCTTTCCTCCAAAGTCTCTTTAGACTTATGAAGTTCATTTTCGGTTGACGTTAAACGGGTAGTTAGCTCGTGTAACTGCAGTTTGAAGAATTCTTTGTCGCATTCTGCTTTTTTCAACCTTTCTTCCATTTTCATGATGTTGGTGTTATTCAGAAGTTTCTCCTCTTCGAATCGCTTGCACTTCGCCTTTTCATTGTAAATATCGATCTTCAATTTATCTATCTTTTCTTCTAATTGCATCCGATCTTTATTGCTTTGAGATCTTTCGCTATTCAATTCTTGTTGCAAGGAATGCAGTTGTGTTCGGAAAGCTTCATTTAACGACGCTACTGCCGAATATTGACTTGCGTTTTCCCGCAACTGTTGCAGCTCCACATTTGCTTCGACTTTTCTGGCGACACTTTCTTCCCTGATCCGATGACATTCTTAACAGAAAATCATCGACCAATTTTAGTCATAACTTGAATGTTGATGCACTTATTTGCTGATGATTCTCGTTGACTGACATTATAACTTCAACTCAAATAGGCCTAATAAGTCCAAAATATACTTCACTTAAAAATCAGACAGCAACATCCATAGGTTTTACCTATTTTAAATTAAAAACAATTTCACAATCTTAATATATTGCTGAGCGTCACTTTATCATATCCAATACACAAGTAGATATACTTAATTAAACATCTGCTGTCGAAAAGATTGCAAGCACTTTCTCCATGGGCGCCATAATATGACCTATCCTGAACCCTAAAGTCTTATTGTTCAGTAGAAAAGATTAATCTTGTTTAGGCTAAATGTTTAAAGTTAAGGAAATCGATATTACCTTGAAGTACAATATGGAAGCACATCTTCAAACTATCCTTTGGTTTGTCCAGGTGAAATAGGGAAACAGAAGCGACTTTGATAGCAATTTCTGCTTGCAGTTGTGTCTCAAGTTCTTCTAACCTTGTTTGAACTTTTACCTCTTCAGTCTAAGAAGGATGTCATATAGAATACAGGTGTAGTGACATTAAACGGCAATTAACGGCTCTCGTTATCGCATAATATGTGTTGGTTTTTAAAAATTACGATGTCAATGGAAGTTGATATTAGATGCACGTATAGAGAGAGATAAAGAGATTATGCTGATGCAAAATAATTGCAGCAGATAGTAATGTAAGAAAAGACAAGTCTAAGGTAAATTATCACTAAGTGCTAGAGTTAATTGAGACGCAGTGAAGAAAGTGACGTTCGTCTACAATAAAGAAATCGATATCAAAAGGGGTTTACCTTCCGAAAACAAACTGGTTTATCTGTATTTTTGACAACAATGTGTATCGTCTTAGCATCATGTTGAACTGCGGTTGACTGAGTATCTGGTTTTGGTGGAGGAACTGGTTTTGACACAGATCGTGATATCAAACGTTTCTGTCCAAATGTATGAAGCATTCCGGGCAGGGGAACTTTCTCTGAAGAAGAGTATAATGAAACACGTTTCTGCTCAGATCTATGATGTACATTTGGTAGTAACTCCTTGCATATATCTTTTGGTGTTTGAACTGCAGATGGTTCTGTTGCGCGGTCAGCAGGTGAAACTGTGAACTCAACCAATTCCATAATGAATCAAATGAAACATTAATTCGCCATAATGTTTATTTGTAGAATTACTTACGAAGCATAACAAGAACGAACTACTTTAAACTGTGATCAAATAATAGGAGCATTTCCGAACATTTAGCCTATACCCGGTATAGCACAATTACCTCTCTTGAATATATATTATATAAGTTGCTACACGATCATATTACACAATACAACATCGAAGCTTCAGCGTGATTTGCCCGTAATTCTGGAACAGGTTTCCATGCAATCCGCGATATGTGTTTTTTCCTTTCTGTTCTTATATTTCGCTAGCATTTGAAAACTATTCTACGCGATTTTGATTTTCTATTGTGAGTTTCGGAGCAGCTCTGATGAGTAGGTCTATTCCCGAAGAGGAGTTAATAAATATGCACTTACAATAAAAAATTATTTTGTTTTCTTGGCTAATAAATATTCCCAACTATATAAATCTCATTTTAAAAATCATGATTGCACTATTAAAGTATTTTCAAACTGCTAATGTCATCGCTTAACCTCTTTTCTAACCTGAACCAAGTAGATCTAACATGAAACACAATCTCATGGAAGAATAAATCGCACGAAACTAGAGTACCAGATGTAAACTAGAACTACTTGTACAGTTTATAATTCTAATGAAGACCGTCACTCTAGGTTTTGTGATTCGTCTACACAAAAGTAAGATAAAAAGTTGAATTTGAAGTTGATAAGCTGCGGCATAATAGTTTTAATGCACATTAACTGAAGAGTGAGCAGTTCATATATAGTTATACCTTCTGGTTTTCTGAGTTTCTCTGTCAGATGACTTTGTCCCAAATCATCTAACGCCTCTAAAAATTTCTCAAAGTCTTTCGGAGATTTCTTGCTGAGCAGTCCAAGCAGTAACTCGTTCTTCTGGAAAGTGTCGTTCACACAAAATATACGTTCTTTCTCGCGAACTGTCAACACATTTTCTTGAAACAGCAGAGGAATTAGTCCACTTTCTGTGTCCAGGTTCTCTGATAGCCACATGAAATTCCGGCAAATCATGTCTTTGTGATCCGTGACATCTTCTCTAGTTGTTTCATCACATTCTGGAATAAATTTAATATATTTTCTGAACTATGCACTGCATGGATATCAAGAATAAAGACCATTAAATGGATTTTGCCTCTGAAAAAGTGTGGTTTACTTAAAAGCTTCAAATAAAGTTTCCTGCTAAATATTCAGCTGATTTGAAATAAAATAATTTTACACACATTAATTTAATACCAGAAAGCAAACGCCGCTAGACCTGTACATGTAGGGAGGGATAGAGTAATGGTAATGCTCATGGCCAGAAGAGCATTAGATCGCGGTTCGATGCCCGTAACCCCCTCTATACAATACAATACAATGCAACTGGAATTTGATAATGCTCTTCTTACTTAGTTCAGAAGTGCACATTGAAGCCAAGCAACCATTAAGAGCCATTGGCAGACTGGAAGAGGTAAGTTTTGAATTTAAAGCGAAAGTCATTCTCGCTAGGAGAGTGGCGAAGATGAGGAGGTAGAGACTAGAGACTGTGCAAGATGGAGGGACCGGCAACTGTGAATGAACGCCGGCCAAAGACAAGACGTGTTCCTGGAACAACGTACTTCCCAGCAGGCCTTCATGGTTGCCAAAAACGTGTCTTTAATTAAGATCTTGATTGTACTGTCATGTTTCCATGCAATCTCACTGCGTACTTGTCAGCTTGAATTAATAAAGAAGAATATTATTATATATGTACATCTGTATATATGTTGTACAAAAACTACCTGTTTCTATGTTTTGTTCAAATAAATGCGTATGGAGTTCTTTCATGTAGGATAAAGCTAAATTATTCGCTATTACACTTCACACTTACTGTCATCACCAGAAACCAGCATCTGATATAGATGCAGCTGATTGGTGTGTTTAATCAGTGATAGGAAACATTCATAAACGTCTCTCGGTTTTCTGGCTATGATGCTTAGGAGTTCCTCATTGGCTCGGATTGGAGTTGATTGCAAATGCTGGATGTGCTCCAACTCCTTCAACGTTAGTTGCTCCTTCTCAAACATCGCTGCTATTATGTCTCCCAGACACGACAGGTTGCTAACCAGTTGGTTGTATTTTATTTGAATTCTCTGGCCATGTTCTTCTGTAATAAAAAATACACAAAATTAATACCACAACAATGGTGCGTAAGCAAATGCATCCGTTCAACCTATGTATTCTTGATTTAATTAACTTATTCTTGTTTGTTTCTCATAAAGAAATGTTTCTGCTATACATGGTTGATTAAATTTGTATAAATGTATGTATGTAAGAATCTGGACTTTTATAAAGCGCATTTTGGAGAAGCCTTCTTAAGCGCTAAGAACATTACTATTTGAGGGATACTTGAGCTGAATAAAGTAACTTCATTCTCAAACTGTGAAGAAAGTATAGGCGCTGACTCCTTGGGAACCCTGGGTGCGAAAGTTCAATGGGTGCGTGGCACCCAGAAGAATTCGGACCTTAAATTCGATTTTTAACACCGAAGCAGCAATTTCACAACTTCAGAAGTACAACTATGACACAAATACCAAACGTTGCATGATCTCAAAGTCACAGCCCGTACATAAATAAATTATTTATTTATTATTTAAAGTAAAAAATAAATAATTAAACTGGAACGTCCGTACGTCACCGATTTCATGTACTTTTTCTAATCTCGTAACCATTGACAAGAGAACAATTTTCTTTCTCCGAAAATCCGCTTAAACTCGCCTTCCTAAGGGAGGGGAAGGGGAGGGAGGGAGGGGAGGAATGGGGAGGAAAAGGAAGGGAGAATCATGCACCCTGAGACAACCGAGGTTTAATTCGAGAATAAAGGTCACTAAGCTATTCAGTGCCTGTAGATCTATATATTTCTGTTGTGGTTTGTGTTATCCGCGATCCTCAGAAAACTTCCGTCATCACATGGCAGATACGTCTATAAATTATTTTACTTTACACTTGTTACTACAAATTTAATTGCAATTAGATATTTTGCACTGCGTTGCATTGACTTGTTTTATTGTATTCTATAGCATTTTATTGTATTCTACCACATTGTGTTGATTTCTAGTTTAACCTAGAAAAGCTGAGTCTAATATATTATATTTTATATTAGTCTAGTCTAAATTTGGGTAGAATCCAGTCTAAAATCAATCCATTCTCATGCAGTCTAGTCAAAATCTAGTGTTAATTATTTCCATTCTTATGCATTCTTACATTTTCGAGACTAACCAGTTATGAAATGCTTATGTTTAAATACAAGCAAAAACATTTTCTTTATAAGGACAATGCTTACCATTTCCAAAAAATCACTTGCCATCATATTTGGAAAATCACAATTTAACAGGCTACCAAAACTGATAAACAAGTGGGCTTGAAGCTTATTTCACAGTTATGTTTGCTATTTAAATCTGTATCGTTATAAAGTTACCTTGCTGTTGTGCAAACTGAATGAATTTTGTTTCCTCTTCAGCTAGTTTTAGAGCAAAATACCACAGCTGATCCCTTCTGGGTGAATATCCAGTCATGTTAGCTTTTCAGTTTCTGTAGCACAGTGTAAAAACAGAACTTGATTTTTATTTGACGGGTCTCATAACATTTTCCAACGACAAAGGTAACAATTGAATTTGTTGTTTGCTCATTTTCACCTTACCATAAATCTTGACCTTTCAGATGTTCATAAATATGCATACACATTAAACACATACACATACATACAGAAAAACAAACATACACATATACATACATGCACACAAGCATACATATGTACATACACACATACATACACAAATACATGAGCACATGCATATATATAAATGCATGCATATATACATAAATATACAGGCAAACATATAGACATAAATGCATACATATATATTTTCGTTGTTAGGTGCACATACAGAAATACACAAAATAAATATGTACAGCATACATATATTATATGCATACATTGTTTTGTGTGTTCTATCTGATTTCATGGAATTGCTACATATATTATGCATACATGTGCCACATTTAACGCATGCCTATGTAATATCAGTGCTCTCATTATAGCTGAATTGGGAAGATTAGACGGCGAGGGAGAGGACTAACAATTCGCTCTTGTATGCCGAGGTTAAGAAAACGAAGTAACACTTCATACCCATGGCTAACTCAGGGCTAGCTTAACGGATTGCTCTTTTTCTCCTTCTTCTATATGCAATATATATATAGTAGGACTACACACGTATACATTGATTTCGAATCTCTCTATCTCAGGTTTCCCCTCATTCAGTTCTCCTCCTCTGTTCGCGACTTGAGGATTGTCCTCGATCCTACACTTTCCTTCACTGATCAGGTTAACTTTGTATACCGATCTTGTTTTTATCTTTTACGCCAGTTTCGATCCATCCGCAGTTGTCTTTCGATGCATGCGGTCAATACACTGGTTCACGCTCTGATCTGCACTCAGGTTGACTTTGGTAATGCTGTGTACATTTGCCTTTCCTCCTCCTATATGCACAAACTTCAGTCTATTCTTAATGCTGCTGCTCGGCTTATAGGTGATATTCCTAAGTTATTCTACATCTCTACCTTTATTCGTGACTCGCTTCACTGGCTTCCTGCCCAACAGAGAATTCAGTTCAAAACCATCACCTTTATGAGCAACTGCCTTTCTGGGTGTGCTCCATCTTACCTAAGGAATTTCTGTACCCTGGCTTCATCCTTGCCCGAGAGGGCATCCTTGCGATCCTCGGTCCGTGGCCTTGTGGTTGTTCCGCGTATGCACTCTTCCACGGTCCAATCCAGGAGCTTTGCCTATGTGGGTCCTTCAGCCTGGAACGGTCTTCCCCAGTCCCTACGCCAAGAGCTTCTTGCCCTCTCTCCTCTTCAGTTCCGTAGACGCTTGAAAACCTTTCTTTTTGCTGGTGCTGGCAGTGATGAGGGTCGAGAGCGCTGATGATGTGAGCTGCGCTATATAAATGCTCAGTCACAATTACAATTACAATACTTAACATATTAACTTGAAGCACGACAAATAAAGGCTCTTACCATTTATAAACGCAGTCTACAAATGTAATGGCCTGAATAGAACTCTGTTTATATCCGGCTTAGGGTGAATTCCCAAATTATTGCCTGCTACGTCTAACAAGAAGTTTTCTCCGTTAAATTTATCCTTTACCTCTGCGTGTGTCCATTCTATAAACACCTTTGATAGGCTCCACCTACTGTGCATTTGACTGACGTTTAACACTCATGTTGCACCGTGGGCCCAATATCGTGACAGTCAGTTTTCCCTTAATTTGTATTCGGCCAGTGTACGATTTATTCTTAGTCTAAGCCTAAAGTCAGCCTAATATCAGCGACCTGTATCCGTACAGGTCCGTTTAAGTTCATACTGATGCAGGCCACTGATTGTGTCAGAGGTCGGTGGGCATTCGAATGTAGGCCGATAGGAGACTGATATAACTCATTGTTAGCTTGTGGCTCAGTTTAAGGGCAAAAATTCTTCGATTAAGTAGGCCTACATGTATCTTCCACTTAGTGTGTTTACCTGAGAAAGCCTTTCACCGGCTTTCGTTCACAGTAGCTGCTGCTTTGTCCTGCTCGCAACTCGCTTAGCCTACGGCTTCTGTACTTTGCTCCAGGATCATGAATTACTCATTCCACTCTACTTGTGGTTCACAATGCTTCCTTTAGTCAGAGTTTTGTAGGAATGAACATTGAGACAATGCTGCAAATAATGGAGACAGAAAGAAAGACGAGATAAAGTATAAGAGATTCTGCTTTTCAGCAGTGTATTCTTGTAAACAATAGGCTTAAGTCAACACTTTAATGCCACACAACAAGACTCTGGTATACTACAAT